>JAUKNK010000092.1:0-357500 GCA_030765055.1 Mantis religiosa | reverse complement strand
TAATAATAATAATAATAATAATAATAATAATAATAATAATAATAATAATAATAATAATAATAATAATAATAATAATAATAATAATAATAATAATAATAATAATAATCCATGGTGCGACAGCTCATATAGGCCCAAGGCCTGCCAACCCTACTGCCTGCCTCACGCTCACTTACGCCGGCAGAGGGGGGGGGTCGATCATCCAACAGATGCATGGAGGAGATATGGTTAGCATCTTGACACCCCAGCCAGGGTGTCAAGACCAGGGCCACCTACCTATCGTAAGCTCCTCACTTTCTTCACGATGCTGAGTGGGCACCGGTCCTATACCCGAGATACCCACAGGGTGGGATCGATTCCGAGCCGCATTCGGTGGCAGGGAACCAAAGCATGATGCCTTAGCCCACTACGCCAGGATGAAGAACTGCAGACAAAAATATTGGATATAAAGTACTGCACTGCCAAAGATAGGGAAACAAAAGACATTATACAAGAAAAGAGAAAGGAATTTGGTATTGCATGGGATAAATATGATGGGAATTACGAACTACCAAAGAAGAGACTTAAAAAAAACATACAAAATGAAATTCAAGTTATGTTTGAAGGTTTAGAGAAGAATTAAATTTGTACAGTTAATTGACCAAAATAATAATACAAACAGATTTCATGAAGAAGCATTGTGTTCATTGAAAGAAAGCTATGGAAAGTGTTTTGACTGTGCTCGGCTTAGAAGTGGACTCAGTGTAGCTGTTACCTCAATGAGTCTCTGTCGATGGAAGTCCAAAAAGTAATGATTTATTTGACATTTAGTGGTTTGTGATCGTCCGCTTTTTGTGAACTCTTCAAGTTGTGCGCATTGATTCCCAATCCCAGTGTCCAGTGCGAGTGCGGAATGTTCTTTTTCGGCGCTTCATCAAATTATTACTAACTGCACAAACACCCAAGGGCAGCAAAGACTCTCAAATTTGTCTGTGCTGGATATAGAGAAAAAAGTACTAAATCTGAAATCATCGGAAAATGAAGAGGAATTCTACAGACTAGTGATAGATGAACTTATCGAAAAAGAGAGAAGGATTGAATTGGTTTTCAAGTGGGAGAAGAAATGTAATTAGGCTGGTTCATTACGTGGTTATTACATATTTCTTCTTCTTCTTCTTCTTCTTCTTCTTCTTCTTCTTCTTCTTCTTCTTCTTCTTCTTCTTCTTCTTCTTCTTCTTCTTCTTCTTCTTCTTCTTCTTCTTCTTCTTCTTCTTCTTCTTCTTCTTCTTCTTCTTCTTCTTCTTCTTCTTCTTCTTCTTCTTCTTCTTCTTCTTCTTCTTCTTCTTCTTCTTCTTCTTCTTCTTCTTCTTCTTCTTCTTCTTCTTCTTCTTCTTCTTCTTCTTCTTCATCACCGTCATCATCGTCATCATCATCATCATCATCATTACTATTATTATTATTATTATTATTATTATTATTATTATTATTATTATTATTATTATTATTATTATTATTATTATTATTATTATTATTATTATTATTATTATTATTATTATTATTATTATTATTATTATTATTATTATTATTATTATTATTATTATTATTATTATTATTATTATTATTATTATTAGTATTGCTATTGCTATTGCTATTACTATTACTATTATTATTATTACTATTATTAGCGGTAGCTGTAGCTTTTCTTTTAGCCAGGGCAAAAATCTTATAAAGACGTCCTACGAGCCACAAGAGACTTCTTTCTGGAACCACCAAGCGCAATTACTTAAAGAAGAAGGGCTAAAGATGGTCGACGTACTAATGTATAATGCATGAGATTTAACTGAGCACTTTTCGCACTATCCTTGTCTTGACGTTGATGGGTTTCTTTCCTTGAAATGGTCAGTCGCTTTTAAAGCGCTACTGTATACCTTAATTACCTGCTGTGGTATTGTGGTAAGCACAAGCAGGCATCAGTCGTGTTGCAAGTGAAGTGTCGGTTGTTAACGTGTTGGAGAAGTGCAAAATGCCTTTAGAAGTTGAACATTTTGTAATTAGTTTAAACATACTCTTGGGAATAGTGTTAGTGTCTGCATTAGTTCTAAGAGGCGTGGAAAAGGGGAAAAGCTATAAGATCAGATGGCAACGAAATTATGATTAAGGTTCATATATTTTTTACAGACGAATGCGAGGCCCTAAAATGAGGAAAGTCAACTATATCTGTGTCGAGCAGGCACGTCTTTAGAAGTAAATTTCCGGGAGGGGGGGGGTCCAAAAGATCTACGTTGAATTATTTGCCTTTAATAATCAACCGGGAATGTGTTTTTATCATGTTAGTAAAATATAACAACAGATGTAATATATTACATTTACCTGACTTTCTCCACCCAAGTTTCTACAAATTATTCTTAGAAAAGTTAGTTTTTGTCTTGCATCTTTGAATAAAGTTTGTAAAGGCCTTTAATTGCACATTTTTTGTTATTATACCTAGAATAAAGCGAAATAAGCAATAATCAGATATTTAAGAAACAAACAAATGATTGATGCATTTGAAATATTAGTTCTCCTTGAATGAAAAGAGGACTAGGAACTTACAAGTTAGAAATTACATACCTTTAAGTATGTGAGAATTCTAATCACCAAAAAATAATATATCGGAATTGGTTAACTTTGCAACACATTATTGCAATTGACATTATGGGTATATTTCAATGAATTCTACAGCTGCTGTGCAGCAACTTTTCGTTTATCTCTTAGGTTTAGAATAGTTATACAGGCTTTACTTCCAGTAAAGCGGACTTTAGAACTTATCTTCAGAAAATTCAAAATAGGCATTTTATTTGTTATGTAGCTCTCTTAAATATATGGTGTTTAAATTAAAATTATGAGGCCATTTTTGGACGATTTTCTCAAAAGTCTTCCTTTGGCATCCTTGAAAGGTAACAATATTAAATCTTACGTTTGGTATCCCAACAATATTTGTGTTCTTTAACATGCTATTAGCAAACACAAAAACATACACACTGGAGTGCGCATGCAATTCTTTTTTTCCTTAAGTTTTTTTCCTCCCTGTACTGATGTCCTCAAAACTTGTATTCCTTGTGTCATCTCGATATCAAATGTTTAAATGAAATATAACACATTTGTGATTACTTAGCACATGGTAGAGGCACTAAACATTAATGCCATACACCGACATGAGTCTCTCTGGCTCTCACAGTTTCACTATGCATATAAACCACCTTTGCTTTATTCCGTATCGTCATCAAACTGTTTGTTTATAAACGATTTCAACTGTAGCCCACCTCCAAAGTGTGGTGGTGGCGTGCCTGACTCCCAGTGAAGAGGTAGTGGCCAAACTTTGTGCGCGAGGGCAGGGAGGGTTTACCTCCACCCACATTTTGCGAAGATAAGTTGCAAGTTCCATTATGTACAGCAAGCGAGTGAACGGGAAATGTTTTCGTGAGGAGGAGGGGTGAAGTGGCAAAGTCCAACCTCTGCTCATATGAGTGAAAGTTGGGCACCGCAGAAGCGAGTTCCTATCGAGATCGAGATAAGTTTCCTCAACTGGACATTTTACAGAGCTTTCCCTTCTTAAGGAGATGAATGTCGGGTGTATCTTATGTTCTAGTTGCCGTGGACTGATTTGATGGTATCACCCTTTTCATTTACTGCCCAATATAATTATCCGGTTAAAGGATGTTAAAGTATTAAAGATGAGTAAATAAAAAACTAGGTTTCTTATGTAATTATGCAGCTGATAAATAAAACAATTTTCAATTTATAGACTGTAAAATATATATAAAACTTGTGTAGCCTGAGGTGTTTTGAAAATAACTTATACAAGGAAAGTAGAAATTGTATAATAGTTGTATATTTTATGAGCTCCACGTCTCTTGTAGCCTGATGTATTTATCTATTATACCATGGTTTCTTAGTTAAGTAATTATTGAAATTAAAGAGGTGTTTATAGTATATTCCCAGAACATACAAGATTGTCGTGTCTTAAACATGCAGCATTTTAATCGGAATCATTAGACATGTTTCTGAGAACATAAAAAATTGACAAAAGTTCTTCTATCCAAAGGAAGATGTTCACTTACTTTGGTCAGTGACCCTTCTTTCAGTTCAAAGAATAACTTCTGAAGAGAGTTCTGAGGACACGCTAGGGGTGTACAGTAGGGAACAAAAGAAAGAGTCGCAGTTTCTGATTCATTTAATCATTTAGTCGTTGTTGTCTAATATTTTTCTCAGATATGTTTATTCCTTGTGAAATTATTTTTTGGAGGGATAAATGTACATATTAAAAGTTTTCATCGAACTGGAAGGCTTTGTTTTGTAACTAGCTATTCCCTTTTTTTCCTCCATTACAAGTGAAGATGATAGTTAATGAATAATAACATTCTCTGCAGCCCGTCTCCTTAGCATAGTGTGGTAGGTGATGTTTGTGCTTCTCCCAGAGACAGGCTTTCGATTACCGATTGATGTTTCTCCCGGGTAAAGTTTCTTCCCAATGTTTCCTCACCACTTGAACCTTTTTATTTTTTTTTTTTATTTTTTGTAATTTACGTCCTTTAACTTTTTAAGTCATATCGGACGATGAATGGAATGGGTGAAATGATGCTCAAATGGGACCAAGGTCCAAGGAGCTTATAGTTACCTGACATTCATCTTTTAGGATAAGGGAAAACCCCAGAAAAACCTTAACCAGGTAACTCACCTTGACCGAGATTCGAATTCGCGACCTCTTGAACGTGAGACGGACATGCTACCACCTAAGCGGGCACTCGGTCCTTTATATTTGGAAAACTTAGGCTCCTCTCTTGCATTATTTGGTCATTTGAAAAAGTATCTGAATGGTTGCTAATGTGTAAGCCCCCTTAAGAAAGTTTACGTTCATAGTTTCTAAAATATTCTTATTTACCTTTTAGGTATATCACATTTAAAGAATAAATTAGATATTTTTTGTAACTTTTCTGAAGTAGAAATCGATGTTTAAGTTTTTAAATAACCATAAAAAGTAAACATTTTTTGCTGTATATTCGGTAATTGACCTTGATTTTATAATAATTATTATAATAACAACTGACATAATTCTGCAGGTTGCTCGTATAACTTACATAATTTGACGTAACCTTTCACTTAAAAGTTACACTTACACGTGAAACAAATTTAATGTAGTTCTGACAAATAATCCGTGATTGTATTTTACTAGCTTAACATTTTCATAATCTTGAGCATCAAAATAAATAATCCAACCAGATTTTCTAGAAATCTCCGCAGTCCTTAATGTTAATTAGGACTTTTAATCCACATGCATTAATAAACCAGACCATCTGTAAGCAGCGGAGAGTGTTGTGTTACAGAAATCAGTTATGTTCATTAAGGCGTATCTCACCTACATCCAGTGTTCTTTAGGTGCAGTATCTACCATTGTATACTGTATTCAGGGGACCCAAATGACCTTGTTGTCGACCAGCCCTTACATCCCAAATCACTCATTCACTCACTTTATTCAGTTATGAATTCCATAACCAGTGCACTCATGCTCTATTATTTTTTAGCAGACTCTACTTCTACCACTGTATTTGGCCTTGGTTATAGCAAATGCCAGAAAGCTGAAAAGAAGTGCTTCTGAATTAGAGGCGGAAGCTTTCACATTTGCAGTTCTGTTCTGCACACATCCTTTGTAACTTCATGTCTGCTCGACAATGAATAGAGAGGTTAAGATGAGAAGCTTGAATAAACTTTTTGATTTATCTTAAACTAAGTTTTATTTCAACTATCTATGTATTTATTGAAAATATGAAATGACATTTCATTTGGGGGTCTGGACCCCCTGGATCCCCCCTTAAATACGTCCCTGGTGTCGAGCATAATTCAATGAACTGCTACAGCTACAGGCGTTCCATTTCGTACTGTGAAAAGAATACTTAAAGAACAAAATGAAGTGCAAGTAAGTGGTAATTTTATAGACTCCTGGTAAAAAACATCTGAATGCCAAACCCACGAAAACAACAATAGACTTTTTCTGTGCCACTGCCATAAGACAATCTATTTCTTCACTCTATCAGATTGATTTTCTGCCCAGCTCGTAAAACATGAATAAAGTTCTAAAATAAAAAGGAGTTCAACGGGAGTTTATGGAGCTTGCGAAAAATACTGCATCAAATGAAATTTAGATTCGTAAGGAACTCACGCGGAAGAAAGTTTCTGATGGAATGGCCAGACGTCGTTGCAAAAAGATTCGCGTTTCTAAGAAAAATGAAAGAGGTAAGGACTTCCGGTGCTCCTATTATATACTTAGATGAAACCTGGATCAATATAAATCATACGGAGAACAAAGTATGCAAAAGTGAAGAGGACAATTTTGAATTTCCGCTAGGAATCCCAATAGGCAAAGGACAGCGTCTTCTTATACGCAGGGAGTACGACAGGTTTCATTCCCAACGCTCTTCTGAACTTTAAATCAAAATCAAGCAAAGACTATCGTGAAGAAATGGATAGTGAAACATTTAAAAATTGCTTTGTTAATCAGTTGTTACCCAACATTCCCCCCAATAGTGCTATAGTAATAGAAAACGCATCTTCTCATTCTACTCAAATAAACAAGGCCCCAATATCATCATCACTTAAGTCAGTAATGCAATCATGGCTTCGTGAGAACAATATGAAGTTTGATCCGCGTTCCACCAAAGCTGTACTTTACGAATTAATAAAGCTGATGAAATGTGGTCTCAAAATTTAATTATAATTATATTCCACTATACTGCGCACAGCACAAATGCACGGCCACGCTGTAATACGGCTACCTCCGTATGATTGTGATTTAAATAATACAGAACTTATATGGGCACAGATAAAGGATGTCGCGAAACACAACATATAATTTAAGCATAGTGACGTAAAAGTGTTGTTTGATAGTGCAGTAGGTAACGTGTACCAACAGAATTAGTGGGGAGCTTGTGAAAACGTTGAAAGGATAGAACACTCTTATTGGGAGAAAGATGGATTTATAGATGAAATTAGTGATAGGTTTATAATTAATTTAGAACATTTAGATAGTAAACATGAGGAAAACTTTGAAATTTCTGAAAATGAAGAAGGGGAACAGGAACAAAATTTGGAAGACGAAGAACAGACATCATCCGCCACTGATGTGTCTGCCCTGCCTGGCTGGCTGTAAAGGAGGGGTGGGTTAGAAAGAGATGGTGAGTGCGTATTTCTTTCTCTTTGTACAAATCAGGGGCCAAATTAAATCTCGTGCATTATACCGATGGAATGTATATACCACGTAATTCCTTGAACACGCAGATATTGTGAGCACAAGCGGCGACCGGTTTACCCTTCTCTTCTTCCTGCTCCTTGGACTTGAGGATTGAAGTAATCATTGCAGAAATAACATGCCAATTCTCCTTGGACTTCTTGCTTAAAGTAACAACCTGACCAAGGCTGGCGTAACAGATATAACGTATATCAATCCACCGGCTGCAATGTAAAATTGTATGCTCCGGAGTGTCCGTTTGCGCACAGTACCAGCAGAGGTCCGTATCAAACTGCCGCATGCGGCGCAGGTAGGATTTGAAACGGCCGTGGCCGGTCAGGAATTGGATGACATAATATCCAACAACTCCGTGCTTTCAAGATAACCAGGGGGCGATCTCAGGAATCAGCAGATTGATCCACTGTAGCGTACCGGCTTCCTGGATACACTCCGGCTGCCACTGTCGAATGGTGTTGGCTCGAACCAAGAGCTTTTGCTGCGGCGAATTAGTTCCATTAGCATAGGTGCGTTCCTGCACCAAGAGGTAGTTTGGTATAATCCTAGCAGTAACCTGTAGAGCCCTCGTTAAGGTAGTCCTATATGCACTGCATATGTGCAACGCAACCTTCCGGTGGATCCGGTAAAGCCAAATTCTGTATATTGCCTTATCAAGGCAGGACTTCCAAGCCACTGCACCATACAGAGTAATGGAATGTACCACACCACAAAGGAGTTTCCGTGTTGAAGGTTTAGAACAGCCGACATTTGGCATCAAACGACCTAAGGTGGCGATGATTTTTTCTACCTTGATAGTCACATATTTAAGATGTGCACCAAGATACACATTATGGCCAAACTGAAGACCCAGATAGCGCAAATTTGTTTGGGAGTGCAGGGCCATTCCATTAAGATAGATGGTAACCGCCCTTAAGGAGCCTCTCCCCTTGAGAATTACAATTTCGGACTTCTGTGGAGCTAACTGTAGCCCCTTGTGCAACATCCACATCTCAATTTGGAGCATAACCTATTCTAACCTATCTTACACTTCTTCATGGAATGCTGTGACAGAACGTCGAAAAACTCAAAGCCGTTTTAAACCATAACACACAAGAAAAAGTAATACCAAATAGGCAAAAAAGAGGGTATATGGCACCAGAAATGTGGAACCGGAAAGGGTTGATGCCCATACTGTGAAGCAGAAGAAGAAACTAGTTATGTTCATATATAAATGAGCAACATCGATAAGTAGTTAACAGCAGGTTCCGGTGATTTGACCTTGAAGTTCCGGCAGTTTGACCTTGAAAAATGTTACGTACGAAATCAGTGGCGGATTGGGACAATTTCCGGTTTTGGTGAAGGAGATGCTGTTTTGCATTCCTGTATCTGCCACCCACCCCCGGCTCACCCCCGTACACCCCAGGCACCCCCATGCACCCTCGACTTCCTGCATCCCTCGAAGCACCCCCACCAACTACCGATGCACCCTGACGCACCCGCCATTCACCCCATGCAACCCAAGCAACCCCTGGACTTCCTGCATACCCCGTGCACCTTCTTGACTCTCCGCATCCCCCAGGCACCACCGTACACCCTCTGGATTGGCTGCATCCCCCAGGCACCCCCGACGCACCCTATGGACGGGGTGTATCCCTCGACGCACCCCATGTAACCCTCTTGACTTCCTGCATCCCCCGAAGCAGCCCCATCCAACCCGTGCAACCCCGAAACACCCTCTTGATTTCCTACATCCCTTGACGCACTCCCACCCACAACGACACACCCTGACGCACCCCCTATCCACCCCGTGCAAGCTACATGCAACCACTGGACATCCTGCATTCCCCGTGCCCCCTCTTGACTCTCTGCATACCCCAGGCACCCCGTGCACCCTCTGGACATGCTGAATCCCCCGACGCACCTCCCAGGTACCCTAGCGAAACTCCCTGGACTGGCTGCATCCTCCAGAGCAATTGACGAACTGATCAGCTTAGCGGGTGGTGACAGAGTGGACTTTTAAATGCGTGGTAAGGGGGTAAGAGGGGTTATCTTTCTTAATTTTATTAAGAATACACTGGAATAAAAGTCACGTGACTTTAGGAGAAGGAATGAAGACTGGCAAGTGTCTAGATGGGCGTCCAAGGGTCAAAAAGAAGAGAATCAGGTGATAACATTATTAAACAAGGCAGAAAGTTACGTTTAAGATTTTGATTGGTTAAAATAAGAATGTTTTGGATTGGTACAGAGGGGTAAAGGCAGATTTGTGGTTGGCAGAATTAAAAGCGTTTATAATTGGATGGAAAAAGAGCTGGAACAAAGAAATAGGGGACATAACATGCCAATTAGCAGAACGTGACGAGGAAGTGATATGAGAGTGAAAAGTAGGTAGTTTCCTATATTGAAACTGGATAAATATCTGGAATATTTCTGGACTTGGCTTTTAACTCGTACGACCGCTGTTCTAGAAGAAAGCAAACTGCTTGTGTGTGCATTCCAGCCATTTAAAAGTCAGACTTCCGGGTTACAGAGAAAAACGCAAAATTGCAAAATTGTCCTACTCCAGGCGCCACGGATATCTGAGCGTGCAGTTTGCTGTTTAGGCTGCCACTCAGCGGAAACATACAATAACATTTAGCTGCATTAACATGACTTAGAGCAATAATGAGTTTAAAGAACGTGACGAGGAAGTGATGTGAGAGTAACAAGTAGGCAGTTTCCTATATTGTTTTTGGAATCATTTCTGCAATGTTTGTGGTCTTGGCTTTTAACTCGTACGTCCGCTATTTTAGAAGAAAGCAAACTGCTTGTGTGTGTATTCCAGCCAAAATTGGCCTGCTCCAGGTGCGTTCAGTTTGCTGTTTCGGCTTATGCCATTCGACAGAAATACACAATAACATTGAGCTGCATTAACATGAATCTCTCACCTGAGGCTTCTAAGTTAAACCTTCACAAAAGTGTCGCTTCTAGTTCTTCCCCTTTACATATTTACCTGAATGATGCTCCTTGTCCTAATTAGCACTCACAAGAATTTCCCACCTCACATTTATGACACTCCGCGGCACGTTTAGGTGATTTTTCTTACTCAACTTGCTGTCACCTGATGTCGTAGCAGATCTGACGATAGAAGCTCTTGCTGATTCTGCAAACCTAAACCATTGCAAACTATATCAAGAAACTTTATCCCATTGCTGATTGGATCGTTTGCTTCTGCACTTCTCACGCTTTCAGCCACGCATGGGTGTTTCTGCTTACACAACTTCCTACACGCTTTAGGAAGCAGCTGCTAAATTTTAAAAAATTCTAAATACTTCACAAACTTCTAAAATTTCAAAACATTTTTTAACATTCCAAAATGTCCTAAAAATTCTTAAACCCTCTAAAAATATGCCTAAAGTTTCCAAAAAATGGCTAAACTTCTAAAAAATGCCTGAAATTCCATAAAATGCCAAAAATTTAAAACATCTAAACTTTTAAAAAAATTGCTAATCTTACAAAACAATAAGAAATTCTAAAGATTAAAAAGTTCTAATCTTTCAAAAAATCAAGAACAGAAAATAATAGGAAAAATGGAAGACATGGACTTCATCTGAATGAACATTTTGAAACAATAATTTCGCCTAAACGACCAACGCATGCGGGGAGCAACAAATGACAAAACGGCGTCTAGACAGCCAACGCGTGAGGAGCGCAACACATATTGTCCTATGTTCTAAGTTAATGTTCTATGTTCTATGTTGTTATATATTAATCTATTGTTAATCAGCTGTTTCTTGCACGCGTGCATCTGCGCGCGCACGGCGCGACGCCTCGGGACATTCACTTTGGATACACCCTGAAAAGCGCCTTCGAATCTGACGTCATGTGACGCTATAAACAATTCCAATCATGCATAAACAGGTTCCTTCTTGTAGAATCCCCACTATTTGAGTCTGACGTTATTCAACATCTATCCAGGCTCTTAAACCAGGAAAATATTGGGTCTGCATCTTCGTTTCCAAAAATGGTTATTGGGAATATTTGGACAGTTACGCTTCACCTCATCTTCCTCACGCCATATTTCATTTTCTCAATGGGCATTGAGGTTTACATTGGAGTACAATGCGCGGCACTTGCAAGGAAACCGTTTCTGCACCTACGGTCATTACGAAACAGCATCCCTTGCCTACCAATGTTGCCATTTTTATCGTTTCTTCTTCTTTCCTAAATTCAAAATTTTCGATTATAATTTCTACGATAAACTCATTTCTGAAACACATCGCATACGGTGTTAATCCCTCTCATCTTAACTACACATCTGTGCGCTTGTCGCTCAGTAGTCGTCCAGAATTCAAACATGTAAGTACTCTCCGTTTCTTGCTCTCTCTCTCTCTGACTCTCTCTTCTTCACGCTTTCCATTTTCCTATTATTCTTTGTTATTCTTGATTCTTTGAAAGATTAGCAACTCTTCGAGAGCATAGAATCTTTTAAAAAGTTTTAACATTTTTGAAAGATTAGGCATTTTACGAAAGTTTAGGCATTATTTCAAATGTTGGCATTGCCTGAAAAGCCTCTAAGTTACACAAAAATCCAGCAAACACGTTCCAAATACCCCTAAATACACCAAAACTATTCCAAATACACCACAAGGAGCCTCCAAATACAGACAATAGGGTCTAAATACACACCAAGAAGCCCTAAATACTTCAAAATGCCAGTAAATACGTCCCGAAAGCCTCTAAATACTTCTCCTAATCCTCTCAATTACACCCAAAAGCCAGTAAATACCTCGCAAGAGCCTCTAAATACGCCTCAAAAGCCTCTAAACTTTACAAAAAGCCAGTAAATACGTTCCAGATGTTCCTAAATACACCGACAATATCCCAAATAGAGCCCAAGAAACCCACAAATACAAAATTAAGGGCTTAATACACCCCAAAGAAGCCCTAAATACATACCAAGAAGCTCTATCTGATACCATAAACTCACTAATGCAACCCTTAGGACACTAAATAGGTCTCAAAGGCCTTCACATTCATAAAAAAGCTGGCGAATTATTCAAACAATCCTCTAGATACTTCAGCGAAAATACCAGTTACCACAACAAAGGCAGTAAACAAGTCTAAGTACACCAAAAAGCCAAAAAATACCTCGCAAAAGCATCTAGGTATGCCTCAAAGGACCTTAAATACGCCAAAGAGAGTTTAAATACGCCCCATAAGCCCCTACCAACAGTAAGAACGCCTCTAGATACACCTCAAAAGCTTATAAGTACATCAAAAAGCCGATAAAAACCTTGCAAAAGCCTCTAGGTATGCCGGAAAATGTTTTAAATACGCCAAGAGGGTTGAAATAGGCCCAAAAGCAACTACGTACACCAAACACGCCTCTAAATACGCCTCAAAAGCGTCTAAGTACAACAAACTGCCAATAGAAACCTCACAAAAACCTCTAAGTATGCCCACAATGATCACAAATACGCCAAAGAGAGTCTAAATACTCCCCTGACATACCTACACCAAAAACGCCTCTGAAAACGACTCAAGAGCTTCTAAGTGCAGCAAAAAGACAGTAAAAACCCTCGCAAAAACCTCTAGGTATTCCCCAAAAAACCTTTAAAACGCAATAGAGAGTCTAAATACGCCCGATAAGCCCTTACAAACACCAAGAACGCCTGTAAATAGGCTTCAAAAGCTTCTAAGTGCACCAATAAGTCAATAAATACCTAACAAATGCCTGTAGGAATGCCCCAAAAAACTTAAAATACGCCAAAGGGAGTCTAAATAAGCTCCATAGACCCCTACATACACCAAAAAGGCCACAAAGTACCCCTCAAAAGCTTCTAAGTACACCAAACAGCCAGTAAATACCTCGAAAAAGCCTCTAGGAATGCCCAAAAAGACCTTAAATACGCCAAAAAAAGCCTAACGACAAGCCATAAGCTAAATATGCCGAAAGAAGCTTCTAAGTACACCATACAGAAAGTAAATACCTGGAAAAAGCCTCTAGGAGTGCCCAGAAAGACCTTAAATACGCCAGAGAAAGTCTAAAGACGCGCCATAAGCCCTTACATAATCCAAAAACGCTTCTAAATACGCTTCTAAAGCTTCTAAGAGCACCAAAAAGCCAGTAAATACCTCGCAAAAAGCCTCTAGATATGCCCTGAAAGACCTAAGATGAGTCAAAGGGAGTCTAAATACGTCAAATAAGGTCCTAGATACACCCAGAACGCCTCTAAATACGCCTCAAAAGCTTCTAAGTACACCAAACAACCAGTAAATACCTAGCTAAGGCCTGTAGGTATGCCCCGAAAGACCTTAAATAAGCCAAAGGGAGTCTATATACGCCCCAAAAGCCCCTACAAACACCAAGAACGCCCTTAAATGGGTTTCAAAATTTTCTACACGCACCAAAGAGCCAATAAATACCTAACAAATGCCTCTAGGAATGCCACAAAAGACCCTAAATACGCCAAAGAGAGTTAGAAAACGCCACAAAAGCCCTTACATACACTAAGAATGCCTATAAATAGACCTCGAAAGCTTCTATGTACACAAAAAGCCAGTAAATACCTCGCAAAAGCCCCTAAGAAGGCTCAAAAAGATCTTCAATACGACACAGAAAGTACAAAGACGCGCCATAAGCTCCTGCATTCACCAAGAACGCCTCTAAATACGCTTCTAAAGCTTCTTAGTACACCAAAAGCCAGTAAATACCTCCCAAAAGCCTCTTGATATGCCCCGAAAGACCTTATATAAGCCAAAGGGAGTCTACATACCTCCCATAAGGCCCTAGATACATCCAGAACGCCTCTAAATTTGTCTGAAAAGCTTCTAAGTACACCAAAAGCCAGTAAATACCTCCCAAAAGCCTCTTGATATGTCCCGAAAGACCTTAAATAAGCCTAAAGAAGACTAAATACCTCCCATAAGGCCCTAGATACAGCAAGAACGCCTCTAAATACGCTTCTCAAGCTGATAAATACACCAAAAGCCAGTCAATCCCTCGCAAAAGCCTCTAGGTGTGCTCGAAAGACCTTAAATAAGCCAAAGGGAGTCTAAATACCTCCCATAAGCCGACACATACACAAAGAACGCCTCTAAATATGCTTCAAAGCTTCTAAATACACCAAAGCCAGTAAATACCTCGCAAAAGCTTCTAGATATACCAAAAAGACTTTAAATAAGCTAAAGGGAGCCTAAATACCTCCCTAAGGCCCTAGATAAAACCAGACCGCCTCTAAATATGCTTCAAAAGCTTCTAGGTACACCAAAAGCCAGCAAATACCTCGCAAAAGCCTCTAGATATGCCCTGAAAGACCATAGATAAGCCAAAGAAAGTCTGAATATCTCCCATCAGGACCTAGATACACCCAGAACGACTCTAAATATGCTTCTAAAGCTTCTAAGTACACCAAAAGCCAGTACATACCTCGCAGAGCCTCTAGATGTGACCCGAAAGTCCTTAAATAAGCCAGAGGGAGTCTAGTTACCTCCCATAAGGCCCTAGATAAAACAAGAACGCCTCCAAATACGCTTCTAGAGCTTCTAAGTACACCAAAAGCCACTAAATACCTCGCAAAGGACTCCAGGTATGCCCTGAAGGCCTTAAATAAGCCAAAGGGGGTCTAAATATCTCCCATAAGGCCCGAGATACCCCCAGAACGCCTCCAAATATGCTTCAAAAGCTTCTAAGTACCTCAAAAGCCAGTAAACCCCTCCCACAAGCCTCTAGGTATGCCCCGAAAGACCTTAAATAAGCAAAAGGGAGCATAAATACCTCCCATAAGCCCCTAGATACACCCAGAACGCCTCCAAAAATGCTTCTAAAGCTCCTAAGTACACCAAAAGCCAGTAAATACCTCGCAAAAGCCTCTAGATGTGCCCCGAAAGTCCTTAAATAAGCCAGAGGGAGTCTAGTTACCTCCCATAAGGCCCTAGATAAACCAAAAACGCCTCCAAATACGCTTCTAGAGCTTCTAAGTACACCAAAAGCCAGTAAATACCTCGCAAAGGACTCCAGGTATGCCCTGAAGGCCTTAAATAAGCCAAAGGGGGTCTAAATAATTCCCATTAGGCCCTAGATACACTAGAACGCTTATAGATATGCTTCAAAGGCTTCAAAGTGCACAAGAAGCTAGTAAATACCTCGCAAAGGCCTCTAGATATTCCCCGAAAGAAAGTAAATAAGCTAAAGGGAGTCTAAATTCCTGCCATAAGGCCCTAGATACAGCCAGAACGCCCCTAAATGTGCTTCAAAAGTTTGTAGGTACAACTAAACCCAGTAAATACCTCGAAAAAGCCTCTACATATGCCCCGAAAGTCCTTAAATAAGCCAAAGGGAGTCAAAATACCTCCCATAACACCCTAGATACACCAAGAACGCCTATAAATACGCTTCCAAAACTTCTAGGTACACCAAAAGCGAGTAAATACCTCGCAAAGCCCGCTAGATATTCCCCGAAAGAACTAAAATGAGCAAAAGGGAGTCTAAAGTTCTCCCATAAGGTCCTACATGCAGCCGGAACGCCTCTCAATTCGCTTCTAAAGCTCTAAGTACACCAAAAGCCAGTAAATATCTACATCACTCATATATTAACACAGAGGAGGGTTCAGCATCGTATCTACACTGTGCTGAAACGCTCAATTGTATACTACTGATGTACATAGTTATAAGACAAGAAATAACAATTTAATTGATATACCACACAACAGATTATCCAAATCGCAGACTAGCATTGAAGTATTAGGTATAAAGTTGTATAACACCTTAACAGCCGATTTAATTAATCTTGCAAAAGATTTAAAAACAGACTTTTTAACGGATTGCTTGCTAACTCCTATCATTTTGTTCGAGAATACTTTGAAAATAATATCAAATCTTAATTAATTTTAATTTTTTATATATTTTACTTTATTTTAACTAGTTTTTAATTGCGTTGTATTTTATCTGTTTATTATTAATATTATTATTATTATTATTATTATTATTATTATTATTATTATTATTATTATTATTATTATTATTATTATTATTATTATTATTATTATTATTATTATTATTATTATTATTATTATTATTATATTATTATTATTATTATTATTATTATTATTATTATTATTATTATTATTATTATTATTATTATTATTATTATTATTATTATTATTATTATTATTATTATTATTATTATTATTATTATTATTATTATTATTATTATTATTATTATTATTATTATTATTATTATTATTATTATTATTATTATTATTATTATTATTATTATTATTATTATTATTATTATTATTATTATTATTATTATTATTATTATTATTATTATTATTATTATTATTATTATTATTATTATTATTATTATTATTATTATTATTATTATTATTATTATTATTATTATTATTATTATTATTATTATTATTATTATTATTATTATTATTATTATTAGTATTATTAGTATTATTATTATTAGTATTATTATTAGTATTATTATTATTATTATTATTATTATTATTATTATTATTATTATTATTATTATTATTATTATTATTATTATTATTATTATTATTATTATTATTATTATTATTATTATTATTATTATTATTATTATTATTATTATTATTATTATTATTATTATTATTATTATTATTATTATTATTATTATTATTATTATTATTATTATTATTATTATTATTATTATTATTATTATTATTATTATTATTATTATTATTATTATTATTATTATTATTATTATTATTATTATTATTATTATTATTATTATTATTATTATTATTATTATTATTATTATTATTATTATTATGATTATGATTATGATTATGATTATGATTATGATTATGATTATGATTATGATTATGATTATTATTATTATTATTATTATTATTATTATTATTATTATTATTATTATTATTATTATTATTATTATTATTATTATTATTATTATTATTATTATTATTATTATTATTATTATTATTATTATTATTATTATTATTATTATTATTATTATTATTATTATTATTATTATTATTATTATTATTATTATTATTATTATTATTATTATTATTATTATTATTATTATTATTATTATTATTATTATTATTATTATTATTATTATTATTATTATTATTATTATTATTATTATTATTATTATTATTATTATTATTATTATTATTATTATTATTATTATTATTATTATTATTATTATTATTATTATTATTATTATTATTATTATTATTATTATTATTATTATTATTATTATTATTATTATTATTATTATTATTATTATTATTATTATTATTATTATTATTATTATTATTATTATTATTATTATTATTATCATTATTATCATCATCATTATTATGATTATTATTATCATTATCCTTTCATTGTCAAAGAAGCAAATCAGAATCACAAGTAATACCACTGGATTAAAATGGATTTAGTTGTTTAAAAGCTTACATTACATAATTCAAATCTTGATTTAGCAACTAGCCTAGAAGGCTCAAACAAATGATCTAAAGCTTATATGGCTATATCATCAGTTTCCTTTGCCATAAAAGAGTTTAATTTAGACAAAGTCATACAACGGCACGCTTTTAATTCTCTTCTACTGCTTCTGTAATACTGGGATCTATGATATGATCTACAAATACACTCAATGTTTCCAAAGTGACCAACCATCCTTTAATATTTTACATCTGGCTTCAGCGGGTTAATTAAGGTAAAACAATATAAACCAGAGGTCTTTGTTTAGATTGAAATTCTATTATTGGATATGTTATCATTCTACAATTTTCAGAAACAAATATTGCTTGTACCTATACAATATTGCAGCATTTGGCATCGCAAAAATGATCATTTAACAAATTTTTCGCAGAAACGGAAAGCTTTTCTTTTTTTAGAAACAAAAGGACAGTTGCATCAAAATAGCTGGCAATGTAAACTACTGAATTAAACCAGCTAGACCAGCGTGACAGTACAGGCAATGGGGACACTTAGCTTCTAAATCTGGGTGGTTTTCAATGAGGTATTGTTTGTGTTCACTTTTTAACTTTTGGGCATTTCGCAACGCATTCTTAAGCCCTGAGAGACAATACTTTCATGTTGATGTAATGTCTCAGAGTAGCTTCTGAGAAGTTCAGTTTTCTCAGTACCTTTAGTCAGCATAATAGGAGTGCATTGCTGTGCACGGTGTGCTATACAATAAATAACATTTCTAGTTAGCATACAACAAACAGCATTACGGACCAGCCGGGTGCCCTGGTGTTAATTTACTGTTGCACCGCTTAGCTGTTATTTCAGTGCACATAGTGATGTCACTGTATTGAGTTTGTTAAGTGTTACATTTTATAAATATAAAGGAAGACGAAACATACAGTCTGATTTTTAAAAGAAGATACGTGAAGGTCATCTGTTTTTCCACGTGGGTAGTGCAATGTCGACCACCAGATTCCCTTTTTTTATCCTCTCAACCCTCGAAACATAAACAAGGGTTCGAGTTATCTCACCTCAACAAAAATATGCACTGTTAATCTATGTTTGCCTAATTTAAAAACAGAAATAAGTTGTTCACACATTCACTGCGTTGTAACGTCTTCACACTTGGGTTCTTTTAAATAATTTTTGCACTATGTAACTAATATTCCATACTTACCGTTATTGTTACTATGCATCCTAAGTTGACATTCCCGCATAATGCTGTAAGTATTTCTCCATAGAAACACATATACGCGATGCACGTTCTAAAATCTAAAATGTATATTTTTTTATATTCAATAACGTAGTGCTGGGATGGACTGGCTCCGACGTTTCGTCTGAGAGGATCGTGGAAAAATAGAGTACTTCCGACTAACATCTCGAAGACCCAACATTACAGCCTTCTCTTCTTTTTTCCGAGGCCTCTTTATCAGCCAATTGTTTTTGACTTCATCTATCTTAATTTAGACTTCCTACTCTTCTTTCACCAGATTTTTTTTTATGTTTCAGTTTTTTAATTTATTTTTTTACATATAATGTAGCGATTTCTGAAAATGTTTATCTCGTATATGAACTAAATAGAAAAATAAGCGTTTTTTCTTTCTCGCTCTTTTTTAAACTTAACTCTTTGTATAATTTGCATAAGTGTCTTAAGTAATCATTGTAAATATCTCTAAGGAGAAAAGGAGTATTGGTCAAGTATATCCTAAAACTTTTTTGTTATTTTTTTTTGTTATATATATATTAAATAACGGGAACGGGTACAGGGTAAGTCGTTTAGAAAACTTCTTGGCCTGCACTGTGAGACAATAGGAAGGGTTCTATTTGCTTAATGGGGTGTCTTCAATTATATATTAATATTTCAGCTAATATCTTAACTACTAAAATTCAGATTAATATAAATACACATAGTGCAAAAAATAATGTGCAACACACATGTGGTAAGCACATAATGGAATTTCGAGAATTGAGAAAACTTGGTGCAAGTGCCTCGTTTTTTTTTTCAAACATTTCCTCGTTCCGTATACATTAGTATCGCAATATGCTCTTATTAACGACTTTGTTAATTGACATATTCATATCAGCGCTGCCGATATGCCGGAATTTGGACCCACAGGAATTCTTTTACGTGCAAGCATATCTACTGACATGGGACTGTCGCTTTTGGATAAAAGGAATAAGCTGTTCATTTGTAAGGAGCAAACTCTCGTCTTCCTGTTAAAGGAATTCCCTATGAGTACTAACAAATTCTCTAGCTTGGCTATGCAATGTAACACCACGACCGTAAGCTAATCTTTGCCTTGGGTCATGATTCCTTGGTCCACCTCTAATCCTACCGCCACTACGTTTTGCTTCCATAAAACGTATTTTAATTGTGTTTTAACCAAGTAGGCTAACAATATTTTGCACAACTGAATATTCAGGCAAACTGTTTCTCGTATACAACCAGCGATAACTGAGCTGAGGAGTATGTGATTCAGCAGTGTATCCAATCTGGCAACCTTTGTTTACGTTACCATAGGAAGAACCTTCCCTTCTTACCTTTGGCATTCCTTGCCTGATGACCTTCACGTATCTTCTTTTAAAAGTCAGACTGTACGGACCAGCCCGGTGCTATGGTGTCAGTTTATTTTTGCACCGCTTAGCTATTACTAGGTTGGGTCAAAAAGTAATGCCTCCTCTTTTTTCTCTTTTAATTGCCAAGAAAATTGAATGCAATTTACATATCTTGGAGACTACCACATTGACGATTAATTTGCCACTATTCAATATAATCTCCGTCTTTTCCCACAGTTTTGGTCCACCTTTTAACTAGGGCATGTATTCCAGTGTGGTAAAACACACGGTCTTGCTTCCTAAGCCATTGACTCACGGACGTTTTCACAGCCTCCTCATCTTCAAAATGAATCTCACGATGAGCTTGCTTTAGTGGACCGAGCAGATGGAAGTCTGATGGTGCCAGGTCAGGGCTGTATGGGGTGTGAGGTAAGACTTGCCATCCCAATTTCTGAATTTCTACAGTGGTGTAACAGCTGGTGTGTGGTCTTGCATTGTCATAACAAAGAAGAACATCCGCCATAGTTTTTGTTGGGCGAACCCGGCGAAGACGTGCTTTCAGCTTTTTGAGAGTTCTGAAGTATTGGACAGAATTTATTGTGCATCCCTGCTCCAAAAAATCAATCATAAGCACACCCTCTGCATCCCAAAACACTGTCGCCATAACTTTTCCTTCCGACCGCTGAGTTATGAATTTTTTTTCTTGGGTGACGTTGTGTGATGCCATTTCATTGACTGGACATTGATTCAGGTTTAAGAAAATGAACCCACGTTTCGTCTCCAGTAACAATTTTTCCCAGAAACTTCTCTCCCACCAAATTGAAGCGCTGCAAATGTTCGGAGGCTATTGTTTTGCTTGTTTCTTTGTTTTGGGCGGTTAACATTCTTGATACCCAACGTGAACAAACTTTTGAGTAACCCAGTTGTTGAATAACCGTCATCACACTGCCTTTACTGAGGGAGGTATAGCGACACAATTCACCTGTTGTTATCCTGCGATCACCAAGAATGATGTCATCGACTCGCTGAATGTTGCATGGAGTCACTGCAGTCACCGGCCTTCCGCTTCCCTCTTCATCTGCCAATAGTGTTAGCCCTTCAGCTTCGTTACAGCGACGAACCCATCGTCTAAGAGTGTTGACATCCACCGTTGCATCACCATACACATTTTTTAGCCTTTCGTGAATGCGAATTGGGGTTTCACATTCCGCAGTCAAAAATTCAATCACAGAACGCTGTCTATTACGAATGTCGATGTCAGCCGTTTTGCAAGAGGATGCAGTGCTGCCACCTGTTGACTTAGGAAGTTACTACTGCAGGGGATTGGAGAAGAAGGTTTGAGGAATTGCGCCAAATTCAAAGTTTTTACATAACTTACTTATTTAAGGAAAAAAATAGGAGGTATTACTTTTTGATCCACCCTCGTATTTTAGTGGGCATCATGAGATCACTATATTGACTTCGTAAAGTGTTAAGTTTTATCTTGCTTTCCTTAGGTTTATGAACATTTCTAACGACTTCTAGCTTCATGCTATGAAGGCATATATGTTAAATTCAAGCTATATTTATGTAATTTGTAATAAACATAAATATTTCAATGCAGACTAAAATTAATATAAATTTTCTCATTTATGGCTAAAAATATATTATTCTGGAAAAAAGGAGAATGTCGCGGAAAAATAGTTAAAAACAAAAACACTTGCCTGTGCCTATCATGCTTCACTTACGCTAAGCTGCTTCTTCGTTGGTAAGTTCTTCTGGACCCTGCTAAAGCTAGATGGCGGGTAAGTCAAGTTCAATGCACTTTGAAGCCAAGTTTACATTAATGGTTTGCTGTTCTAATTACTCTTTTTACTTTCTCTCTTAGGTGCTTACAGGAAATAAGGAAAGTATTGTACTCCACCAAAAATTTCAATACCGCGATTTAACTGGAACTGCACATTTGGAGACTCCCTGAATCCGAAAAAAAAATAAAAATAAAAGAGGCCTGTGTGTGAGCGAACGCGAGTGTGTCTGTAAACAGTATAATACAAATATGAACGTCGCTTAAATGCCAAACGCTGAGTTCTCAAAACGTTAGTCTGTCTAGTGAACGCGAGTGCAGTTAGCCCCTCAAAGGAAACTACCCTCCCGCCCACTAATGACCGTCATAAATCTATCTCCACACTTCAGAAATGGAACACTGTCGTTGAGGACCAACAGCAACCCTGATTCTCTCGAAGTGACAGTCGCAGCTCTACTCCACGTGGAGTCTCAGTTGCCAAAGTTCCAACTTCCAGTTGATCTGTTTCATTACGTGGAGAAATTTGTCGTGTGTCACGATGTGGAGACCATGGGAGGGAAATGCAGTGGTAAATGCACATGAAGTAGTAGATAACTTTCAGTCAAGTGAAAATAATCAAAGTGAAGACAGTGTGAATAATTGGGCCGAGTTATATTACTGGAAAATCCTCAAAAAACAAAGTTATAACGGGAACTGTTTCTTAGCAAATTCAAGCGCTTGTTTTGAACATATATAAATATGTACTGACAAATAATCTTGGTAAGGGGTCGTGCAATGAACCTGATGATAAATTCTGGGTATTCACAGAAATTCAGTAAGAAATATTGTGACGAAAGGAATGCCAAAGACGCCGTACAAATGTGAAAACAAAAGGAAACGTTTCTCTAAAGTAGATAATTTCACATGCGATTTAATTCGTCGACAAATTTATAGATTCTATGCAAAAGGGAGAGCACCCACCTTAGAGCAATTGCTTGCACATTTGCAAAAAATGTGTGATTTTCCTTATGGGCACTGCACTTTGCGTGGTCTCCTAAAGGGGCTGGTTTCAAATACTGTACTTTGAATAAGTTAAGGGTTATTATGTAATGCAGTAGAATTGTAGCTTGGCGATATATATATATATATATATCGTCAAAACTAAGGAAGTTTTGTAGTGATGGACATAAGATAATTTATTTAGACGATACCTCGTACGATACCCATGACGTATGGAGAAAGGTGGCAACATTTCAGAAAGGACTGGGAGAATGAGGGTCTGTGTTGTAAAACGATTATAAGGGTTCGTCAATGGCAGCGGCCGACGTGTACATGAGTTAACTAAACAGACTCTAACCGTACTAATAGTAACAGCAGCAGTAAGCAAATTACAGCGCTCTCAGTGTGGTTGCTCTGGTAGCTAATACAACCAGCTTCCCCTGGATATGAACGCAGACCACCGCGTCTTCATGGTTGAAAGCTACTTTCGTACTGACATTAAAATTGGTGCGACATAAAAATATAATTTAAACCGCTGCATAGGGTTTATGCAACGCTATCCAGCATTCAGACAAGTCACTCGGAGCGTAATGTTTTCAAAAGTGAGCAGGTAACGTCAAATTGACATGCTTTTGTTTGCAGCATAAACTTCTTATGCTTTATCAGAATACGATATAAATTTTTGTCATTCTCACGCTTAATTAAAATGGCTATTAAAGTTGGTATCTTTATGTCTTTTAAAACCATCAGAGAACCAATTTAGAAGCAATTAGTAATGTTATGATAAAAAGACTTCAAACATATCTTTTCGCAATACAGACAGTGTTTAAGTGGAAGAAAGAAAGCAAATATAACAAAATGGATACATAAGACTGTGCAATAGAAGTATTTTCTTGTTTAGTCTTGGATAAAAGCTTTGTACATATTGTAACAGTAATTTATTTTTCATTCCTAGAACATGTTCTTCTAATTTTGTGGTTTGTAATGACGTTACATTGTGAGGAAACTGTGGGTGATAGATAATAATTGAGATCAAATTAAATATTTCTATTCTATGTGACAGGTTTACAATATGCATACATGTCTACTCTGACATAACAACAGATGTTCATTGTGAAATAACTGTTCATTGACTTATCATTTCATGTATTCTTCCTGGTATACTTTTATAGCTGCATAATCAGCCTTGCAGTGAACTGTATGGTGTATATAGTTTTCAAAAAACCGTTATCGTATCACTTACCAGGCGAAATTACGCACCTTTATATTACGCGGGCAGGATATACCTCTCAAATAGTATATTTACCTGCCGGTAGAGGGAGGCCTCAAAGCTGCTGTCAGCACATCAAATATGATCGCACGCCACTAGGGGAATCGTATATAAACTCGCTCCATCAGTGATGCTATTAATGACGTCGAATTTTGCGCGGTAAAATTACAGATAAAAGGAACACCATGTACTGAAAGAGACCACCAGATCAAGGATGATGTGAAATCATAATGGAGATGAAATAGACGGGCAGAACATTCTGGGAATGTAATTAACCTACCCAGCATTCGCTTGGCGATCCAGGAAAAACCTATGAGTCAGGTAGGTTGACCAGGGAAATCGAACCCGGACCTCCCGAATGCAAGCCACAAACGAAACCGCCTGAGCCATCCCGCTTGGTGAATATTGCCTTATCTTGTATGCAAATCTTGTCTGCTATTACACTCAAAGTACTTAACTTGGCCTCTGTCAATGTGTTAGGTATTTCTTTAACTCGAGTTATGAAAAGTACATTTTAACTGTTGCCAAGCTCACTATCAACTTTGAATCGCCGCACAGAGCTCGGGTGCCTAAACTGTTTGCTAAGCATTATGCTTGAAATTTTCACGGCGAGCGTTATTTATAACTTCCGGGGTGATCAGCTTGGAAGGGCCGAAAGCTCGAAATTTTTAACATCGGCACGACTGATCACTTGTGGAGCTATGATAAATATTTGCTAAGCAACTGGAGCAGAAATATCAGAATGCTATTCTCATTCCGTTTCTCTAATGCGGCATCAACAAATTTAAAGCACTGGCATTGCTTCTGATACATCCAGCTGCCTTGCGTTGTACCCATACAACTAACATTGATGAAAATTGAGTTTATTTGCGCATTTTTAGAGCAAACACACAATATAAAAAGGTACAAAAATATGCATTTTTGAAGTGGAAACTTCTTTAAGTGCGTTTAGCATTTTTTGTGGGTATTGAATTAAACTGAGGCGTCACGCTGGAATATGTGACGCTCATTCGGGTGAAGTCGGCTCGAGTCGGCTCAATTCGAACTAACCTCCCCACACATTTTCGTTATGTCCATACCGCTGTACACTTAGATTTTCTGTCGCACACAACAGCGTATGAACAATACACATCCAGATATATTTTAACTTCTTCTTCTTCTTGTTCTTGTTCTTCTTCTTCTTCTTCTTCTTCTTCTTCTTCTTCTTCTTCTTCTTCTTCTTCTTCTTCTTCTTCTTCTTCTTCTTCTTCTTCTACCTCACGGCTTTGGATTGTTTAACCCGTTCCGGTTTCAAATTGGTCTGCCCATCTTTTCTTCGGTCATCCCTGGTTTCTTCTTCCTATAGGTTTATAGTTTAAGGCTATTTTTGATATTGTTCATCTTCTGAACATGTTCTTTCCATTGATTTCTATTTCTTTCAATAGTATGGTTTATTTCTTCTACTTTGAATTCTGTCCTAATATCCTGACTACGACTTTTATCAATTTTGGTATATCCAGGTATTGCTCTTATGAATTTCATTTCTGATGACTGTATTCTCGTACTATTTCTTTTTGGTAGTGTCCATGTTTCTGATCCATAGATCACAGTTGGTATTGCCATTGATTTGTATAGCTTTATTATAGAGTCCTTTCTTGCTTTATTTTTTAATGTTCTTTTTATTGTGCCTGTTATATAGTTAAATTTATTTATTTTCTATATTATATCAGCTTTCTCTTGGTAAGAGACATATGTTTTAACATATTTTAAATACTATGAAAAATTCAGAAACGCTGCCCGAAACTTCAACAGCCATGGCAAGGACTGTACCGGATTTTGAAGAAGATTAACGACGTGGTCTACAGCATCCAGAAGGTACCTCGAGGGAAGATGATGCTGCTACACCTGGATCGTCTGGTGCGCTACGATGGTGATGTTCAGGACGACCAGCCTTGAGGAGGGAACAGTGTCGCGAACCCGATCGCTATAACACGGCTTGTGCACACAATGGAACTGGCAGCACGGAACACACAGGCAGCACGGAGATAAACAGTATGCCGGAACAAATCAAGATTGCGTGGGGATAAAGGATTTGCCTTCACAGATAAGATTTCCCGTCAGGAAGGTTCGGGTTTTGTCTAGTGATAGAACATTCGATTTCTTGTTTATTCCAGAAATATCTAGAATTATCAATGAGGTATTTAAATAAACGATGACTCGTCAAGAGTCAGTTGTAAACAGAAGAGTAAATAGTTGTCAAGTGTTGTAACGAGACTTGCTGTAGTAAGCAGATGTTGTAACGGGAGTGTTGTAAACAGTGGAAGTTGAGTAAGCTCTTTGTTATGGTCATCGACCTTGGTGGATTGTGATTGTGTATGTGACGTAATGCTGCTACTGTGAGTATATTTCTACGGAAATAAAGAACATTTGGAATTTCTGTAACCTGGAATTTTAATTCTACGAAACCACAAAGTGTCCACCAAAGAATTGGATATCTAATATTCGTAAATTCAATTTTCTGAGCTGTGATATATACTTAGAAATAAATTTGTAGTCGGACACTTTGTGTTTGAACGAGGCTGTTCAAATACCACACACACACACACACACACACACACACACACACACACACACACATACACACACACACACGCACACATGAACACTGCAGAAAGAGATATAATGAATGAGATGTCTTGGCCTTCTTCAAAATTGCAGTTTTGTATCAGGTGAGTCCAAGACGTATACTTCCATAGGTACTTAGGCATCTTAATTTTTGGGTGAACTACAATTCTTTTCTTATTTGCTACTTATAGGAGAAAAATTATAAATCTAACATCAATTTTGCGGTACAGAAAACACCTAAAGTCACAAGCCAATCAAAAATAACAGTGCGGAGGTCGCTAATGTAACAGTAAGATTTCTCCCTCATTGTTTTTGGACATTAGAACAACATTGTACTGTCGCTGCGACGCGCATAAAAGGCTCGGCGCGGAGAGTTGACGAACGGATAGTGTATCACGGGGATAAAGATCTGCCGAAACAAATAAGCGAGGTAAATGGAACATTCTGGTGACATCCTGATTGATAGAAAACATTCGGTCTCTTGTTTGTTTTAGAGCAGTCTAGAATTATCAATACAGGTATTTAAAGAAGCGGTGGCTCGCCAAGCAGTAGTCGTAAACGGAGCTGTAACGAGAGTTGTTGTAAACAGTGTATGCGTGAACACTGTTTGTGGTCGACGACCTTGGAAGATTGTAATTGTGTATGTGACGTAATTCTGCTACTATAAGGATTGTCCAAAGTGTATTTATACGGAAATAAAGAACATTTTGAATTTCTGCAAATTGAAATTTTAATTCTAGGAACCCACAAAGTCACAGTATGTATGTTGCCTCTTCTTTATTTCCATAGAGCAGATCTACACTAAAAATACCAAGCAACACGGTTTCAAATTCTGTTTATTTTCTGAATATAGCCTTCGCTCTCAAACACTTATTTCCTTCTTTGCAAGCATTCTGAATTATATTATTCACATGACTTCCAACGACATGGAGAACAATATCTCTTAGCGCGTGAAAAATTAAGAATCGTGCCTTAGATTAGATTAGAGTAGATTGATTTGCGTTCAGTAGGTTCACTTGTAGCCAGAAAAGGCTGTGAACATTAAACATGTCCAGAGGTATAAAGTTTAATAGCATATGTATATATATATATATGTACAAAAGTTAACATAAGACACATGTTAGAGTATACAGGCAATATGAACAACATTATGGAAAACAAAGAAAGGATAATTATATATGATACAAAATCAAACACTTCTTAATTCAGCTTTCACTTGGCTTATGCCAGTACGTCTCAACCTTTTTGCAATGGAAACCTTTCTTGTTATATCTTAAATACATATACATTAAAAATAAACTTTCAAAATGCATCAAAAATTTATTGGTAACGACTTGTCATTGGAACAGTTAGATACTACTTACAGAGCTACAGAAGCATTATCAGGATAATGCTGGTCATATGTTTGAATTTGTCATATTTATCTTATGTTCAAAGTGAACTGAACCACCATGAAGGTTTACTTGAACTTAAAAGCAAGCTAATATTTTGAATCATAAGGCATTGGAGCATTTATGGACGCTTGTTACAGAGCGCCATAAGCTTAGGCTTTTTATTTTTGTTTTATATACCTGGTGCCAGTACAATGGACCCGGCTTACAGGCTCTACATTTGCATTATATTACATTTTTCAGTTTTTGTTGGTTTTGACGTCATGGCTTTACATAAAGTCCATACGGCGTCCCTTTATGGGCGCACCGAGAACAGCTTTAGTTAGTTTGTTTTGTTTCAGGTGCTCCAGTTCTTGCCTGAATTTTATGTTTTTTTGTGATTTTATTTACATATAACACACACACACACACACACACACACACACACACACACTCACAAACGCACTCATGGGCATACGTAGTACGTCCCTCGCACTCACACACTCATTCACGCACACTTCACTTTGTACACTATTTACACTCAGCTGCCCTGCTGTGCGGCAGCATGTCGCTCAGTTCCTTGGGCGGCCCGGGAGTGGCGGACCCTGCCGGCGGTTTGTGAGGTCTTGGGCCGGGAATTTTGGGCGCGCAATGGGTGGCGAGCCGTCCTTATTTACAGTATTTTCACCCGTTTATGTTTGCGGTGTTTTGGCTCACCTTTTCCGATGTTATGGATTAAAGGGTTTGTATGCCGACGAATGCGCACCCAAATGGAGGAGGCTCTTTCTTCCAATGCCTCAGGGATGGTCGGAATGCGGACTTCTTGATGGAGGGAATCGTTTCGGTGCGGATGGGAGCGGAAAGGATTCTCCTGAGGGAGAGTTATCGCAGTGTTTGAAGGTATTTGATGGTTGTTTTGGATGCATTTGCCCAGGCCACACATGCGTATAGAACCACTGACAGAATGAACGACTTGTACAAGATAACCTTCGAGCGGAGTTTCAGTTGTTTACTCCTAAATATGGGGGCGCACATCTTTAATCGCTGCCGCCCTTTGTTGGCAATATCTTTTATGTGGGTGGACCAGTTCATTGTGCGTGTCAAAGTCACACCATATTCTCCCACATCGCTATCTATCGGCGGTGTACTAAGTACTCTGTACCTCTCTCTCCTAGTAGCACAGTTCGTGACCAGAAATTAAGGATTGCCTAAAGAGATCGCACTATTTATGAAACACTCCTTATTTGCAAATTTAGTGATAGTGTTACTTTAATACAAACAATAACTTTGGGAATTGCCTTTCATCTTGTCCAGAAACACCAACTGCGTGGTAGGAAAATAATACATGTTAAACAGATTTATTTTATGCCTCTTAAATGGCTCCTACTGCAGATATATTTCTTTAGCAGCTCTTCAATCTAGACGTAAAATTTCTTAATTAAAATATAGTGTACCTTCTGCCTTAAAGCAGCTCGGATAATAGAATGGCTAGTCTCAAGATGGGCATTCTTTAGTACAGAGTTCTGTCTTGCACATACGTAAATAAAACATTATGCGTTTTTAAGAACATCTTATGAGTTGCATTTACCGTTTTCCTCTACTCACATTATTTACAGCGAAAAGCTTCACATATCTTTTACTTTCTCGAAGTTGTGCTTGTGATATAGTAGATGTTTCCACATCTTAATTTATTTATGAAGTTTCACAATTTCATTCGTCAATCTTACTTTTTCGAATGCTAACGTAGAATTATGACGTTATTTTACTAGGGTTTCAGCTGTTCTGACTATTCTTGTACTGCTATTAATGTCATCAGAAACTACTCAAGCGTTCTCAAATGCCCTAAAAGGAGAAGAAAATAGCCTTTGGCGACTATCAAACGCCTCTCAAAGGTGTCCAAATATAACTGAAGGTTTTATACAACATACATAACACAGTACAAAAGGTTTTATAAAACCCCTGAAGATACCCTTATCAGAGCGTTGAGTACCGGACCTAGGGCTCAAGATGGCATTCATCAGGTTAGAGGAAACTTCAGCACAGCGCCCAAATCGCTGAAGAGACGTTGGTATTATCGCTGTAAAGGCCATCGAACTTCGACGTTCATAGAAATATCAGGTCCAAGTCCTGAAGAAACTAAAGCGCAGGAGATCACAATTTACTGCATAAACCGAACCACAGCCTAAAATATTTTGTATCTACAAGTACACTAGGAATCCTTAAAATGGCTTAAGACCAACTAAGTTCGCATAGAATTCCGAATAAGCTAAGCTAAATTTTCATGACGTCGACTTCAACTCCTATAAAATGTTCCAATTACAAAGATATTAAGTATCGGAAATACTTCTAGTCTGTCAATTAGCACTGTACTGTGACCTTGTGGGTTCGTAACATTAAAAGTCCAATTGCACAAACTCAAAGTGTTCTTTATTTCCACCGAGTTACAGTTGAAACACTTGCCGATTACATAGAATTACGTAGTGCACACAATTACAATTCATCAGTTCATCTGTCACAGGTCCACTCTGCACTCGCAATTACGTACAACTTCTCCGATGCACGTACACAGTCTTCCAGTCCGTTCACTAGCACGGCACTTCTATGGCTGCTCGCCAAGAACTCAACTGAACCCACTCGCCAACTGCAGTCCATTTTTGTAGGAAGATCACTGTTTCTGGAAGTCTCGCGGTTCAGTGAATCATCCTGAGGGTCCCAGACATCAGGGAGGGGAAAGAGATGGCTAGTGATGCTTTTCCAACCATCCTCTCGTTAGCGCTACAAGATAAATGGGTAGGCGTGACTGAATGGTTCCCGTCTGGTCTCTACCTGCCAGCTGGTCCTATCGGGAATTCCGATGTTCGGGTGACAGTACTAAAAACACCACCATTGGAAACAGATTGCTCCCTAATGGAATACTAGCATCGATCAACGTAAACGCTGTTAGCAACAAGTGGCAAGTACTAACTGTAACCCAGAGAATAAGAAATGTATCCATAGCAACTACAAAATGAGATCATGTACCAGAGAAATGGAACCAAGGAAAAAGCAATCGTAACCAAGGAATGCAGCTGTGAGACTAAGATCGGGCTAAACTATGGGAGTATTCTAGTTCACTGGAGTAGCTACAAAATAATGAACATCAGTTCAGCCAATACGGTTGTGCTACTGTCTTGGCGTTGCCAGTTCCATGGCAAGCGGGCGACAGAGATGGAAGTTATATCTGTCTTTGTCTCAACCTGGCAAGTATCATATAATGCTGAGATGTACAGTGATACATTGCTGACATAGAAGTTTGCTTAATATTTCAGCATATGTGTGAGAACAATTACAATGACTATCGCACAATGTGAATCTTAAAACCTTAAACTGGAGAACAGTTCGCTTACATAGCTATCGTTCATATGCACATAAAACAAAATGATTAAAGTTGGATGCGTTCTACGAAATAAGGTGTTTGCTACAGTGAAACAAAATAGTGAAATTTCAACGATTTGTGTATAGTTTCTACTTTAATGATGCCATATTTGTATACTGCCTATAATAGACTTTAAACCAATTTTTGTTTCATTAAGATACTTAATAAATAGGGAAGTAATGAACGTGTATTTATGAAGCATTTTTACACCTTGAAACTCATGCACTAATGTTATGCATTCTGCGCAGAAATTTTAGTGTTGCAGCAGCAATATTGCTTCTTTCAAGCAGAAATTTGCGACCATCATTAGTTCTCCTATATTTGAATCCATGAGATTTCAGAACATAATGCATAGAAGATACAGAGCCAATATATTGTAACGGGAGCACCCTGTACCAGCTGCGAACGGAAGGCAGGGGGGAGGACCGCGTTAGCCACACCTTCTCCTCGTTTGTCTTGTAGTGGTGACAGGCTTGTGGTTAGGGGAAAACATGACTGGTCGCCTGTTTTCCTTCCACCTGTTTCTCGAACTTTCGTTTACTGGAACAGTCTCCTGGTCACTAGAAACCGGGATATTCCGATATAAAGAGGGTTACAGACAGACAGAGGAGTTAGTCAGTTGTTGAGTTGGTTTTGGTTCAGTCAGTTGTTGGTCAATCAGTTGGTTAGTGAATGAGGACAGTTCTTGGTGTAAGAAGGCAGTGTTAGTGACGTGTTAATGAACGAAAGGGTTGTGCAACGGAAGACTGTACGAACTGTGTATGGGTATCGGAGTTTATGTAATCGCGAGTACAAGTGAAGTTGTAACGGACGAATTGGTGAATTGTAACTGTGTGCAGCAAGTAATTCTGTGTAATTGGCAAGTGTTAAACTGTAAGTCGGTGGAAATAAAGAACATTTTTGAGTGGTGTAATTGGACTTTTTATTTCACGAACCCACAAAGTCACACTGGCGTCAGAAGTGGGATAAACAAAAGTCACACTGGTGTCAGGAAGCGGGAAGATAACATCACCGAACATTACAACCATGGACGCGGCATTGGTGGAGAAAATTTTAGAGACCATGATGGAAATGAGGGCGGAACTGACAGAAATGAAGACGGCAAATGAAAACCTCGCTGCAAAAACAGAAGCGGCAAACGACAACATCATAGGGAAGATGGAAGAAATGAAGGCCGAATTAACAGAGAAGACGGAAACGGCTAACAACAACTTGGCCACGACAATAACCTCAAAGATGGCCGAACTGACAACGGAAATGAAGGCGGCGAACGAGGCTCTCGCCGCAAAGTTTGAGGAACGGTTGGCCGGCGTGAGGGCCGACAACATCGCAAAACCCCTCACCCGCCTGACGGAGGAAAACCGGCCTTATGTGTGGACGGAGGACGCCGAAGACGCTTTCCAGCACCCGAAGGGGACCCTGTGCAGTGCTTCAATTTTGGGTTTCCCACAACCGGGTGGCGCCTTCATTGTGGACACCGACGCCAGCGACCATTGCATTGGAGGTGTCCTATCGCAGATCCAGGACGGCCACGAGCGCACAAGAGTGGAAGAGGAGGAGCGTGCCGCAGCAGTCCGAGTAGTTGTGGCAGTGCCTGCTGAAGGCTGGGATAGCGCAGGCCTGAGGAGGGAGCAGCTGGCGGACGCAGACTTGGGGCCACTCTTGAGGGAAGTGGACGCAGGGACGAGACCGACCTGGGAGGACATCGCACCGAGGAGCGCCACCTACAAGTCGCACTGGGCCCAATGGGACTCGTTGAAGACCAGAGAGGGCGTGCTGTTCCGGGTATGGGAGTCACCCGATGGGAAGGCGCAGAGAGGACAGTTGGTACTTCCCCGGAGCAAGGTCCCGGAAGTCTTGGAGGAAGTGCACGCCGGTACTTCAGGAGGACACCTGGGAGCGAACCGAATGATTCACAAACTACGGCAGCGCTACTTCTGGCTCAGACTCCGGGCAGATGCTGGTGGTACACCTGGACCGCCTCGCACGCTACGATGGGGCTGTTCGAGGGCGAACAGCTTTGAGGAGGGAGCAGTGTAACGGGAGCACCCTGTACCAGCTGCGAACGGAAGGCAGGGGGGAGGACCGCGTTAGCCACACCTTCTCCTCGTTTGTCTTGTAGTGGTGACAGGCTTGTGGTTAGGGGAAAACATGACTGGTCGCCTGTTTTCCTTCCACCTGTTTCTCGAACTTTCGTTTACTGGAACAGTCTCCTGGTCACTAGAAACCGGGATATTCCGATATAAAGAGGGTTACAGACAGACAGAGGAGTTAGTCAGTTGTTGAGTTGGTTTTGGTTCAGTCAGTTGTTGGTCAATCAGTTGGTTAGTGAATGAGGACAGTTCTTGGTGTAAGAAGGCAGTGTTAGTGACGTGTTAATGGACGAAAGGGTTGTGCAACGGAAGACTGTACGAACTGTGTATGGGTATCGGAGTTTATGTAATCGCGAGTACAAGTGAAGTTGTAACGGACGAATTGGTGAATTGTAACTGTGTGCAGCAAGTAATTCTGTGTAATTGGCAAGTGTTAAACTGTAAGTCGGTGGAAATAAAGAACATTTTTGAGTGGTGTAATTGGACTTTTTATTTCACGAACCCACAAAGTCACAATATTCTATTCCCCCCCTCATTAAATTGATCAGCCTTTAGGCAATTGGATATTCACCATTGTCGTATAAATCATAAATTGTACTACGTGAAACACGCTTTTGAAAATTGTCTAAGTTGGTAGCACCTTTTTTAGCTGCCCGATGTTTTCCTGGTGATCTAAATATGGAAACTTCGCCTAATTTGGTAAACTGTTTACCTTCTTTAACAATGTTTTGTCACAGAATGAGCATTCGCATGACAAGATTGTAACACTAATTCTTGACTCTAAGCGAAATTTGTTGTTTCGAAAATATCTTTAATTGACATCTGTTTGAAAAAGGTATACACATTAACAAAAATATTTCCAGCCCACTCATGTAAAATCTTATGAGTTGCTTCGCAGTTACTACTAGGTGCACGAGTACTAGGCTTGCTAAGCGATATATTTACTAACTTTGAAAAGCACGTGTGAGCTCTTAAAAGACCACTACTTTACTGAATGTAAGTTACAAAATGAAACTGCAGCATAGCACTTGTGTGCTTTTCTTCACTGACAGTTAATAATTCTTTTCTTTCTAGTCAGGCGTCTTATCTTTCACTATCTCCGGCACCAGATATGCTACAAACATGGGGTTTGGACAGTAATCCTCATAAAAAGTAGCTCTGTAACATGGGGAAACAAAATAATTCCTTAATTGGTATCTTAAGAGCGTGCAAAGAAATTAACCGCATGCTTCGGCATGTACCGCATTGGCTAGTAGCCATAGAACAACTACGCCTAGCCCCATCTTATGTTCATTCCTATTTTGTAGCTAAAGTCCGTTTACTTATCGCATGTGCAGTTCCGAGTTAAAGGAACCTGAGCCGCCCGCCCACTAATGACCGTCATAAATCTATCTCCACACTTCAGAAATGGAACACTATCGTTGAGGACCAATAGCAACCCTGATTTTCTCGAAGTGACAGACGCATGTCTACTGCACGTGGAGTCTCAGTTGCCAAAGTTCCAACTTCTAGTTGATCTGTTTCATTATGTGCGTCACAATGTGGAGACCGTAGGAGGGAAATGCAGTGGAAAATGCAAATGAAGTAGAGATAAATAATCAAAGTGAAGACAGTGTGAATAACTGGGCCGAATTATATTACTGTAAAAGCCTAAAAAATAACAAAGTTATAACGGGAACTGTTTCTAAGCAAATTCAAGCGCTTGTTTTGAACACATATAAATATGTGCTGACAAATAATCTTGGTAAGGGGTCGTGCAATGAACCTGATAAATTCTGGATATTCACAGAAATACAGTGAGCAATATTGTGACGAAAGGAATACCAAAGACGCCGATCAAGTGTGAAATCAAAAGGAAAGGTTTCTCTAAAGTAGATAATTTCACGTGCGATTTAATTTGTCGAGAAATTTATAGATTTTATGCAAAAGGGAGAGCGCCCACCTTAGACGAATTGGTTGCACATTTGCAAGAAATGTGTGATTTTCCTTATGGGCACTGCACTTTGCGCGGTCAGCTAAAGAAGCTGGGTTTCAAATAGTGCACTTTGAATAAGATAAGGGTTATTATGGAATCCAGTAGACTTGTAGCTTGGCGATATATATATATATATATTTTTTCAAAACTAAGGAAGTTTAGCAGTAAGAGACATAAGATTATTTATTTAGACGAAAAATTGTACGATACCGATGACGTATCGAGAAAGGTGGCAACCTTGCAGAACGGTCTTGGAGGAGGGTCGGGGGTTGTAAAACGATTATAAGGGTTCGTCAAAGGCAGAAGCCGACGTGCACATGCTTTAACTAAACAGACTTTACCTTAGTTTTGGTACTTTATGACGCAGGGGATCGCAGGTTCGAGTCCCGCTTCGGGCATGGGTGATTGTGTCAATAAAAACAGAAAGACAGCAATTAAAAAGCGGAGAGGGGGGAATAAACAAAACAAGTTACGGCTGCTGTGCATTTTCGTCACATTACGTGTAAATGACATTACGATTACACATAACAATACTACACGTTTGTATTTAATTAGTTTTATTACCAGCTGTGTCAGGAAAAATTGAGTAAAATAATATGTGTACATTAGTTACTTTACATCCTAAATACAACGCTCGGGACATGTACCAAATCTTTTGGCTTCTCTTCCAACAACTGCGCGCGCCACTGTGTGCTAATGAAGGAACTATTCAGTGTTCTACATATTCCAGAGATGGCGCTAAAGGTCTCATTACACTTTAGGACGAAATATTTCTACCTGTTTAATATGTTTGAGATCACAAGCATATACATTTGTTCTATTTATTTATAAATTTATCTCGCGTTAATCTAAGAGGCACAAAGAGCAGGTATAATAAATATTTTACAATAAAATGGACCGAGTATACACTTATTGTGGAACTAAATGCTGTAGATTGAAATATAAATAAGGGTGATTTGGGTAGTTCTTTTATTATTTGTTGAACAATAGGTCTGATTCTATATAGGCTAGAGGTAATCGTTTACTTTAATAAATGGATAATAACAACCACAAACAATAAAAAGATGTTGCTTCTCCCAAAATTCATTACATTACAACTATGTGGCAGTGTGCAGAAGTGATGGGAGAGTTGTTGACACAAATCATTTACTACTAAGTGCATTGTACAGTCTTACTAAAGTTGAACCGTTTCCATTGGTAATGACATAGAATTAAGAGAATTTCTCTCTTACCTTATAAACGTGTGTTCATGCTAGGGGCAACATGCTAACCTCTGGTTCCGGAGGTAACGGGTTCAAACCCGGTGCAGTGCGATGAACTCTTTCAGGCGTAAAAGTCCTTAGCACGACTTCCATCGGAAGGGAAGTAAAGCAGGTTGGCCCCTGTCCCAGAATGATGTAAACGAACCGTAATTTTGATAAAGAGATATGTAAGCAAAATTAAGCGCTTTTTCACGGCCAATATTTTTTCGACAGTATAGCTTAATGTCATGCTGGCACGTTTGCTCTGGTAGCTCAATGGTTAAGAGCAACCGAACGGAAAATGGTCGATCTGTGGTTTAGATTTCAGCTATGGCACTGAATTTTTCAGTCTGACTCTAGCTATTCGAAAATTATTTGTTACATTTCAACTGTTGAAAACTATATATCTACTATTTACCTGCAAAGCGCTCAGTAAATTGTTTTTTCTTTGAAATTTATCTATATTTCTGTAATACAGTATGTGGAGGACTGATGATCTATATATACAACAAATAGATATTAATTCAGGATGCTATTTGTAGATGGCAGATTTCCGAAAAGAAGTTTAAGTGATGATGGTATTCACTGAAAATCAGCATGCCTACCGTGGGATGGTAGTGATCAACAACTCTTTATTCTGAAACTAGAAACTTGGCCTTGACTGCTGCGTCTTCCAGGCTGAGCTTATTGCGATCAATCTGGCAATAAATTGGAAAAGCCACTAACGGACAGAAAACACATCATACACTAAACATGTGGATTCTAAAGCAGCTCTTGTCGCAATCTCAGACAAGAGGACGTTGCATCCACTGGCCAACGATGTCAGAAACCAAATGATCAACATGAAGAGGTCAAAGCTCTTCAGCCTCCCTTAGAGTCACTCAGGTCTTCAAGGCGATGAAAGAGCGGATTACCTGGCAAAAATTGCCGCAGTCACCGAACCTCTACGGACTACAAAGGAATCTTCCTGAACCGGAGACCGCTACATCAGGTCCGAGCAGAAAGTCTACCCACAGATCTTCATTCCCAATGTACATCACAGGCTTTCCATATCTCTAGGTCCAAACTATGTATCTAAACTAGGGCTCCTTTAAATCATATCTACACAAAATGAACAAATATCCTTCGGTTCTCTGTAACTGTCCTGAGAAACCTCCACAAGCAGCCCTAAACCTTCTTCTTCTTCTTCTTCTTCTTCTTCTTCTTCTTCTTCTTCTTCTTCTTCTTCTTCTTCTTCTTCTTCTTCTTCTTCTTCTTCTTCTTCTTCTTCTTCTTCTTCTTCTTCTTCTTCTTCTTCTTCTTCTTCTTCTTCTTCTTCTTCTTCTTCTTCTTCTTCTTCTTCTTCTTCTTCTTCTTCTTCTTCTTCTTCTTCTTCTTCTTCTTCTTCTTCTTCTTCTTCTTCTTCTTCTTCTTCTTCTTCTTCTTCTTCTTCTTCTTCTTCTTCTTCTTCTTCTTCTTCTTCTTCTTCTTCTTCTTCTTCTTCTTCTTCTTCTTCTTCTTCTTCTTCTTCTTCTTCTTCTTCTTCTTCTTCTTCTTCTTCTTCTTCTTCTTCTTCTTCTTCTTCTTCTTCTTCTTCTTCTTCTTCTTCTTCCTTCACGGGTTAGGCTTAAGCCTGTTCCGGTCTCACATTTCAAGAAGCCGTCTCTTTAGGGGGCGTCCTATTGATCTTCGTCCTCTTGGTTCATAATTGAAGGCTTGTTCTGGTATTCTTTCTTTTGGCATGTGATTAAGGTGTTTGACCCATTTGTTTCTATATCTTTGGATTTCTTCTAATAATGGTTGTACTTCTAATTCTTTTCTAATAATTTCATTCCTAATATGATCTTCTCTTGTACATCATTTGATTGATCGTAAGAATCGCATTTCAGCAGCTTGTATTTTACTCTTCTCCTTTTACCTTATTATCCATGCCTCACTTCCATAGTTTAGTATTGGGGTTGTCATTGCTTTGTAGAATCTTATTTGAGTTTCTTTCCTTGCTTTAATCCTGAGGGTTCTCTTAATTGTTCCGCAAACTGCTTGGAATTTTTGTATTTTATTCCTTATATCTTGATTTTCCGATTCATAGGTTATATCACAGCCAAGGTATTGAAAGTGCGATACTTGTCATATGATAGCTTCCTCTACTATAATTATGGTCCTTATTGGGTATTTTCCCTGAAATACCATTACTTTTGGTTTTGTCTTTCAGATTGTCATATCATATTTTTTTACAAATTTGGTTTAGTTGGCATAAATCTATTAACAGAAAACACAAAATGTCGACCGAGAATACTGCAGACTGAAACGCTACTTCAAAACCTTCGAGATCACTGACTTCATCAGAAAAATCTTCTCTACAAGCCAAGAATAATATATTAGTGTGATGTACTTATTACCATAAATTCCCCTGTGATGTGCCCTATGGCGAAACATGGGTTGTAATCAGTTTCGATAACACAATTACCACTTTCTAAATTACTACTCACTCATTACAAAAAGCGTGTATTAATCTCCATTCAATTACATATTTGAAGCGTATTGTCACCCAATTAGCGGAAAGCCAGACCAACGACAGCTGAGAAGGGACCAGAGGCATGTGGGCCACACCCACTCATCTATCTCAGTCACTAACTGAGGGTTGATTAGGGGAGTGTCACTTGTCGCTGGTCGCCTCTTTCCCCTTCCCCTGTCCTCTGGAACTTTCGTGGTAATCACTGAATCCAGAGACTTCTAGAAAACAGTGATATTCCTATAAAAAGGGCTGCAGTGAGCGAATTGAATCAGTCAGTCAGTCAGTGTTTGGCGAACAGCTGTGAGGAGCGCCCAGTGATGGGAAGGACTGCGTACTTGCGTCGGAGGAGTTTACGTAATCGTGAGTGCAAGTGGAATTGCAACGGACGAACTGGTGAATCGTAATTCTGTGTAAATGACAAGTGTTTAACTGTAAGTCGGTGGAAATAAAGAACATTTTTGAGTGGTGAAATTGGACTTCTCATTTCACGAACACACAAAGTCACACTGGTGTCAGGAAGCGGGACGATAACATCACCGAAAATTACAACGATGGACGCGGCATAGGAAAAATTTTTGGAGAAGATGATGGAAATGAAGGCCGAATTAACAGAGAAGACGGAAGCGGCAAATAACAACCTGGCCGTGGAACTGAAACAAATGAAGACGGCAAATAACAACTTGGCCGCGAAGATGAACGAGTTAACAACAAAAACAGAAGCGGCAAATAACAACCTCACCGCCGAGTTGAAACAAATGGAGACGGTCAACGACAACATCACCGCCGAGTTGAAACAAATGAAGACGGGCAACGACATCACCGAGAAGATGGAAGAAATAAAGACCGAATTGACCACAGAAATGAGGACAGCGAACGACAGTCTGGCCACGGAAATGAAGGAGGCGATCGAGGTCCTCGCCGCCAAATTTGAGGAACAGTTGGCCGGCATGAGGGATGACGTCACGAAGCTGGGCAAGCGGATAGGTCAAGTAGACGACCGCCTTAATGATTTAGAGGAAAAGGGCGACAATAACGCCAAGACCCTGAACGCCGTGGTGGAAGACGTCGAAGACCTTGCGAACCGCGTAAACAACCTGGAGGGAAAGGCCGACAGCAGCTTCAAGTCCCTGAACGCCATGGTGGAGGACGTCGTCGGCAGGAAGCTGAAGGATTTGAAGTCCGACGCGCCGGGACGCGACACAACATCTGCGCGCGTCAAACCTCCCAAGTATGACGGCGAGTCAACGTTTGAAGCCTTCCGCCGCCAGTTCGTCGCAGTGGCCAAGCACAACAAATGGTAGAGGAGGAGGCCACACAGTTAATAGCCAGCATCCAGGGACGGGCCGCAGAAGTCCTAAACGTGGTGCAGACAACGGTGGCGCCCAAGGACATCTGGGAGGCCTTGGAGTATCGCTTCGGAAACCACCGCTTAGCCGCAGCGTACCGCAGCCAGCTAAAGGCAAGGTCACAGCAGCCGGGGGAGACGCTGCAGGACTTCGCCCTGGCAGTTGAACAACTAGCAAGCAAGGCCCTAGTCGACCTCCCACCAGAGTTCGTATCTCGGGAAGCTGCCTACACATTCGTGGACGGGGTACGAGACACGGAGATTCGTCAGCACCTAATGCTCGGCGATTATAAAACCATCGACGAGGCGCTGACAGCAGCATTAAGGATGGAGTAGGCCAAGGTAACATCTATCCCGACGTCGAGGACTAGGAGTGTTCGCTACACCGGAGACAGAAGACCAGCCGAGGGACGCCGGCGAACACCTAGTGGCCTGTGTTGGAGGTGTGGGCAGCCCGGACACCTGCAAAGAGACTGCCCACACCAGGAAGAGCAGCCGGAAAACGAGTAAGGGCCGTCGTGGAGAGGGGTACTTCGGCGCCATCACCACCATCCCCTCGAGTGACACTGCGCGCCGTCAGTCGGCGTACGGATGACAGCCTCATCGCGGACGGTTGGGTAAGAGGAAAGACGTGCCGCGTGCTGGTGGACACCGGGGTGGCCGTGACCATCATCAGACCTGACGTGGCGAAGGGTTTGCCGACAAGGAAGCCGAGCCGACCATATCAGCTTGTCACGGCATCGGGCGACACCTTGAATGTGGAGAAGGAGGCCCTGCTGAAGCTGACCTTGGGAAGGAGCACCGTACGCCTGTGGGTGTTCGTCACGAAAGTGGATGAGGAGGTGATACTGGGATTGGATGGCCTCAGGAGCCATGAGGCGACGGTCGACGTAGGCAAGAAGGTCCTGCGGCTCAACGGAGAAGAGGTTATACTCCGTCAAGCAGAAGAGCGCCTTGGAATTTGCAGGGTCGTCTTGAACGAAGACGTGGTTGTCCCCGCGAGGAGCGAGGTGGTGGTGACGGCGCGACTGGAGGGCCAGAGAACCAGGAACATGATGCTGGACCTGAAGACGCCTGTAGATGGACTGTGTGTAGCCAGGACATTGCTGCCGTGCCCAGAGGAGGTGCCAGTAAGACTGCTAAATCCAACGGACGCCGATAACGACGTCCACGACGGGACGGATTTGGGAACGTGCGAGCCCGTGGTGAGCGTAACAGCAATCGACGAGACACAGAGCCGGCGCTGAAGCAACACCTGGGGCCCGGCTAGAAGGCTTACTGGAGAGGGCGGCCGACAACCTGACCGCAGAACAGCTGGAGAAGGTACGACAACTGCTAAGACGGTATCAGCGCTACTTCAGCCAAGGTGATATTGAGTGCAGAGGATCTACTCCCATTAGTCCTGGACCCGTAGGACCAAGGACCCGGGCCTCTTTCAACCGGGGAGTTATCCGAGCTGTCCCAAAGGGCGCTCGGCGTCCTCCGCGGGGCTTTCCATAGTTCAAGACCTTGTTTCCTAACAAGCTCCCCTATCTGGTCCTATGGACTCAAGACGGGATGGCAGTGGATACGCCACTTACGCGCGCCAACACCAAAGGCGAAGACTACCGAAAACCTCGGTGGGGCCGCCTGGTGATCTAGCACACCTTCTACTAGCTTTGCAGGCTAGTACCCGGGATAACTAATGGCTTCCCTCAACCCCGTCCGAAGACGTACGCGATCTCCCACGGGTATCGGGAACACACTGCCCCCTCGAGTCCAACCCAATTCAAACAACTCCCGAAGGAGGGGCTCGGATGATCGGCCCGAGGTTCCTCTAGTAACGTCAGAGGTACCACGAGTGCTAAGGGTCCGCAGCGCCCGCACTTTGGCAGCTGAAGGGGACGAATCCCCTCCCCTACGGGAAGCCAAAGTGATAATATAATAATAATAAATTCTGCCTTACTTTTATCCAGGCATCTAGATTCAAAACCTGGACTATTTCTCTATAATTCTAATTGATATGTTATTATCATATTAGTTCTTCCTTTGATATTTCTGCAGATACAATCCTAATTATAAATCTTAGTTTTTATCCTCATTCAAATACTTCTATTTCTCAGCCTTTCTGAACGCCTAATTCTCTCTAAGCCGGCAATCCTTCTGCCTTCTCATGTCACTTTTTGTTTTGTCTGATACTGTTCCATCACTCTAGTCGATATTAAGGCTACCATTTCTTCTAAGATATTAAAGTTGTCTACCTGTCTTACTATATCCCATATGTATTTCCCTCCTAGACTTCTACGCTGTTCTCCCACCAAATCTTCATGTGATTTACATTCAAATGTAACGTGTTCTGGCGTATCTATTACATGACATTGCTCACATGAGTCGCTTTCTTCCCTTTTTATTCTTTTAAAGTATGTTTTAAAAGGGCCATGACCGGATATGTATTGAACACCAAATCTACGTGGTTGTATGCTTCTTAGCTTGAGTCGTTCTCGAATGTTCGGGAAAATTTCATATACTCTCCTTCCAATTTGCTCCGCATCCCATTCTTTTTGCCATTGTTTAATCAGCTGCAGTTTTATCTCATATTTAGTCTTACATTCTGTTCCAACTATTTCTTTAATCGCTTGTAGATTGCCTCTTTTGAGCCAAAATCTCGCTCCTCGGAGTTTAATCAGTAGATCTACAGACCAGATTCCTAGAATAACTAGTAGTGCTAAAGTAGAGATAGTCTTCACTATACCGCAAATTCTGACTAATGCCTGCCTCTGGGTTATTCTTAACAAAGTTATGTTTTTCAACAGGTTTACTCGATGGCTCCAAACGCTGGCTCCATATGAGACTATTCCCACGAATAAGCTCATGTGATAAGTTGTAACAGATGATAATGACAGTTTAAGCTTTCGAGTCGCCAAGGAGTATAATTTTTGGACGATATTTCCCGCTTTTGTCCTTACGTTTGCAATATGGCTATCGTAATTCAAAAACGTTGAGTCAGACTGAAAAATTCAATACCATAGCTGGGATTTGAACCACGGATCTTCTGGTTTCCGTCCAGCCGCACTACCATTGTGCTACTATGGCCAACGTGCCGATATGGCATTAAATTCTCCAACTGACTCGTATTTTCCCGGTAAACCACTTAGGAGTTCTCATAAACACATGAGACAACTACCTTAATGGCGACTTACTACATGTAAGTACTTTAAGGCCCGGGCTTTATAGTTAACCACTATTAGGTTAATTAATGGAAATTAATTATTCTTTCACACTGGCCGTGTGTAGGCTAAATTGTGGAAACGTTGAGTCAGACTGAAAAATTCAATGCCATAGCCGGGATTTGAACCACGGATCTTCTGGTTTCCGTCCAGCCGCACTACCATTGTGCTACTATGGCCAACGTGCCGATATGACATTAAATTGTCCAACTGACTCGTATTTTCCCGGTAAACCACTTAGGAGTTCTCATAAACACATGAGACAACTACCTTAATGGCGACTTACTACATGTAAGTACTTGAAGGCCCGGGCTTTATAGTTAACCACTATTAGGTTAATTAATGAAAATTAATTATTCTTTCACACTGGCCGTGTGTAGGCTAAATTGTGGAAACGTTGAGTCAGACTGAAAAATTCAATGCCATAGCCGGGATTTGAACCACGGATCTTCTGGTTTCCGTCCAGCCGCACTGTAGCATTGTGCTACTATGGCCAACGTGCCGATATGACATTAAATTCTCCAACTGACTCGTATTTTCCCGGTAAACCACTTAGGAGTTCTCATAAACACATGAGACAACTACCTTAATGGCGACTTACTACATGTAAGTACTTTAAGGCCCGGGCTATATAGTTAACCACTATTAGGTTAATTAATGGAAATTAATTATTCTTTCACACTGGCCGTGTGTAGGTTAAATTGTGGAAACGTTGAGTCAGACTGAAGAATTCAATGCCATAGCCGGGATTTGAACCACGGATCTTCTGGTTTCCGTCCAGCCGCACTACCATTGTGCTACTATGGCCAACGTGCCGATATGACATTAAATTCCCCAACTGACTCGTATTTTACCGGTAAATCACTTAAGAGTTCTCATAAACACATGAGACAACTACCTTAATGGCGACTTACTACATGTAAGTACTTTAAGGCCCGGGCTTTATAGTTAACCACTATTAGGTTAATTAATGGAAATTAATTATTCCTTCACACTGGCCGTGTGTAGGCTAAATTGTGGAAACGTTGAGTCAGACTGAAAAATTCAATGCCATAGCCGTTGTTGTCTCATGTGTTTATGAGAACTCCTAAGTGGTTTACCGGGGAAATACGAGTCAGTTGGAGAATTTAATGTCATGTTGGCACGTTGGCCATAGTAGCACAATGGTAGTGTGGCTGGACGGAAACCAGAAGATCCGTGGTTCAAATCCCGGCTATGACATTGAATTTTTCAGTCTGACTCAACGTTTCCACAATTTAGCCTACAAATGGCCAGTGTGAAAGAATAATTAATTTCCATTAATTAACCTAATAGTGGTTAACTATAAAGCCCGGGCCTTAAAGTACTTACATGTAGTAAGTCGCCATTAAGGTAGTTGTCTCATGTGTTTATGAGAACTCCTAAGTGGTTTACCGGGAAAATACGAGTCAGTTGGAGAATTTAATGTCATATCGGCACGTTGGCCATAGTAGCACAATGGTAGTGCGGCTGGACGGAAACCAGAAGATCCGTGGTTCAAATCCCGGCTATGGCATTGAATTCTTCAGTCTGACTCAACGTTTCCACAATTTAGCCTACAAATGGCCAGTGTGAAAGAATAATTAATTTGCATTAATTAACCTAATAGTGGTTAACTATAAAGCCAGGGCCTTAAAGCACTTACATGTAGTAAGTCGCCATTAAGGTAGTTGTCTCATGTGTTTATGAGAACTCCTAAGTGGTTTACCGGGGAAATACGAGTCAGTTGGAGAATTTAACGTCATATCGGCACGTTGGCCATAGTAGCACAATGGTAGTGCGGCTGGACGGAGACCAGAAGATCCGTGGTTCAAATCCCGGCTATGGCATTGAATTTTTCAGTCTGACTCAACGTTTCCGCAATTTAGCCTACACACGGCCAGTGTGAAAGAACAATTAATTTCCATTAATTAACCTTATAGTGGTTAACTATAAAGCCCGGGCCTTCAAGTACTTACATGTAGTAAGTCGCCATTAAGGTAGTTGTCTCATGTGTTTATGAGAACTCCTAAGTGGTTTACCGGGAAAATACGAGTCAGTTGCAGAATTTAATGTCATATCGGCACGTTGGCCATAGTAGCACAATGCTACAGTGCGGCTGGACGGAAACCAGAAGATCCGTGGTTCAAATCCCGGCTATGGCATTGAATTTTTCAGTCTGTCTCAACGTTTCCACAATTTAGCCTACACACGGCCAGTGTGAAAGAATAATTAATTTCCATTAATTAACCTAATAGTGGTTAACTATAAAGCCCGGGCCTTAAAGTACTTACAAGTAGTAAGTCGCCATTAAGGTAGTTGTCTCATGTGTTTATGAGAACTCCTAAGGGGTTTACCGGGAAAATACGAGTCAGTTGGAGAATTTGATGTCATATCGGCACGTTGGCCATAGTAGCACAATGGTAGTGCGGCTGGACGGAAACCAGAAGATCCGTGGTTCAAATCCCGGCTATGGCATTGAATTTTTCAGTCTGACTCAACGTTTCCACAATTTAGCCTTCACACGGCCAGTGTGAAAGAATAATTAATTTCCATGGTAATTCAACTTTTCATCTACATATATTCCTAAATATTTAGCTGCTTTAGATCTCTTAACGTTTGTGCCATCCATTTTAAATGTAGGATCCCTTTTGAGCGTACCCTTAAACAAAACGTATGTCGATTTATGCTTAGCTACTTTTTGTTTGACTTTCTTACACCAAGTGCCTAGTAACTCTAGTGCTATATTTACTCTACTTTCAAGATTGCGTCTGTTATCAGACTTTATAAGCAGCAATACATCGTCTGCATATGCAATAACATTTAACACATGCTGACTATTTGATAGTTCTTCCAGTAGTGGTTCGATGAGTATGTCCCAGAAAAGGGGGCCTAATATTGAGCCCTGTGGGCATCCTTTGGTTATTTCCTTTGTGATCATTTTGCTTGCGCCTCTGACATGTACCCGTCTGTCTTTACAGTAGTCTTTCAACGATTCATACAAACATTTAGGGTAGTTCTTTCCCCGCAGGATCCTGAAAATCTCGGGCCACCAAAGGTTGTCGAAAGCTCCAGATATATCCACGAAGATTCCTGCCACATATTTTCTATTGCTATTTTTCACGTTTTCCGCAAGTTCATTTATAGCATCCTCCGTGGCCCTTCCTGAACCCAAATTGTAATTTTTTCATTCCTATCGTGGTTCTATATTCATGTATGCGTTTATATAATAGCTTTTCCTGTATTTTTTCCAGCGTATTTAACAAACAAATTGGCCTATAGGTTTTAGGATTCATGGGATCTCGGTCTTTATCTTTGCATAAATTATAACATTAGCCTCTTTCCAACAATAGAGTACCCTACCAGTAGCCAGACATACATTTATTAGTGCACATAGGTATGGAGCCAATTGATTTTCTAGATTTTGCACAACTTCTGCACATATGTTGTCTTCTCCGGTTGCTTTCTTTGGTTTTAAGTCCCTGATGGCTAATCTTACTTCAGATATGTCAAATGGAAGTATCATATTATTATTTATATAGTTGCATTTAAGGCTTTCCCTTTTTCTTTTATGCTCATCCTCATCATCTTCACTGTCATCTGATGGTAACAACACCTACATCATGTAGTTCATGGATTCCAACCATGTTTTTGTTGTTGACCCATCTGGTTTGGATAATGTTGAAAGAATCTCAGGGGCTGTAATTTTTTCCATTACCAGTTTGTATGGTATACCCCAGACGTCAGTACTTATATTTTCCTCAACGAATCTTTCCCACGATTCCTTTCTTGTATTTTCCAGTAATGATTTATATTGTTCCTTTATTTCCCTATATAACTCCAAGTTTACTGTCCTTTCTTGATCCGTTATGCTTCGTTGATATATTTGCCTTCTTTTACGTAGCTTACTCCTTAGCTTTTGTAATTCTTCATTCCATATTTGGTACCTTTTGTTTTCTGTAACATATGTTTTCCGCAGAACCATATCCATAGATCGTTTTATACTCAGAGTAAATTGTTTTGCTTTTTATCTACGTCATCTTCAAAATTGGTCATCTCCGGTAATTGTAATACTTTATTTAATTCTTCCCAATTTGCATTTTTGAGTTGGTATTTCCTTTCTTTTTTATTGTACCACTTATTTAGTTCCCCTTCTTTTTGTGTGATCAAATCAAAATATATCATATAATGATCACTCGTTGTCATTTCCTGTGCTTCTTTCCAATTAGTGATTCTTTCAACTATATATCCTTTTGCTAAGGTTATATGTATGTTCTCCTTGGCATCAGATCTATTGTGAAAGGTATATGTATTTGCAGGTTGGTTCATAACTATTAGGTTAAAAGCGCTAATAACTTCCTCCAGTTTTTCTCCTCGCTCATCTGGATTCCTACTAAACCACCAGGTAGACTTTGCGTTAGAGTCCATTGTATAAATCATGGATCTTCCTGTATACGCCTCCAATACATTTGTCATCCTGTCTAAGTGTAATTGTATGTCGTCTCTATATTGGAAGTAATGGTTGCATAATACAAACGCCACATTTCCTAAAGTGATTTCCACACAGTTCAGATATTCGTCGCAGAATTGAGCTATTTTCATTATTTGAATGTCTTTATTCACTACTACTAGCATAGCCTTTGGCTCATTGCCTTCTATTATTATCCTTGCAGTTGATGACATATGGATTGGTTTTCCATTGACCACATACGGCTCTTGTATGCAAAGGATATCTATATTCATATCCTCAATTACTTTCCTAATTTCCATCATTACTATTCGCGATCTTTGCGCATTGATTTGTCCCACTCGTACACCTTTTGTTCATTTACAATTACTACTATTCCTCTCTTCCTGGGTTAGTTGTGTGTACTTATCCATAATTTGTCCTATTTATCAATCGTTCCCAAAACATTAAATATGTGGGGCAATGCTGTCTGTCTTTACAGTAAAATATTTTCCCTTGCACTTGGTTTTTCTTTATAGAACTGCATGGAACGCAGATTGCTGGTTGGTTTTTCTTTCTACAGTCTTTTTTGAGATGATCCTGTTCCCCACAATGGGAACAGATAGACACTTCATTCTTGCAATATTTTGCAACATGTCCCAATTGCTGACATTTCATGCAACGGGCTAATACTACATAATCTTTCACAGAAACGGCCTGAAAGCCCACGTAAACTCTCTGCTTACAAATCAGCTATTTCCTTATTCCAGGACCAACTTCCAGTACATGGTGTACCACTCGTCTCTCTTTTGGACCTGTTCTAAATTTGAATACGACACCTTTATCGAACTCTTCCCACGTAAAGTCTTCCTTACAATTTTGCTCATATAAGTTCATTTTTATATCTTGTTCTTTTTCAGTTGCTATCACATCATAAAGTATTACCAAAGGATTCCTCTTTTTTACCTCTTCAACCGTAATTCCTTTTCCTTGTAAATTTGCACTGCCTAATATCTTTTGGTCATCCTCCTTCGAGTCCGCTTCTATAAATAGCCCTGTATCTGTTGTCCTGACACCACTAATTTTAATTTGCTCTTTATTCGGTTTTAGACTTGCTAAGGTCCAAGGTGATAGTGACTAGGGCCGCACGGACAAAGTGCTTCACCGCATCGACACCGGGGACGCCCGGCCTATCCGGCAACCACATAGACGCGTTCCGCTGGCGAAGCAAGGGGCGGTACGAGACATGCTGGAGGACATGAGATCCAGGGGAGTGATTGAAGAGTCTGACAGCCCTTGGTGTTCCCCTGTAGTCTTGGTGACGAAGAAGAACGGCGAGCTGCGTTTTTGCGTAGACTGCAGAAAGCTGAACGCTGTCACCCGGAAGGACTGCTTTCCCTTACCCCAGATTGACGACACCCTGGGCACGCTAGCTGGTGCACAGTGGTTCTCGAACCTGGACCTGAAGTCAGCCTACTGGCAGGTAGCTCTAGACCCGAGAGACAAGAAGAAGACCGCATTCTCGACGGGCCAAGGGCTCTGGTAGTTCACGATTATGCCCTTTGGCCTCTGCAACGCACCAGCTACCTTCCAACGCCTCATGGAGTCAGTGATGAGAGGGTTGATGCCTGCCTGCCTGCTATACCTGGACGAGATCGTCATCGTCAGGAAGACTTTTGAAGGTCACCTCGAGAATAATGAAGGAGGCACTACAAAGGCTTGGGGTGAACAAAACTCGCACTATGACTCTACATCCTCAGTCGGATGGCATGGTCGAAAGGTACATCAAGACCTTAGAGGAACACCTGAGGAAGGTCGTGGCCAGCCATCAGCGAGACAGGGACGTCAAGGTGTCACCGCTCTTGCTGGCCTACCGCTCGTCTACACACGACACAACTGGGATGACGCCAGCCAGCTTAATGTTTGGCCGAGGGTTACGCCTCCCTTGTGACCTGGCTTTTGGAAGCCCTCCAGAGGCGAAGCAGCCGGTGACCGAGTATGTGGAGCACCTGGTGGACCACCTCCACGAAATGCACGAGATGGCTCGCCAGAATATCCAGAAGGCGAGCGACCGCATGAAGACCAGATATGACAGGCATGCCAAAAGCCAAGGGTTCCAGCAAGGTGACCTGGTCTGCTTGTACCGTCCAACGCGGACCAAGGGACGCTGCCCGAAGCTTCAGCAGCCATGGCAAGGGCCGTACCGGGTGTTGGAGAGGATAAATGACGTGGTCTACCGCATCCCGAAGGTGCCCCGAGGAAAGATGTTGGTGGTACACCTGGATCGTCTAGACCGCTACAATGGTGCTGTTCGGGACGACCAGTTTTGAGGAGGGAAAAGTGTCACCCAATTAGCGGAAAGCCAGACCAACGACAGCTGAGAAGGGACCAGGGGCATGTGGGCCACAACCACTCATCTATCTCAGTCACTAACTGAGGGTTGATTAGGGGAGTGTCACTTGTCGCTGGCCGCCTCTTTCCCCTTCCCCTGTCCTCTGGAACTTTTGCGGTAATTCACTGAAACCAGAGACTTCTAGAAAACCGTGATATTCCTATAAAAAGGGCTGCAGTGAGTAAATTGAGTCAGTCAGTCAGTCAGTCAGTGTTTGGCGAACAGCTGTGAGGAGCGCCCAGTGAGGGGACGGACTGCGTACGTGCGTCGGAGGAGTTTACGTAATCGCGAGTGCAAGTGGAATTGTAAGGGACGAACTGGTGAATCGTAATTGTGTGCATTACGTAATTCTGTGTATTTGACAAGTGTTTAACTGTAAGTCGGTGGAAATAAAGAACATTTTTGAGTGGTGAAATTGGGCTTTTCATTTCACGAACCCACAAAGTCACAGTATTAGTCTATTTCATTTTAATCAAATAAACATATACAAAAATTATCTTATTACTAATTATTGTAGGTCTTTAAGTGATAGATTAGCCTCTGGTTCCTGAAGTTAGGCTTCAGACCCGGCGGAGAGCGATGTATATGTTTGGGCGTAAAAATCCTTCGGAAGGGAAGTAAAGCCCGTGATCCCTGTCACAAATTTAAGGCACGTAAAATAATCTCAAGGCTAATAAAGAGGTCTCTGAGTATAATCTAGTGGCCTTACACGCCAAATGTAAAACATGACGCTGAGACCACTTCATTTAGAGTGTTCATATATTGGGGGCATCAAATTTAGGTAATAGTGATATCGTTAAAGTGCTGGTCGTTATGCGATACAATTTCGCTCTCTTTCCATTGCCTAAGGATGAAAGAAATTAAAACGACTTTCCATTTGAGACAAACATATGTACTGAAAAATTCAAACAAATAACAATGATATACCAGAAATAATTCACTCCAAAAATGAACACCTTCTTTGATACAAATTGTGTGTTTTTGTCTATTCCTGATGGTCTACCAGTTATACTAGAGTCATGCAGAGTGAAGCGGATTTCTGAAGACTTTCCCAAAAATTAAAAGGTTACATTTGTTTATCAAAATAACTTAAATATTTGAAATTTTAATTAAAAGTATTACAACCATTTTTGGGAAAATCAAAACATTAGAAAGTGTGAAATAACCACCGTTTAGATATATTTACACTAGAGGCAACGCAAATGTAAACATTAGTAAATGAGACAGGGGACAGCTCAATTTAAATGTATAAAACAAAACAGGCGTTTTCTGTGTATTCTCTGTATCTTTCTGGACCCAACTAAATCTACTTCACATAAATTGCATATAAATTGTATAAGTGGAACTAATTTAAGGATATCAAATGTGTTACCTTCGTCCCCGTTACTCTTTATATTACTAACGTCCTGCAACGAAATGGATGAAATGGTGCTCAAATTAGCCCAGGGTCCACAGAACTTAAAGTTACCCGACGTTAATGTTTCAGGATAAAGGAAAATACTGAAAAAATCTTAACCATATAACCCACCCTCACCAAGTTACGAACTGGGGAGCTTTTGAACATGAGGCAGACAAGTTACAGAAGCAGCCTTCTCAGTTACTATTGACGATAGTAACCCAGATGTCGTATGATAGTAGCATAATCAATAAGGCTTCATTGTATCACCTGAATGAATTATAAGGTACAGTAAACCTCTCTAAAACGGACCGACGTCCTTTCAGCATTTATTTTTTTACACAGGTTTCCGTGTTGCAGAGGATTTTGTTTGAATACAAGGAAATTACAGAAGATATACTGGCACAGGATTATAGTGAAGGAATAATATAGAATGAAGTGTTAATAATAATAATAATAATAATAATAATAATAATAATAATAATAATAATAATAATAATAATAATAATAATAATAATAATAATAATAATAATAATAATAATAATAATAATAATAATAATAATAATAATAATAATAATAATAATAATAATAATAATAATAATAATAATAATAATAATAATAATAATAATAATAATAATAATAATAATAATAATAATAATAATAATAATAATAATAATAATAATAATAATAATAATAATAATAATAATAATAATAATAATAATAATAATAATAATAATAATAATAATAATAATAATAATAATAATAATAATAATAATAATAATAATAATAATAATAATAATAATAATAATAATAATAATAATAATAATAATAATAATAATAATAATAATAATAATAATAATAATAATAATAATAATAATAATAATAATAATAATAATAATAATAATAATAATAATAATAATAATAATAATAATAATAATAATAATAATAATAATAATAATAATAATAATAATAATAATAATAATAATAATAATAATAATAATAATAATAATAATAATAATAATAATAATAATAATAATAATAATAATAATAATAATAATAATAATAATAATAATAATAATAATAATAATAATAATAATAATAATAATAATAATAATAATAATAATAATAATAATAATAATAATAATAATAATAATAATAATAATAATAATAATAATAATAATAATAATAATAATAATAATAATAATAATAATAATAATAATAATAATAATAATAATAATAATAATAATAATAATAATAATAATAATAATAATAATAATAATAATAATAATAATAATAATAATAATAATAATCTGAAAAACAGTGTTTGAAAAAGTTTTAATAAATACTTAATTTATTGTTATAACAAATGAAATTACTGAATACTAATACCAATTGAATACTAATTTATAGATTAATAGTTAGTGTTTATAAAATTTTTCAAAAGGGAAGTCATAGTCGCTACATGGGTTAGTGCCACTTTGTACACTGTGGCCAAGTGTCTCATGACGTGCGGAGCACTTGAAGACATCGGTTAGATTGTCAGCATATGTAAAGGCGCGAAGCCTGACCCTGTAGCACCGGTTATCTCCGAGTAAATATTTTTTGTTATTGGGAAAACGGGAATAAAGGTATAGGAAAAAACCAACAACAGGGTAGATTGGGTATTTGGGTAGGAAGAAGGATGGGGCATGGGAGGGATGTTGTTCTGAGGTGATTCTATTTATTGGGGCCTGTGGTGCTAATTTATTTGGGACTGTTGAGGCGAATTTGGTGGCCGGTACCGCCTAAGCAACCCGGCTGTTCGTGGGTAGATACTATCTGTGCGGAAAAACCCGCTTGTGGTGATCAGGTAGCAGCCACGATCCAGGGGACCCTGACTGCGACCTGTAAACTGTGGTGACTACTGAAATTTAATTTTGGCAAAATGAGCAGCCGCCCGGGCCGCAGATATCGGGGCTACAACAGATGCCTTCAAGGGCTCGGTTCCGTGGAGGGTTGCGGCGAGGCAGGTCCTGTGGCGGCGGCGACTAATAGGCGCGAGAGTCTCTGCGAGGCTGGGCGTGTGGAGGCGGTGCTCCGTTGTCTCGAGCGAGGGTTCTCCGGAGGTCATCAATGGGCTGCGTGATGTAGCCCTGGTGTGTGCGGAGCGCTTCCTCAAGCTTCCTGCTTGGCGTTCGGGTGTCGTTGATATAGCCGACGATCTTCTCGAGCTTAGCCTTGCAGTAGCTTAAGGCCTCGGAGGTGGCGCTGGCGTCTTCCTGATTATCGCTGTGCGGGGCTTGGGCGGCTTCTCTGACATCATCCAATGTCTGGTGCAGGGCTTCCTCCCATGTAGCTACTCGCGCCGTCAGCTTCTCAATGGATGCCTGCAGGTCTACAAGTGTGGCGGTGAAGGTGTCCAGAAGTTCTCGGTGTTCGGCGCTGGTCTGCGTCCCCTGGTGCTGAGTGGTTTGCTGCTGCGGGAAGTGGCGTGAGGTAGGAGTGTGAGGCTGGTGTTGTGGAGGCAGTGGAGTATGAAGGTGAGGCTGGTGTTGGCGGTTAGAGGTTCGGCGTAGTTGCTTGGGATTTAGGGGGCACGAAGCTTGTCCCGTGAAGTGGCCTGCGGTGTTGCAGGTGGCACAGTAGAAGGGACGGCGCGACAGATCGTGTCCCTTGCAGTCTGCGGTGAGGCACGCTGCTCCACAGTAGTGGCAACGAGGCTCCTCACTGCAGGTGACGGTGGTGTGTCCGTATTGGCAGCAGCGGCGGCATGGAGTGGTGCGGCCCCCCAAGCTGGCTTCAATTTGGAGCACCTGCCCGAAGGCAGGGAGCCCGTCTCTCAGCGCAGCATTGTAGTCCGCTTCGGTGAAGAATTCCAGTCTCACAAGGGGTGAAGGTCCCTTGTGAGTGGTGATGCGTGATGCCTTCACCAGGGAAGGCCAGCGGAGGCGGGCGGTGCTGAGGATGAGTGCCTCAGGCAGTTGCCTGTGAACTCCCCGTGCCACTGCACTGAAGGTCGGCGGAGATGTCGAGCAGAGCGGCAGCGGCGGCGCGGGTTCAGCCGGCGGTGTGGCTGCTTCTTCTTCTGCTGGCTGCTGCGGCGGGAGAGCAATTGTTGCGGCTGTGCTGGGCTCGGGCAAGCTCGGTGATGGCGGTGCAGGCTGCTCTCCCACAGGTTCCATGGGAGGAACTATGTCGGCGTTTTCTCCAGCTCTGTCAGGCGATGCTGCTGTCGGCGTTCGGTGCTTCTTTTTCTTCACTCCCATGTTGTCAGTGTGACGGCTGAGCTCGGAACCCCCGAGTAAGTTCGCTCGCTCGCTCGCTCGCTCGTGCTGGCTGGCTGTATACAGCCAGAAGGTTTTTGCTGCGTGCCCACCCATTAAGGGTTTTACCGCAGGTAGGATTATTATTGAAAGATGTAGGATGAAGGTGATGTAGGTTTTTGATTGGGAGTTAATTTTGAGGTTACCAAAGTACCTTCGGGTTGAAAGAGAGGATGCAGTACTTAGCACCCATTTTGTTTTGTTTTAAATATTTTGTAATTTAGTTGGGGAGAAATTTAGATGCCAAACAGCTTGGAAGAATTATGAGGAGCTCAGCTTTAGCTGCTGATAGGTTTAGCTCCTGTGTTATCTAGGCTGCCCGCATGCCATACGGGGGACCCGATGCAGTCTAGATCGGCGTCTAGTGGGGTCATAATTTCCCAATGATCTGACAAGGGCGCTTCTGTGAGATGGTAAACTTGCATATAATTTTGAAGCCCGGCGCCTAATTTCATCCTCCACGTATGGAAGACCCGATGCTTCGTGGAGCAACCTGGTAGGAAAATAACGTCCCACAGAATAAATAGACCGCAATCCTTTATGCTGTGCACGTTGAAGCCATGCTAATCAGCTGTCTGCTGCCATGCCCCAGAAAGTCCCTTAAAAGTTGCTGTTTGACCACCTGTCGCAGACCATTAACATTAAGCGAAGCCCAAATTTGCGCACCTATCGGCATTCAATGGGCAAGGAGCACATCCTTAGTGATGCCAGGATTTCGAAGAACCAGGAACCACTTTAATATCAGCTGAGCCTCCTTGAACAATGCCTGGGCGCGAATCCTCTTTGGTAAGTTTAGCTGAACGTAGTTCTGCGTCATATTCATCACCGTCATCCACTGCCGGCCGCTTGCCTGAGTCTATCTCTTTCCCTTGGATGGGAACCGGTGGACTACCTTTCAGGTGTAGCACATCCGGAGGTTGCTGTCGTGGTGGAATACCTTGCACTTCCATCCTTCTGTGCGGACTTCTTAATCGAGGGTCGCGACCCGAAAATGTAATGCCAACCTTTTGTCTTAACTGAGCTATTTCAGTAGCAGATACCTCTACTTCTTCATCACTTTCAACCTCCATAACACCGTCCCGAGAACCCTCAGCTGGAGCAGTAACAGCAGATCTTTCAGGGGCATCCTGTGTCTCAACCATAGGCGTGATATCGTTGGCCACTGCAGACTTTTCGGACTCCGCCGGTTCTCTCGTCAGCTCCACTACTACCGGACCATTGTCTGCCTGTTGTGTAGGTTGCTCCGACGGCAGGTCTTCTGTGGACGTACTCGTCGAACCTGCTGCGTACTCTCTACCGACAGCAGCAGCATATGAGTTAGCACCTGCTGCGACACTGAAGGTCACTGGGCGATTCCGTGGGTTGATGGGTAACCGCGTAGCACGAAGGGGGCACTCAGCTTTCAGGTGGGTAGTGGCATGACACAGATGACAAGCTTGCGGTTGACCGATGTAACTGATTCCAATCAAATAGGTATCGATAACCAAGCTAGCAGGTATGTGACGTTTTAGTCCCATCTTCACAGGAATCACTCCATTGTTAGTCGGAAAAAGATACTGGAAGCTCCATTGCTCTCTGCGTATGTCATACACTGTACCGTATTGGCTCAGCTGCTGCGACAACACAGCGAGGGGAACCTCCGAAGGTAAATTGAACACTCTAACATTCACTGTTTGCTGATCACCCGGTGTAATGCGTAACTTTGCCGTTTCTCCAGAGGCGTAGGTAAAGGTTTGCTCATCTTGATAACGGGCTAGGAGATTGTCGTATAATACCGCCGAAATCACCTTCACATATATAGCACGTTCTCTTGTGTGCAGCTGGAGTGTGTCAACTTGATCCACTTGTAATCCCATGAAGTTTACAAGCCACTGGTGGATTTCTAATGCAGTAGGTTTACTTGCCGTTGCTTCAAATTGGATTTTTAGTGTATTCACACGTTTGTACATCGCCATGATTGCTTTTTCAACTCAAACCGAACAGGTATAAATATGCCCAATTCAACAAAACTACGCGCGAAGCGCTGAACTGTATACACAACACAAACAAAAGCCCGCTCTACCTGGCGTTTACTACCGTACACAGCGGAAAGACAACCTCGCGGTATGCCAGTCACCGCACAACTGAACCTTGGGCTAGTCTGAGTATCGGTTCATCAATTTCATACACCGTCCGATATGACTTGACGCTGTAACACTTATATTAAAAAAGAAAATAAATAAATAAAATAAAGAAAATGCTTTTATATAAAACCAAATATATTGCTAAACAATCTTTTACCCGAAAGCTCCTTGACTGCTATTTCCTATATTATATCAACGAAAAGACTTGAATTTGGAGAATTACTATTTGAAAAAGAACAATTCTGTACAATAAAGTTCTAAAGTTACAAAGAAATGCAAACCGCGATGGGAATGGGAAAGTCAGGGAGATTTTCTAGTTGCGTATATTACATCTTCACGAATATCCTACGTTTTTATACTTTAAAAGAAAACACAATTATATTAACAACTCACCCATGTGTAGAAGCCAAGCGATGAAATTACTGAAATGTTTTGTCCTGATTGAACCACTAAATTGTAAGTTAAGTGACAGAAAATTTTCAAGACATTTTAAAGTTTCCAAAGAGATCAACAGCTTGTTCGATTTGTAACTGCTTCACTAAGGTACCCAAGCGTGTGTGTTTTGTTTGTCACAACTAGCGCCATGAACACAGAGAAAACATTCCGCAAGAAAATAAATTCTTTACTGATATCTGCTTTTAACATTAATGATAATAATAATCTTTTAAGGCAACCAAATGATGAGATTACCACAAAAAATCAATGTATTGGTTTGTTGAATTTACCATCTTTATAACTTATTATTTGATTTCACAACTTCGTTTCTTATAATACGTGCATAATTGACCCTGACGACGTATTTTAAAAGGCTGATATCGCTTTGCTGAGAATTGTCAAATTACTCTTTCCTGCATTCAAATTTAGCTTTATTTAGATATTGCAGATGGTTATGTTGGCTATTCTGCAGAAAACTTAGTTACTCTTGGCATTTATATTGATGCTTCTGTAAAACTGATGTATGTATGTATGTATGTATGTATGTATGTATGTATGTATGTATGTATGTATGTATGTATGTATGTATGTATGTATGTATGTATGTATGTATGTATGTATGTATGTATGTATGTATGTATGTATGTATGTATGTATGTATGTATGTATGTATGTATGTATGTATGTATGTATGTATGTATGTATGTATGTATGTATGTATGTATGTATGTATGTATGTATGTATGTATGTATGTATGTATGTATGTATGTATGTATGTATGTATGTATGTATGTATGTATGTATGTATGTATGTATGTATGTATGTATGTATGTATGTATGTATGTATGTATGTATGTATGTATGTATGTATGTATGTATGTATGTATGTATGTATGTATGTATGTATGTATGTATGTATGTATGTATGTATGTATGTATGTATGTATGTATGTATGTATGTATGTATGTATGTATGTATGTATGTATGTATGTATGTATGTATGTATGTATGTATGTATGTATGTATGTATGTATGTATGTATGTATGTATGTATGTATGTATGTATGTATGTATGTATGTATGTATGTATGTATGTATGTATGTATGTATGTATGTATGTATGTATGTATGTATGTATGTATGTATGTATGTATGTATGTATGTATGTATGTATGTATGTATGTATGTATGTATGTATGTATGTATGTATGTATGTATGTATGTATGTATGTATGTATGTATGTATGTATGTATGTATGTATGTATGTATGTATGTATGTATGTATGTATGTATGTATGTATGTATGTATGTATGTATGTATGTATGTATGTATGTATGTATGTATGTATGTATGTATGTATGTATGTATGTATGTATGTATGTATGTATGTATGTATGTATGTATGTATGTATGTATGTATGTATGTATGTATGTATGTATGTATGTATGTATGTATGTATGTATGTATGTATGTATGTATGTATGTATGTATGTATGTATTTATTAACTGCAATTGGGTACTACCCGGTGGCAGAGTTAAGAATACAGATCAAATTACATATACTAGATTTACAACAATAATACAGTAAACAATACAAACATGATATTATTTTACTTTAGTCACTTAAAACTTATCTAATTACTGATGAAAGTAGAAAGGTTTTTAAAGTTGCATACAAAACTAGAGACAGTATCACGTGGTCGTATGTTTTCATAGTGATTTTTTTCTGTTGAGACATACCAGACGTAACCTTTAAATAATGAATTTACTCGAGTTTATGTATACAGCAGTGCAGTTAGATTGTGCGAGTTTAATGAGCAGTTTCAAGTTGTCTGGCAGGAATCAGAAACTACTGTTGGTATATATATATATATATTATTGATCCTATTTACTGTAAATGTGAATCGAATAAATGATGGTAGGTGCAAGAATATAAGACCTAGTTAAGTTTTAAATAGAATGATAAAAGACAGTGGACAAAGAAGTAGGCTACATAAAGATAACTGTTGTGCTGTCATGGGGGACTCATCATCTTCACTTGAAGAGAAACAAACTGATGGAACGTCCACCCAGAAGAAGCTACCATTGTTTAATGGCATGGTAAAGAACTATAATATGTGCAGGGATAATGTTACTGAAAGCAATTCCTATTGGATGGTTCATAACAGCATATAGAAGGACATGTTCAAAGGGGCAAAGTGTGGCATGGATTCTTCCAATGTAAATTGAAAGTACACCACGGGAAATTCAAAAGTGCAAGACGCTAGCTTCATGTTACGTTAAGGGACTATTTCACTGATCTAGTATTAACCAAATTAAATTTTTACTGCAAAAACTAACAAAACATTTATTTTCTTACAGGCCAAACTTACATGTTTCTTTTTCCAAAGAACAAAACACAAACGTCCTTGACATTATAGCTTTAACTGTCCTGCCAGCCTAAACGCATTCCTTTTTCTTTCGTAACATCCTCCCACCTTTCAATTTTATACATATAATTGAAACATTCGAACTTCCCTTTAAATATAAACTGTTTACAAATTTAAGCGGGAGGGTAGTCTGATCTTCCCTCCAGATTTGCTAGTGATCACTCGTGGGGCTTTTTCATATTCTTGGCGCTTCAGCCATGGTGGTCCCTCCCACCATTTCGATGACAGAAGTGTAGTCGCTGTACATCCTCTAAAGTTTCTTCAATTACACCTTCATTTCTCCATTCCTTGAAAACATTTTCATATTCTTCATACTCTTTCTCTTTCATCAGTCGGTTGGTGATGGATACTAATCTTCTTTCAGCAATCTCATTATTATTTTGTAAAAACTGTCGACTTTCCAGCCATGGTAATGCAACTTCATACCTGTCATTATCAGTAACCTTTACTGTATGTAAGAAGTAGCGACGTGCTGTTTCATTCTTCTTCACTTCCATTTTTTCTGTCACCGTCCATCCAAACTCCCTCTTCACAGCAATTAATCCACATGCCAATTTACGTATCTCGCCCAATAGAATACAATTAGCAGCACCAGCTCCCAACAGCATCACCACTTCAGGTGGATCCAATCCCACGTCCGAAAGCCATATCTTCTTCGCCTTCAATTCTCTCATCCATGGTCCAAAGTTTAACCTGGGAATCTTCCCACAAATAGTTTTTTGTCCTATCAATTGCAGAGTAGCCGTGTGTGAGCCTTCAGAACTTTCAACACATACTTCATACAAATTATGCACTTCTTCACAAGTTTCGGTGCCTCCAAACAATCTATGTACCATTGTTTCTGTCTTTAGAGGATGATACCCCATTTCATTAGCAGTTTTCTGCAAAATGTATGATCTTTGTGACCCCCTATCTATCAGTGCTTGGACTATCTTTTCTTTACCTTTGTGTTTCAATTTTACACTTAAGGTTTGTAACAACACTTCTTTTGTAGCACTGTGAATGTTCATGGATATATTGCTCTCTGTTTTAAGCTCTATGTACCCTGTACTCAGTTGAACATCATTTCCTTCATCGTCCGATATGACTTGACGTTGGAGGGTTTCCCTTATCCTGACAGTTGAATGTCTGGTAACTCTAAGCTATATGTACCCTGTACTCATTTGAACATCATTTAATTCATCGTCCGATGTGACTTAACGTTGGAGGGTTTTCCCTTATCCTGAAAGATTAATGTCTGATAACTCTAAGCTCTATGTACCCTGTACTCATTTGAACATCATTTAATTCATCGTCCGATGTGACTTAACGTTGGAGGGTTTCCCTTATCCTGAAAGATGAATGTCTGGTAACTCTAAGCTCTATGTATCCTGTACTCATTTGAACATCATTTGATTCATCGTCCGATATGACTTAACGTTGGAGGGTTTCCCTTATCCTGAAAGATGAATGTATGAAAGTTGGGATAATTTTGCTGCATTCAACGTTTCTACCAGCATTAAATTAATAGTTATTTATGGGTTTTGAGAGGTAAGTTGGGGATTATTAGCGAGTAAGCACTTCCTCGCCTAAGGCATTACACATCAAACCTGGCTAGTCCAATATGTGCTTTTATCCATTACCGATTAAGGATGGACTTGAATTTATAAGCTGTTCTTTATCTTTAGATCTAATTCATGGTGACAACGATAGACCGGCGTAATTCCTTTTGCTTTCTATTTATAGTCATGAAACAGTAATTGAAAGAAAAAATCTGCAAGAACGAGGAATATTACTCAAAACTGATTCTAGAGCGTGCTACTTCACCATTCGTAAACGCAAAAAGATGATCGCAGTAAATTTTGGTGTTGAAATATTTAAACGTTGTGTATGTTTTTCTTACTTATTTACCCATTTATTCATTTATTTACTTGTTATCTCCCGAGATAGACATAACTGGAACGCACTCAAACCTCTTTGTTACGAGCTCCAAGTCATACACAGCTCTTTGAATTTTTTTTAACGTTTGTCTTCTCAATATTCAATTGTTTCTACTCACAGTGCAATGTTGGCAATGAGACGAAACTTTTAGCTCGTAGTATTTGCTGTGTTCCAAACTAAACCTATTCTCTGTCCTTCTTTCACTTTAATTCTTCTTGTTCTTGGTCTCCTTTTTCTCCTTGTTCCACTGTTTGACATACATATTTAAGCACAAATTAAGAGTGTCATGACATCTTTTAGGGAGTAATGAAACATAAAATGCAGTATTCAGAAGAAGAAATCTGAAAGAATATGAAATGGTACTCAAAACTAATTCTAGAGGGCGCTACTTCGCTATTCATAAACGAAACAAGATCATAGAGGCAAATTTTTATATTTACTTGATATTCGAAATTATTTTTAGGTTATGCAACATCATATATTTAGTTATTATTTATTTGTTGTATCTTATTAATGGTCATGATGCTGTTATTACAATAAGGAATCTAGAGGTCCACGGAGTTGTACTCAAAACTAATTCCAGAGGGCGCTACCTCCCCATTCTTACACGAAACAATATCATGGCCGTCAATTTTGATATTTAACTGATATTTCACATTGTTGTTCCTGTTCATTGTTTACGCTATGAAACACTTTACTTCCTTCTATTTATTTGTTATCTCCCGAAATACAAATAAACGAAACACAATCGGACGTCTTTGTACGACCACAGAATGGTTCAAACCTCTTTGCCTTTTCTTTACTCTTTCCTTTCGCAACCTTCAATTGTTTATTCTCATAATGCAATACCGTCAATAAGACGACGTGTTTAGCTCATAGAAATAGCAGTGCTACAAACCAAACGACTTTTTCATATTATTTTCATTCTGCTTCTTCTTTTTCCTTCCTATACTCTTTTAAAGTTCATATTTACAAAAACCGTCCTGATAATTTAAGCAGTAGTGAAGGACATGAAACATTAACCATGAGAACATATCTGGGATAATTACACATATTACTTCTAAATTTCTGAAAGGCAACACTTCCTTATTTGTACATGAATCCAAATCATAACAGTAAACTCTGATATTTGACACTCGACATTTTGGTTGCTGTTCACTTTATGACATTATTTATTTATACAATTATATATTTGTACAATACATACTTTTGTAGAGCAATTTATATATTTATTGACTAATGTATTTATTTACTTATTTATTTATTTACAGATCTCTAATGTGTTGATCAAGGTATTTAAGGTGAGCTGGCCCGATTGTTTTATCCTTATCCTCCAGGAGATATAGGAACCGAACTGGAATAGCTGTCCAGAGATAGCGCCACAGGTAATACCTTATACTGAGATGGATTATGTGTATTCATTTACCAAGATTTACAACATATTATAAGTATGTACTTCACATAACACTTAGATTTAATTGTTCTTTATTTCTTCAAAATAAAGAGCAGCTTCAGTGAATATAGCGATAATAATAAACCCCACATGCCCGTGAAAAAACCAGCCTCGGCCATGCAGCGGTCAGGCAATTTTACCCCATATTCCGATGGACCATGCCCACTCGCCTGAAACTACGGGTGTATCGTGCGATCATCCTGCCCCTGATCCTGTATGGATGCGAGGTCTGGGGATCGGTGGCACGTACCACCAACCGTAGACTGCAAGCCGTGCAGAACTGGGCGCTTAGGATGATCTACGATACCGAACGTATGTTTCCTTCAAACATCCTGCACTCCCATTCTGGCATACTTTACGTTGACGACGTTTTGCGTGAACGCTCGCGCACATTGTACGCCAGAATTACATCCCATCCCAACCACCTAGTAAACACACTAGGGCGATATGACCACCGTGTGCCCAGGAGGAGAAAGAGCTACCGCCTACCTAGGATGCCATTGGGTGGTGAGACCAGCCTCTCATCCCCTCAGCACTACACTCTATCCCTGCCACACTAGGCCTGGATTTGGCCTGTCGGCTGACCCCCTGCAGTCAGGGCCCCCTGTGTGACCCAAATGAGAACCACAACCCAAATGGTCCCCAACCAACCGACCTCTCGCTCCTGGCCCCGCCACACTGGACGGACTCTGCAACGTAGGCCGCTCCTATCGTGGCGGTTTAGGGCACTGGCCTCCTACTTGGAAGCTCGTCCCGCCACCAGGAGTGCTAGCAGAGGCCGAATCAGGTCCATCAGTTAACAAGGACATCCAAGCTTTGGAGAAAAGACGAATCCTATAAGACCGCACGGGTAAATCCGCATAGCGGATAGGTACCGTGGCGCTCTACCCACCGTCCAGGAGCACCCGGACGACTTGTTCTCGCTGTTGGCTCTGGACTTGGCAGGAGACTTTGAAAAATTATATTGAAATTTGTCTAGGAACTTGTATCTACAATGTTCAATACACTTTAAAATGTGTGCTTCTTAGGAATTTCATTTGTGTCAAGGAGTTTAACGCAATTGTTTGTAAGAAGACTGTATAAGCAGTACTAATGTACCTCAAGTTTAGAGGAAAGCGTTGGAAATATTATATTGTAATATACATATTTAAATGGGTAACATCAGAATGTTAGCTATTGAGTTATAAAATAAATTACAATGAAACTGAATTTAAAATGTATATAAACTAATACATTTATTTAAATCATATAAGCATATAATAAAACTAAAATATTGTGACTTTGTGGTTTCGTATAATTAAAAGTCCAGCTTGCAGTGATTCAAAATGCACCCCATTTCAGTAGAAAGACACCTTTGTACAGCGCTGAGCAGTTAAATTACTCAACATACACAAATAAGACCTTCAAGGTCGTATGCCACACGACCAAAAACAAAAGAGTTCACTTACAAATCACACGTTTATCGAGTCCAATTTTGACTGTCCCCTGACAAACTGGCCGCGCCTTCTTTTATACCTCCCCTCATTGTTTTAGAAATTACTGGAACGATCTCTGACAATCAAGACGGTACCAGATGGAGACGAACTTTCCAGACATCTGTTTGTGTGTGTCGGCAAGGTTTTATCACCGCATTGCACTGTCCGGCTCTGCGCGCTACGGCCGCACGCCTCGCAACAATGCCTCGTGACACTGCTCCCTTCTCAATGCCGATTGTCCAAAACAGCACAATCGTAGCGTACCAGACGATCCATATGTACCACCAACAGCTTTCCTCTGTGCACATTCGGGTGCAATTACGAATTTAAAACATGAATTGTGCGGAACATTTTGAGAAAGCGAATTTATTAAAGATATAATTTCTAAGACCTTCAAAGTTAAATAAAGTATATTCTGGAATTTGAACCTATATATACCTTATATATAAAGTACAAGTGCACGTTCTATTAATGGCGTCTAAGTATTTTGGCAAAAGGCAATACAAATGTAAATTTTTTTGAGATTTTCATAAATTTGAGTTTATATCGCGTTAAATGATTCAGAATAGAGAAAAATGTCCTAATTTTATCTAGTTTACTAAATGTTAGAGATTGCATACGTTTGGTAACTTTTAATATCGAAGGCTACATTGTTAGAGTTTAATTTATATAAATATTCTATTGAAAATATATTATAAATTTATAATATAAAATGCAGACTTATGAATCTGCAAGTTATTATATGTAAATAATTTTAAGTTTTAGAATAAGGAAGTATTAATTATATAATAATCGAATTAAGTAATGCATGTTTAGGCACGCTTAATAAATGTATATAGCATAATGTGTAATGAGTTGAGTAAATTAATATAAAATATGGATTTAATGAAATTTGAAATACTTTTAAAGTTTTATTGAATTTGTGATTATGATGTTTGACTATGTTTTTGGAACTTGAATATATTTCCTCTCTGTTTGCTCTTTGGTTGTATTTAATTTTTATTGTCTCCACTACCTATAGGGAAGCAGACAGTCCATCCAAAAGTTAGATATCCAGATGTGACTGGGAATAAAATTTTGGACTACCCTGAATTAAAAAAATGACTTAGTTTCTCTACCACGTACATAGTAGGTAGAGATGATACTGCAATCCGTCCAAAAATTAATAAACCAAAATGTATGTTAAATCCAAAAATGGTTTTCACTTTATTTATTTTGTACTTAATAGGTAGAGATTTCGTACTTAGATTTCAATGGAAATAAACTTTCTGAGACTACCAGAATTCACAACTTCTTTTGGAGCACTCCTGTCTAGTGGTAGAACAACAAAGCTTAAATGTGTGGGAGATCAAACCCAGTGCCACGCCGTAGTACACATCAATTCAATGGCCATATATCTGCTTAGAAAATTTTGCGAAAAGGTGTAAGGCTGTGAGAGGAATTCGAGTTTTAATGATACTAAATACAAGTATTATTATATTCTTATTTGATAGCTGTGAGTAATCAAATTATAAAGGTATATGAAATTAATACGAAGTAGACAATCCATCCTAAAATTAGATATCCAGATTTCACAGGGGATACACATTTTGGGCTACCCTGAATTTTAAAGAAAAATGGATTTTAGTCGCTTCTCCGCGTACGAGGGTCCTTCAATAAACAACTGAACGAATTTTTTCATTAACACATAATGGCTTTATTTCACTAAGATTTACCTACACACTTTCGAAGTATTCTCCCTCTGATGAAATACAATTATTCCAAAGAGTTACCCATTGCTCGAAACACTCATTGAACCCATTTTTGGACAGTCTGTTCAGGATTCCCATGACAACATTTTTGAACTCCTTATCGCTTTGAAAATGGCAACCATGACGCTGCTGTTTAACTTTAGGGAAGAGGTGAACATCGCATGATGTGAGATCAGGAGAATAAAGTGGATGAGGCATGCCCTCAATGCCCATTTCTGAGATGAGATTTTGAGTTGCATGAGATCGATGAGCAGGAGCATTGTCCTGATGCAAGATCCATCCTCGCCTTGCGAGATCTGGTTGCTTTTCGGCGATTCTTTATCTTCAGTGGTCCCTTGAGTACGTCACAGTAGTAAGCAGCAGTTACTGTGCGTTGATTAGTTAAAACATGATCATACACAATGCCCTGTTTGTCAAAGAATACAAGATGCATGACCTTTCCTGCACTTTTCTGAACTTTTGCTTTCTTAGGCCTAGGGCTCGATGAATATTTCCACTGCGTACTCTCCTGTTTTGTTAACTGGTCGTAATGGTGGAACAAACACTCGTCACCAGTGATGACCCTATTCAGAAAGTCTGACTCCCGTCGTAAACTTCCTAGCCCGCCTCAGTAGCGTAGATGGTGGCATGTCTGCCACACGTTCAAGAGGCCCCGAGTTCGAATCTCGGTCAGGGTGAGTTACCTGCATAAGGCTTTTTCCGGGGTTTCCCTTATCCTTCAAGATGAATGTCGAGTAACTTTAAGCTCCATGGAAGCTGAACTCACTTGAATATTATTGACAACGTTGGAGGACGTAAATTAGAAAAAAAAAAATCGTCGTAAACTTCCGAGCCATTCTTGACACTCCCAACTGACTCTCTAACTCCTAACTGATTGACTCTGCATGACTGAGACTCACACGACTGCTAGAGGAAGGATTCGTCATTCCATCAATAGCAGCCATGACGCTCCAGGGCGGTTTATTCAAATTCAATTAAATCACTTCGGTTATTCATTGAAGGACCCTCGTACCTAATAAATACAGCAGATATTGCCCTATATCCAAAATTAAGAAACTGAAGTGTATTTTGAATGCAAAAATAGTTTTCACTTTCTTTATAGTATACATAATAGTTAGAGAAGTTAGTGATTCTGTACTTAGATTTGAATAGAAATAGACATTTTGAGACTACCAGAATTCAAAACAAGCATTTTCAGAACAAGGGCCTGTGTCTAAGAGTAGTATATGGTTATAATAGTATAAGGTTGTGACATTTGTGGGCATCAAACATTCACCTAGACATTTTTTGTAGCACCCCTGTCCAGGGGAAGAACACCGAGGTTTAAATGTGTGCGGGGTCGAACCCAGTGCCACGCCCTAGTACAGAGGAATCCAATGGTCATATATTTGCTTAGTAAACGTTTTGTAAGAACGTGTAATTCTGTGAGGAACCTTGATAATACTGAATGCAAGTGTTAGTGTATTCTCATTTGAATGCTGCAAGTAATGAAATCATAAAATCATAAAATAAAATGTATAATTTATATTTTATTAATACGTTATATTGTACTTAAAGATTCTCGTAACGTTTAGCGGAAGTAAGTTCTATTATTTAATAGAATAATATTTTAGGTATAAGCAATATAAGACTGGAATTTAAGAAAGTATTATTTTATTTATATAAATGTACACATTTAGCGTTCTCTAATCTTGTACAAACGCTTGTCGCTCTAACTACTTCATGTAAATCAAGACAAACACTTTTACAAATTATTTTATTGCATGTTTTCTCATAGATATAGGAAAATGCAACGGACTTAACCCTTATCTAACCAATGCTAACCGATGACCTATTATCTGAGTTACTATTTAAGATAATTCGCTGATATTTGCCTTCCAAGGAATAGTAGAAGTGCATTAACATTGACTGATGAAACAAAATCAAATTGTCCTCATCAGATACAAAGTTATGATGTTTTAATACAATGCCTAGGCCTTTATTACGAAATAATAGTTGTTAAATTAAACGGTTAATCTGCCTGATGCATCTAACGTCCTTTATTGAAATAAAACTTCTTTAGCTTCAAAAGTTTGCAAACATCTCTGTCGAGAGACAGCACCACAGGTAATATATTATACTGAGATGGATTATGTGTATTTATTTACCAAGTTTTACAACATATTATAAGTATGTACTTTACATATTCCTTGGATTTAATTGTTCGTTATCTCCTTAAAACAAACAGCAGCTTCTGTGAATTCAACGATAACTTCAAACATATAAATAATGCAGTGTAAAAAAGGAAGTCTGTGACAGTGTATTTATTTTGACCAGTTATTCATACAGCTTCCGGCAAATCCAAACCCAGCTCTCGGCCATTGGCGAATGGAGCGCAAAATGGCGAATGGCAACTAACCCGGAGAAGAGCTCTGCTATTCTCCTGGCGAAAACCATAGCCAACCGGTTGCAGCAGAACTTCGTTTTACGGCGCCGTCGAATCCCTTGGGTGCAAACGGCGAAGTATCTCGGGGTGACGCTGGACCGTAAGTTAACTTGCGTTCCGCACGTCAAGGGCAAGGTCCAGCTGGGGCACGTCGCACTCCGGAGCCTATACCCTATCTTCAGATCAACCATGCCGATCCGTCTCAAACTCCAACTGTATCGGGCGATCATTCCGCCTATGATTCTGTACGGCTGTGAGATCTGGGGAACAGTGGCTAATACTACTTTCGTCAGACTCCAGACGCTGCAGAACAAGGCACTACGCATCATAACGATACAGGCTGGAGATTCCCGGCTCATATCCTACATGAGCACTCCCAGATCCCGTACATTGTCGATGTCATTCGCGAGAGGGCACGATCAATGTACGAGAAAATCCAAATGCACTCCAACCCTTTAGTGAACTCCCTGGGAAGGTATGACCCGAGAGATCAAAGACGCTTGCCGTCCTTCAGACTGCCGAGAGATGTCCTGGGACCCCTTGGGTAACCCAAGGAAAACCCCAGATATCTCTGGAAACAACTTCTACGCCAAAGGACCAAGCGCTACACAACCCGTACCCAAAACGGAGCAAAAACCTAAATCGTGTCCCCCAAAAAAGGGAAAACGATTAAGTTCAGCTGCCCACGACAAAAAGGGGCAACCCATTCCAAACCCTTTAAAAATTTCAAACAGTCAACAATTCCAAACACCCCAGCAGAACATGGATCTACCAGTTCATTTCGCAGGTTAAGCCGCAAAGCGGCTAGGTACTGCGGCATACGACACCCGGACGGGGAAAGCCCCGCCCGACTAGGACTACCTCTGGACCTCTATGAAATATTGATAAATTAATATGCCTTGAAACTATTACTATTTTGTTGATACTTGTGTCTATTAATGATCAATATATTTAGATGTGTGAACTACTCAGGAATTTTCCGCACAGCACCATTATAGCGGGACGGACGATCCCGGTGTGCCACCAACATCTTTGAACTGGGCACGCTCTGGATGTGGTAGACCACGTCGTTAACACTCTTTACCACCCGGTACGGTCCTTGCCATAGTTTTTGAGCTTTCGGGCAGCGTCCCTTGCTCCAACTAGGGCGGTATATCCAGAACAGGTCGACTTGCTGGAATACTGGGTTGTTGACTAGCGTGTCGTACCAGATCTTCATGCGGTCCCTTGCCATTTGGATGTTCTGACGAGGCATTTCATGCTTATCGTGACGATGAACCACAAGGCTCTCTACATACTCGGTTGCTGGCTGTTTTGCTTCCGGAAGGCTCCCAAAAGCCAGGTCACAAAGGAGGCGTAGCTCTCGGCCGATCATTAAGCTCTATTGCGTCATCCCAAACGTGTCGTGTATTGAACGATAGGCCAGCAAGAACATTGGCACCTTGATTTGCCAGTCTCACTGATGGCTGGCCACGACCTTCCTCAGATGTTCTTCTAGGGTCTCGATGTATCTCTCTACCGTGTGTTTAAACGTTACGTCCTCCAGCGTTAAGTCATATCAGACGGTGAATGAAATGTGTAAAGCGCTGCTCAAATGTGTCCACGGCCCATGGAGCTTAGACCTACCCGACATTCGTCTATATGTATAAGGGAAAACCCCGGAATAACCTTATACAGATAACTCACCCTCACTAAGATTCGAACTCGGGACCTCTTGAACGTCAGGCAGATACGCTGCCATCTACGCTACCGAGGCGGGCCCTCTCAATCGTGCCGACCAACTGGGGATGTAGAGGTATTGTGCGGGTGTTGCTAAACCTCAAGTCTTTCCAGTGTCTCCTTCATTAGGTGAGACTCAAAATTGGTGCCCTGGTCACTGAGGAGCTCTAAGGGCACCCCAATTCGGCAGAACACTTCCTCCACGAGGCAGTCTGTGATTCTCTTTGCCTGCTTGTTCGGGATGGCATACACCTGCGACCGCTTGGTGAAGTAGTCCACGACCATCATCAGGTACTTGTTGCCTCGGTCGAGCACTGGGAATGGACCAGCTATGTCGAGAGCGATCCGTGCGAATGGCACTCAAACGTTTTATTCCTGCAGGCAACTCTGGCTCATGGTTTTGGATCCGAGACACGTCACGCACAAGTGACGTTGACGGCGCCATTTCTCAGAATCTGATCGGAGTCTCAGCCAGTAGTAGTGCTATCGGAGTTTGCCGATCGTTTGGCTTGGCCCCAAGTGTCCTCCTGAACTACCGGCGTGCCCTTCCTCCAAGACTTTCGGGACCTTCCTCCGTGGAAGTACCATCTGTACTCTATGTGACTTCCCATCGGATGATTTCTATTCCCGGAACAGCATGAACACTTTGAACTTCGGCATATCCCATTGGGCCCAGTACGATTGTACGTAGCGCATTCTGGTGCGAAGCTCTACCAAGTTGGTCTTGCACTGTCTCCATTTCTCTCAGGACTGGAACAAGTCGGCGTCCGCCAACTGCTCCCACCTCAGGTCTGCGCTATCCCAGCCATCTGCAGCCACTGCCATGACCACTCTGACAGCTGCGGCACGCTCCTTCTCTTCCACTCTTATGCACTGGTCGCACTTTTCTGGGCAGGATCTTCGGGATCTGTCAACTGCGTTGGCGTGGCTCTTCTCTCTGTGATGTTTCGAGGTGAAATCCTCCTCCTGCACCCTCTAGACCCAACGGGCTGTCTGACGTGCCAGGTCCCTAAAACTAATTAGCAAGGTTAGGGTGGAGTGGTCAGACCTCAGTTGGAGTGGTTGGCCGTACAAGTACTTGCGGAAGGGTTCCGGGGTCTTTACTGTCGACAGGAGCTCACATCGGGTGATGCAGTAGCTCTCCCCTGCATTGGACAGCCCCTAGCTGTAGCAAGCTATCACCCACTAGTGGCCGGCCTTAACTTGGGATAGGACACCTCCAATGCCATGGTCGCTGGCGTCAGTGTCCACAAAGAAGGCGATGCCTGTTTGTGAAAATCCCAAAACAGGAACACCGCAAAGTCTCTTCTTCAGCGGTTGGAAAGCGTATTTGGTGTCCTCCATCTTCACATATGACTGGTGTTCTTCTGTTAGGCGGGTGAGGGTTTGGAGATGTTGGAGAAATCCTTTACGAAATGGCGGTAATATATTCAAGGCCCCAGAAAACTGCATAATTCTTTTATCCTTCGGCAGAGGACAAAATCCTACGGCCTGTGTCTTCTACCGGGCTGTGGCCACTCCGGTTTTTGCGACTATGCAGCCCATGTAGTTGACTCCCTTGCGGAAGAGCTGGCTCTTCTTCGCGTTTACCTTCAGTCTGGTCGACTGCAGTCTCTGCAGCAGCATGCTCAAATTATCAAGATGGTCTTCAAATTCTTGCCGTGATAATGAAGTCATCCAGGTATAGCAGTCAGGCGTCATAAGTCAATCCTCTTATCACTGACTGGTTGCAGAAACCAAAGGGCATAACTGAGGACTGCCAAAACCCTTTGTCTCTCGATAATGCAGTCTCCTCCTTGTCCCTGGAGTCTACAGCTACCTGCTAGTAACCAGACATCAGGTCCAGGTTGGAGAAACACTACGCACCAGGAAGTCTGTCCAGGGTGTCGTCAGTCCAGAGTGAGATGAAAAAAACCTTTCTGGGACAGAATTCAGCTTTCTGTATTCCACGCAGAAACGCAGCTTGCTGTTCTTATTTCTCATCAAGAATATAGGGGACCACCAAGGGCTGTCAGACTCTTCAATCACTCCCCTAGATATCATATCCTCCAGCATGTCCCGTATCGCCGCTTGCTTTTCCAGCGGAACGCGTCTGGTTGGTTGCGAATAGGCCAGGCCCGGCGTTTCTGAGGTCGATGCGTTGAAGCACTCAGTCCGTGCGGCCGCAGTCACTGTTATCTTTGCTGAAAACTTGGTGGTATCGTCCCAACGGTTGTCGCACCTTCTCGAGCTGTTCTGCGGTCAGGTGGTTGTTGAGTCCAGAGGTTCTACTCCCATTAGCCTTGAACCCGTAGGAGCAAGACCCGGGCCTCTTTCAGGCAGGGAGCATCCGAGCTGTCCCAAAGGGCGCTCGGCATCCTCCGTGGGGCTTTCCGTAGGGCAAGACCTAGTTACCTAACAAGCCCCCCATCTGGTCCTAGGGACACAACACGGGATGGAAGTGGATACGCCACTTACGCGCGCCAACAGCAAAGGTGAAGACTACCGATATGACCTCGGTGGGGCCGCCTAGTGATCTAGCACAACTTCTACTAGCTTAGCAGGCTAGTACCTGGAAACCTAATGGCTTCCCTCAACCCCGTCCGAAGACGTATCCGATTCCCACGGGTATCGGGAACACACTGTCCCCTCGAAAAAATCCCAATAAGAACAACTCCCGAAGGAGGGGCTCAGATGTTCGGCCCGAAGTTCCTCTAGTAACGTCAGAGGCACCACGAGTGCTAAGGGTCCGCATCGCCTTCACTTTGGCAGCAGGTGGTTGGCCGCCCTCTCCATTAAGCCTTCCAGCCGGGGCCCCAGATGTTGCGTTGGCACCGGCTCCTGGGTGTGTTCAATTGGCGTTACGCTGATGACGGGCTCCCACGTCCCAAACTCCATTCCAACCTGGACGTCGTGTTCGGGGTCCATTAGGGCCTCCTATATTGTCTTGTAGTCGCCGAGCATTAGGTGCTGGCGTATCTCGACGTCTCGTACCCTATCACCGATACTGTGTACGGCTTTCCGGGATACGAACTCTGGTGGGAGATAGACCAAGGCCTTGCTGCCCAGCGGTTGAATTGCCAGGGCGAACTCCTACAGCATCTCCCCTGGCTGTTGCATCCTCGACTCATTTGTCTTCGCTAGGCTGCGTCTAAGCGGTGGTTTCTGAAGCGTTTTTCGAGGATCTCCCAGATGTCTCTGGGTGCCACAGATCGCTGGACCGCGTTCATCGACTCTGATGGTCGTCCCTGGATGCTGGCTATTAGGTTTGTGGCCTCTTCTTCTTGTGACCACTTGTGCTTGGCCACTGTGTCGAATGAGTGCCAGAGGACTTCCAAGGTTGACGCGCTGTAGAACTTAGGTGGTTTGGCGTGCGTAGACATTGTATCGCGTGCCGTCGCGTTGGCATTTAAATCCTTCATGCATCTGCCAACAATGCCCTACACCATGGCGCTCAGGGACTTGGTGATGCTGTTGGTCTTTACCTCAAGTTCATTAACGCATTTCGCCAGGTGTTAGACGCGCTTGTCCACTTGACCAATCTGCTTGCTAAGCTCCGTGCCGTCCTACTTCACGCTGGCCAACTGTTCTTCAAATTTATCGGCCAGGGCCTCGTTCACAGACTTCATTTCGAATAATTCGGCCTTCATTTCCATGGCTACGTTGACGTTCACCGCTTTCACTTCCGTGGTTATCGTCGTGGACAGGTTGCTACTCCCGGCATGAGTATTCGCAGCGAGGATGCCATTGGCTGTTCTCACGTTTTTCAGCTGTACTAGAATCTTTGCCAACGCAGCCTCCATTTTTGTGTTCCACTTCTGACATCAGATGTGACTTTGTGGCTTCGGAGAATCAAAAATCCAGCTTGCAGAATTTCAAAATGTTCCATTTTTCCTTAGAAAGGTACCTTTCTACAGCCCTGAGCAGCAGAATCGCGCAACATACACAAATACAACTTTCAAGGTCGTCTGCCACACGACCACAAACAAATGATTTCACTTTCACATCACAGGCGCACTTACACGATTATGGCGTCCAATTACGACTGTACCCTGGCAAACCGGCATCGCCTTCTTTCATACCCCCACTCATTGTTATAGAAATTAGTGGAACGTTCTGTAACAATCAAGGCGGCACCAGAAAGAGAAAAACCTTCGAGGCATCTATCCGTCTCCTTCTTTCTCAGTTTCGGTAAGCTTTTATCTTCGCGCTGAACTGTCTGTCTCTTTGCTCGCGTCGGCCGCAGCTATCGAAACAATGCCTCGCGACAATATGTTGAAATTTAATGAGAATGAAACCTATTATATAATACAATAACGTTTTTGTATATATACATAATACCAATATAGCGACTAAATAATTATGCTCCAAGTAATTATAATGTTTTCATCTTTTACTGTATTAGTGGACCTAAATGGAATTAAACACCGCAACAATGTTCTAACGGTACGTTTAGCACTGTAATAATACTAGATAAAAATGATCCTACTTTTTTATTTAATTGATGAAAATTACTCATGTTTCACATTTGCCGTATATAGGCTATTATTTTACACAAACCAGAAAACCAGAGACAACCTGGATAATTCAATATGTTAAACAATAAGAGTTAAATGATGAAGTCTGGGACTCAAGTATTTACAATAGTAAGTCGCCAAAAACGGTGTATGTCGAATATGAGATGTTGATAAATTCGCAAAACCTTTCTTTATTTTTTTGAAGATATTATTTTTCTATTTATCTCTAATGTTTTGATCAATGTATTTAATGTTTCATACAAAATCAGAATGTACAACTGTAATATTCTAGAAATAGGCTCAGATTCATTCAAAGACAAATCGTGTTAAAAAACACAATATATGGCAGCTTTATTTAATTAACGATTTTGAAATTTTCTGTTGTTTATTCAATATCTATTCCCTTTATATCTTAACTAAGCTAAGTTACTCTTTAAATTTGTAAGAAAAGCACTACAATTTAAAATGAGCTGGCCCGATGTTTAACGGCGTTCTTGTGTCTACAATAAAATGATTAATGACACAATTCTGTGTACCTTATTTTCATTTAATTTGGAGCGGATGGAATAATGAGCCTTTGTGTTAGGGCGGAGTGACAGAGTAACACGTTTAATGTCTGCATTCGGGGATCCTTATAGTGATTGTCCACCAGGAGAAGTAGCACCCAAACTGGAATCACTGTCCAGAGATAGCGCCACAGGTAATATATTATACTGAGACGGATTATGTGTATATATTTACCAAGTTTTACAACATATTATAAGTATGTACTTCAGATTACGCTTAGATTTAATTGTTCTTTGCTGCGTTAAGACAAAGGGCAGCTTCAGTGAATACAGCGTTAACTTGACAAAAATATATATTTCAGAATAAGAAAGCAAGTCTTTGAAACTGTGTTTATTTTGACCGTTTTTTCATCTAGGAAACATTTAAAATTTATATGCAAGCACGTTAACATACTTTTGTTGGAATTTGTACCTATTTGGATGAATGTACTTGGATATGTGTGCTCCTTAGAAATTTCATTTTTGTCATACGATTCTAACCCAATTGCTGTTTGTAAGAAGAAGACTTGATAAGCACTACTCATATACCTCAAGTTTGAGAGGAAATTGATGAAAACATTTTACTGTACTTACTGATGTTTCAGTTTATTTTGGTGGAACTCATAACGTACACTTAAGTACTAACATACTTTCAAATTCTACTCGAGAATCGCTTTTGCCTCTACTTTGCAGTACCGATGGCTCCCTCAAACAAATTATATTATGTATGAAGGGGGTTTTAAAATAAGTTTCGTTATCTAACTTTTAGTTCTGTAATGTTTGCTAAAAGAAATGACCATTCATCCATTTCTGTTGCGTTATTCACTACGTAATTTATTTCTAAATGTGTTTCCAATATTTAATTGCAAGAGACTTCAAATTCGAGTTTTATGTCTTTCATCATTTGCTTTCGATTAATTTGCTAGTAGTCACAAAGTGCTGTGTTGGGTATCTCACACAAATGTACAGTATTATAGCATATACACTTGAATATTTAACACCAGAGATGCACTATTTCCAGGCAATATACAAATCAAGGAAGGGATAATTATGCAAAGTTGAGGATACCAGTTTCATATGTACAAATAAAATTGGTAATTTCATTATTTAAGTTTCACTTGAATTTTCTCAGTGCGCTTCAACGTTTCGTTGTATTAGATTTACAATGGATAGCATCCTTTGTCTGTTGTTCAATACACATACATTTAAATAGCTTTTGATTAGACATCTGACATAAATTGGCAAATATTTGTTATTAAAACAGCTACGTTCATCTTACAGAGCCACAAAGGCGATAATCAGTAATTCAGATACCTAGTACCAAAGAAAATAATTTTGAGTGCGCCTACTTGCTAATAGGAATATTAAAGGATTTGAAATTGCGTTTTTTCCTTTCAGATTATTAGGAAGAGCGTTAAATTGTTGGTCTCATAATACACACTTGTTTGGAAACAATGTTTTGGCTAGGATGATGAAAGTTAAATCTTTGTCAACTGTTTATTTTACGAATTCCATTAATTGTTAAAACTGAAGCCCGATTGCGTACAAAGGACTTTCAGATTGACAATATATACATATAAGGAAGGGTTAAAATCTTCAGTCTTCTGTGCCCGCAGTGTGAAACAAAAATTATACCTTTAACCTACTTTTGTATAAGAAATATTCATTTACTGCCTGAGCAGAATGGCTCAGACGATTGTTTCCAAGGCCCGCATTCGGGAGCCACGGGTTCGCTTCCCTTTGCCAACCTACCTGAACCATAGACTTTTTCGGGAGATTTCCCAGGTCAGCAGGCGAATACCGGGTGGGGTAAACACATGTCCTAAATTTCCTGTGCCTCCATTTCTCACCATTACCTATCATGTTACGTCATCTCTCTCCTGGAGGACGGCGGTTGCCTTGGTGTTGCATGGCAGGATGATATTCTCTGAGAAACTTCCTCCTTTGTTAGGACGTTTACCAGTCTCCGAACTAAGTCTAGTGGTGGGGTTGTATCCGAATTACAGAAGGGTGACATATGCTTTTTCCTGGCGTGCCTGGGAGTTTCCATGTAGTAGAATGTAATAAATGTGCCCTCTGAACTACCCGTCTCCTTGGCACGGCTGCCCTCTGTCTCCTCTCACCTCATCCTTCCTCCCGAAGTTGCCCCCTATTGGGAGTATAGGTACAAGAGACCGCATTTGGTCTCCGTGTCGATTCCCCTCCTTAAAGTAGTCCAGTCCAGTCAAGTCCTACTGAGTTGTCCCATAATGATATATCATATTCCAAACTAGAGTTACAATATCAATAGTATACTAATATAAGTGTATATAAAACTTTCATTCACCAGTGGAAGGATAGGACAACGGACAAAGCTTATTTTGGGTACGACATAGTTTATGTTAGTTCTCAGTCTTTATATTCTTCTAATTGAAAGCCCAGAAATATGGCTTAGCCAATTTATTTTAATAACACATTATTAATTGAAAATTTCTGTCGGCTAGCGTAAAGTATGATGAGTTGAAAGTTTAGCAAACTTTGTTTTGTCTAGGTTCACAGATAATTTATTATTTTAAGCATAAACCATATGACACACAATTCAAACCATAACTGTATTTAATTACACGCGCGTTACAATTTTTACTGTTCACGAGAACAGCAGATAAAATTGTACCTGTGAGAAGCTTTATAAAAAGTGAGATGTCATTCATATAGTTCAGAAATAGTAAAAGTTCTGACAGTGAACCTTGCAGTGCTCCATCAGATACTGTTTTAAAATTTGATGTTTCCTTTGATAAATGATATAACAACATTCTCTTTTCTTTCATTTAGATGAGGCACAAAACAGGTAATTAACTTAACCTCCACACCTTGTAGGAAAGCGTTGTACGATGAGTCAGAAAATATTTGTTGTATATGGTAATCTCAAGTCTGTAGTTTTTCGTAGCCCCGGCTATTCAGTGGTGCGCGTTAAGAAAGCGTTACTCATGCATTATCTTTAAAGGTAAAATGGCAGTTCCTGTCTTCGCAACTGATTGCGATGGTCAATGGTTCCTAGTTGTAAGATTGTTAGATCTGCGCCAAAGCTATGTCTGGTTTGAGGTTAATTATAAGTTGAATGGTAAATCATAGCCATTACTTCTAGTGCCAATGTCGTGTAAGTGTATGGGAAGGGAGATGTCTCCCCACCAGGGCTGCCTTGCATAAGAGCAAGGACCTTGTGGACTACCAAATGTCAAGTTGCGGTATATAGTCATGGGTAATCTTACTACTTCTATGGAAGTGTTACGAGTGTGTTTGAAAACTCTTGGATGTCTACTTCTGGGTCTCAATGATCATTGGTAAGTGTATATAACAACTATTTACGTTTATTACAAAATACCATGTATAGGTATAATTAATTGTTAATCGAAGCATATTTTACCTTAAGCAAAGGTAACTCACCAAAATATTTTTACGTTCAGTATTGCGTCTGTGTACATTCTAGGTACTCATATGTTTTACATAATAAGACACTCTGTAATTCTACGCCACATGCAGGGAAAATATATACCTTGTGTATAATCTAAAACTTTGTATATAATTGCAGTTCATGTTGTCCACTATAAGTTAACACAGGTTAACACCATCTCTGGAGAGGATTCTGAGTCAATTAACACTTCCTTGCTGGAAATTGCTGTAACTAATGGTCACGTGTGTAACATATCTTCATAATAGTAAGTAAAGGTGTTACAATCACCCACATTTCTTAATTCCTTCTGTCACGACCACTTGTCTCTCGTATTCCAATTATAACATGTACGTTTACAGAGGTACTTTCGTAGCCCATTCCGTTGTAGATATAATTTGTATATAGTCTGACTGTTCGAAATTTTGGCCAACTCATGCCGTGTTTCAAGCATCATGCTTATCCTATGAGACTCTCAGAAAAACAGGAAAGGACCCAACGTTTTTCAAGTATAACGATGCTGGAAAATTAAAAATAAAGAGCCAGTAGGTGGTGGCTTGCGCCAAAGTGATACTGTAGTTCCACATTGATGATATTATTAAAATACTTTTAAGATATAAATTACCCAGAAAAGCTCGTTTTTAGACGGTTGTTTCGGAACTGAGAGGGACTGTTGCCGCCTGAATGCCGATAATGTGATGTCATAGCCAAATTTAGCAGTATGTGTTTCATTGGGGGAAGCTGGAGGGGAAAAATGTTTCATAAGCAAGTTGCAGTGCCATAAGCAACACCATCAAGTAGTCATTGGGTATTGTAAGATATGGCTATGGTTGGTATAATATAACAAAAATGGCTTGTAAAATAGACATCAACTCACTGTACCAAGGTCATTGATAAATTGATTAATGTATCTTCATTCAGCTTTAAGTGCATGATGGGGAGTACTAGGGCAAGGAAGTCGGCATCCCAGACCGCAACATGGGGCACAACGAAGCCGAATCGCCGCATGCCTGTTGTGACCCCCGAAAGTTAGGCCCTTGTCCAGCTTTACTCCCAAGTAAGTAGTGAGCTTGTCCACCCTATCCGTCGACCAGAATAGGTAAAGGAGTGTAGTTTGGCAGGAAAGCGGTGCTTGGTAAAAGGCAAAGCTTGGCTTTTCTCTGGCTTTTCTCTTTGACAATCGTCAAAGCCTGCACCAATCTTGGATGAGGTTCAGGTGTCTCAGAACTGGGTTGAAGGCTTAGCGTGGGTGTCTGTGTAATAGAGCAGCACGTCGTCAGCATACTGAGCTATATTGAGACGCGCCTCCGTTGGAAGTCCGGCCACATATACGCTAAAAAGCGTAGGGTATAACACAGAAGCTTTGGGGACTCCGCTTCTAATGGGTCTTCTTGTGAACTTTCCCGTCACGGTGATAATCCAACTACTAGAGAGGGGGCCTTAGGGCTATTTCGCCCTATGGCTACTGCAGGTATGTACCCTCTTCAGCCTTGTCTTTATTTGGAGTTGAGGGATGATGGCTTTTTTTTTTGCTTTATTAAGTTATGTATGCATGTGTTAACAATTTGAAATGTGTCGCTATTGGCTAATTGTAAAATTGTTAGTATTTGTCATATTTTTATTTTATTTGTTTAATATCATATATATTTCTTAATATATTTTTATATATTTTGTATCTATTTTAAATTTTTTATTTATTTTTTTACATATATACATAGTTTCGATTTGTTTTTAGTAGTAGATTATTTTTGAAATAATCTTTGTAGTATGTGTACAGTTATGGTATGTACATAATCGTCATTTTTCAAGCTAGAAGTATTCGGAGATGTTCGTGGATCTCGTCTTCCTCGGCTTCCTTGATCCTGGTGTGGTGTTGTTAGAGGGTGACGATTGGTGGGGCCGTGGTCTCTGTCTGCTTATGGTCTTCTGCTGCTGCAATCAGCTGCCTCCTGTACGGTCTCTCGGACGCGTTCTCGATGTACCTGTAATTCCGGTCTTGTATGCGTTGTTCAAGTGGGGTTGCCTTACAGATGTCATACACTTCTTCGTTTTGTGCCAGGGTACGAGTTTGTTGGCTATTATTAAGCACTTTCTCTCCATCTGTGGAAGCCCGGTTTTGATATATGTTGTCGTTATCGGGAAGGTGACGATGGCGGCGTAGGTGAAGTATGGTCTTACTATTGATATTATAGAGTTGGTTGAGGATCGGTGCTGAGAGTCCTATTTTGCCAATTTTTGATAAGTAAGGTAAGGTAGAGATTGCAGTTTCTGCTTCATTCATCTTTTGCTGGAAATGTGGTTTTGTGCTTAGTTTTTTATGAAGCTTTATTCCCAGGTATTTTACGGTGGTCTCTATAGGTATTTTGTGTTCTTGGTAGGCTATCGTCGATTCTTGGTAGTTACGCTTTGTTTTCCTGCGGAAAATGATGGCTTGAGTATTGCTCGCGTATACTGTGAGGCGCGATTTGGATGCCCATCTGTCAAAGGCTTTCAGCTGTTTCTCTACTCTTGGTTATGCGTTCATCAGCTTTGGAGCGCTGCTCAGATATGCAGTGTTGGCGTATTGAGCTAGTTCTGTTGCTGGGTGGATTGGCTTTGGAGGGTCTGATGTGTAAATGATATATAGTAGTCCGGAGATAACAATGTCACGTTGCTAACAACGAATCTGTGTTTAAGCAAAAGGTGTAGTAGATAGATTGTGTGAGAAGTAAGCTCCAGGGAAAGAAGCTTGTGTAGGAGACTTGTATGCTATATGGTCGAAAAGGCCTTCTCGACATCCACAGAAACTGTCGCAGTGTACGGCCTATCCTAGAAACCAGGGCAGCGGTTTCCATCAAAGGCAGCAACTTGTGTGAGGTGGAGTACCCAAGACGAAAACCAACTGATGTGGAGGAACGGCTTGAATGTCACCACTGTCGTGGAGAATACGATGGCTTTTCAATAAAGTATGATCACAATTTTTTTGACAACGTACCTTTACTCGTCGTCAATTTTGATGGTACTTCTCAAAATAGTCTCCCCTGAATGCGATGCCCCTGTCCCAGAGTTTCTGCCAGTCTTCAAAGACATGCTGGTAACCATTTTCTGAGAGACCCTTCAAAATCACCTCCGCAGCCTTCACCACTGCTTCTGATGGTGGATAATGCCTTCCAAGAAAGCGTTTCTTCGAGTTACGGCATAGAAAAAGTCACATCGGGCTAAACCCGGGCTAAAGGGAGGGTGAGGGATATCCTTCGCGTTAATTCTTAAGGATATTCATCAACAACTGTGGCAATATGAGGCCGCGCATTATCTTCTTTTGCGCCTGATATGGACTTGCAATTTTTTCAGGAGATCCCTGTAGTTTTGTCCAGTTACTGATGTGTGTGCAGGTACAACATGCTGATAAACCATTCCATGAATATCAAAGAATGAGATGACCGTATCTTACCCAGCAGAAGAAACCACTTTTGATTCTTTGGGGTTGGTGATGAAGGAGATTTCCACACCGCGCATTGTTGTTTGCTCTCAGGATCAAAATGATGTAGCCAAATTTCATCAGCAGTGATTACGTTTGAAAGAAATTCCGGATCTTCCTCTAACATCAATTTTAACTGCATGTTACCTCCATTGCAGCGGTAGCCGATACTGAACATGTCTTGATTTGCCTGCTTCTCACAGACGTGAACCGGGAATACCAACAATGAAACTACTACGGTTTGTTTGCTTCACATTAGACGAACAGAATATAATAAGTATGAATTTTGGTGCGAAAAATTATGTCCGGAAAATTATGATCGTTCTTTAACGAACAGCCCTCGTAGTACAGGGCGACACACATGTTGAAAACACGTGTGAGAAAGAGCACGGCCTTGAAAGGAAGGTGGCGAAGCAGGACAGGGGTTAACCCATCCGGCCCCGACGGCTTTTTGGGATTTAGACGCCGGAATGCACCCTAGAGCTCACTCGGTCTAATAAGAGGAAGTCGATCCACCTCAGCAGGAGGACATCGAAGATATTGACGTACCTCTCGCTTAATGTGACCGGAGAAGTCTAAGACCTGGAGGTCGTCTCTTGGCTTCATGGTCCTCTTGAGGTAGTCGGCAAACAACTTCCAGCTCAAATTCTTAAACTTTCTAGTGGATTTTATTAAGACTTAGTACAACAAGTGCTCTAAAACAAATGAAGTATTCCGAGGCTAAAAGATTTTCTCGTGACGCACACGAACTTGGAAGCCCCAGAAGAATCTACTTCAAGGAAACACCACCTTCGAAATGGCCATGAACATGTTACTACAAGAAATGGGGGCTGATTTCGGGAATAAGAAAATGTGGGAATGTATTAATAAAACTCAAGAATAAACAGTAAGAAAGGTTGGAAATACAGTGTTCGGAGTTCGTAAAATAGACGAGGCCGTTTCTAAAAGTGCGTTTTTACTATCTTGCTAAGAAAGTTCGGCAGCAGGTCATTAATATTGATTGATTCCTTCAATGAAGTTATGTAAATATTAAGGCCAAATGGTGGTAAGTAAGATAATGTGCTTATTTCTTTGACCGACGTAACATCTTACATGAAGAAAGCAGCAGAAGCACTTAGAGTCAGCTATCCAAAAACAACACATATGACTTGTATTGTACACGCGATACATATGGTGTACGAAGCTGTTCGATCACTCTATCTCTGTGTGGACAAATTGTTATCCAATGGAAAGAAGGTGTTTGTTAAAGCCCTTAAGAAGGGTGATCCCTTTATAAACAAAAAACCAATTTTCTATTACTACCAACATCAACTGTTACTCGCTGAGACACTTGGCTTTTAGATGTGGTGTACCATGTGGAACATTTTGAGAGGTTTAAGCCGATTGTTGATGAACTGGATTACGATAAAGATTTCATCAACAGTAATTGTTGAAAATGTGCTACGTGACAGTTGTTTAAGAAATTACGTTTCTTAAATTGATGCTAATTTCTTTTTTGTGCGGTTCCATAAATAATAAACGCTACAATTACTGTCTGGATAAAAAGTGTTAAAGAAATACTTACTGTAGAAACGAAAAATCGACTCACTCGTAAGCTTAAAATATCCGACATTATAAACAAAGTTGAATCGGTGTTGAAAAATATACAGCGGTTTAAATTATGAAACGAATTGCCCAAGCTGTAGAAGGCCGTCAATTAGACACCGAAATTCTAAGTAGTAATGACGAAATATGCAAGAGTGACGTCATGTGAGGCAGAACGGCCATTATAACGGCAGTTTAATATAGTTTACTTTTTATCACCTAGAAATGCCTTCCCTAGTCATCACGTTGACGTTAGCATTAAAGTTTGACTAACGGCTAAAAGCTACTGTATTCCCATATCGCCTTTAAACCTACACCATAATCAGTAATCAAATAACTCAACTGTTTATCTGGTTTAATATGACATAAATAGAAGAACAATTTCTTCCGTACGAATGCTCGAACTTCTGTTACGAACATCATTAAACGTGTGTTAACTTGTTGCATTTATGTTTGAAAAACTGTCCGTGTATTGCAAATAAATATTTCGCATTTATTCACTGTAATTATAACAGTCTGGTCCTGCGCCGTGGCGTAGCGGGATAAGGCAGCATGCCTTGGTTCCTGGCCACGGAATGCGGCCGGGTTCGATCCCACCCATGTGGTGGGGATTTTAGGTCCCGGGTATAGGACCGGTGCCCACTCAGCATCGTGAGGAGAGTCAGGAGCTTACGCTGGGTAAGAGGCCCTGGTTATGGAAACCAACATTCCCGCTGGGGGATGCGGGGATGCTGACCACATCTCCTCCCCGTATCGGTTGGATGATCGTCCACCTCTGTCATGCGTAAGTGGGCGTGAGGCCGGCAGTCGGGTTGGTAGGCCTTGACCCTCTAAGGGCTGTTGCGCCAGTGGTTAACTTAATTATAACTCTTTAAATGTTAGTATACAAAGTCATTAAGTTGTGCAACTGGAAAGCTAAACCTGAGTAGGCATATATAAAATGAAGTTTCTCAAAATACTAAATCAAAGATCATATCAAAAAGGTTTGGCAAGAACATCTTAGGTTTCTGCAACATTGTCTCAACAGAAAGGTTTTGAAAATAGTTGCAATAAATATAATAAACAATCAAACGTTCCAAAGAGCTAGTAATCATGTAAATAGACAGAACAATTAGCAATATCGAAGTTATGTTAAAAGAGCTATCAGGCAAATTTAAATCTCTTTCCGGCCCGTTAGCTTCCAACCTTATTCTTTATCTACAGGTATATATTTCCGAATATTACATGTGTAAATCAAAGTTCTCCTACTTCTAAAGAAAATGTTTGCTTCTCTGGCAACATTTGGAAGCTTGTTTAATTAAACATGCAACACTACAAACATCAATGTTCTATATTTTGTGAAGGTGATACGGAGGGTAGCGCTCTCTGTTGTTTGAGCTGCGAGTTGTCCCGTCCTCTCTTACTCTATTGGCTTGGCCGGAAGTACGAACTTCACATATCAACCACATCTAAAGATTTACAGCTCGTGAGAATTTAAAGTACTAACACTCTGGCGTATATGAGCATTTCCTAAAATATTGTATTTTTGAAAACGTCATCATCCCTACTTATTACTTATTGCTAACAGGGAAATGCGAAACAAATATACCTCAGGCCACTGACGTTTATATATACAATCATTTAAAGAAGCACATCAACTTTAACTAACATAAACTTTTATTTCAAAGCGTTTAATGTTAAACAGAAGGAATCAATGTTTATAAAAATACGTAGTCACTGATGTCATGAATGAAATACTTAATCGTTATTATAGTAATCGGTTGCCAATCTGCATGAGTCCGAAACCTACACAACGTTTGGTATTAGGAAAACCAGTTATGTCATGTTAGGTTAAACTAAAGTTTCGACCAACCTGTCGTGGTCGTCTTCAAAGGGCAGGATGCTTGACAGAACACACTACACAACGTTTAATATCTTGGCTATCTAGTTTTTGTCATATTACATAAACCTTACATTTCGACCATCCTGTCGTGGTCGTTATCAAAGGATAAGCTGCTGGGCAGAACACACTACACAACGTTTAATATCTTGGCTATCTAGTTTTTGTCATATTACATAAACCTTACATTTCGACCATCCTGTCGTGGTCGTTATCAAAGGGCAAGCTGCTGGGCAGAACAAACTACACAACGTTTAATATCCTGGCTATCTAGTTTTTGTCATGTTACATAAACCTTACATTTCGACCATCCTGTCGTGGTCGTTATCAAAGGATAAGCTGCTGGGCAGAACACACTACACAACGTTTAATATCCTGGCAATCTAGTTTTTGTCATGTTACATAAACCTTACATTTCGACCATCCTGTCGTGGTCGTTATCAAAGGACAAGCTGCTGGGCAGAACAAACTACACAACGTTTAATATCCTGGCTATCTAGTTTTTGTCATGTTACATAAACCTTACATTTCGACAATCCTGTCGTGGTTGTCTTCAAAGGGCAAGCTGCTGGACAGAACAAACTACACAACGTTTAATATCCTGGCTATCTAGTTTTTGTCATGTCACATAAACCTTACAATTCGACCATCCTGTCGTGGTCGTTATCAAAGGGCCAGCTGCTGGACAAAACAAACTACACAACCTTTAATATCCTGGCTATCTAGTTTTTGTCATGTTAGGTAAAACTAACGTTTCGACCAAACTGCCGTGGTCGTCTTCAAAGGGCAAGCTGCTGGACCGAACAAACTGCACAACGTTTAATATCCTGGCTATCTAGTTTTTGTCATGTTACATAAACCTTAAATTTCGACCATCCTGTCGTGGTCGTTATCAAAGGACATGCTGCTGGACAAAACAAACTACACAAAGTTTAATATCCTGGCTATCTAGTTTTTGTCATGTTACATAAACCTTAAATTTCGACCATCCTGTCGTGGTCGTTATCAAAGGACATGCTGCTGGACAGAACAAACTGCACAACGTTTAATATCCTGGCTATCTAGTTTTTGTCATGTTACATAAACCTTACATTTCGACCATCCTGTCGTGGTCGTTATCAAAGGACATGCTGCTGGACAGAACAAACTACACAACGTTTAATATCCTGGGTATCAAGTTTTTGTCATGTCACATAAACCTTACAATTCGACCATCCTGTCGTGATCGTTATCAAATGACATGCTGCTGGACAAAACAAGCTACACAACGTTTAATATCCTGGCTATCTAGTTTTTGTCATGTTAGGTAAAACTAACGTTTGGACCAAACTGCCGTGGTCGTCTTCAAAGGGCAAGCTGCTGGACCGACAAACTGCACAACGTTTAATATCCTGGCTATCTAGTTTTTGTCATGTTACATAAACCTTACATTTCGACCATCCTGTCGTGGTCGTTATCAAAGGCCAAGCTGCTGGACAGAACAAACTACACAACGTTTAATATCCTGCCTATCTACGTTTTCTCATGTTACATAAAACTTATATTTCGACCATCCTGTCGTGGTCGTTATCAAAAGACAAGCTGCTGGACAGAACAAACTACACAACGTTTAATATCCTGCCTATCTACGTTTTCTCATGTTACATAAAACTTATATTTCGACCATCCTGTCGTGGTCGTTATCAAAAGACAAGCTGCTGGACAGAACAAACTACACAACGTTTAATATCCTGGCTATCTAGTTTTTGTCATGTTGCATAAACCTTACATTTGACCATCCTGTCGTGGTCGTTATCAAAAGACAAGCTGCTGGACAGAACAAACTACACAACGTTTAATATCCTGGCAATCTAGTTTTTGTCATGTTGCATAAACCTTACATTTGACCATCCTGTCGTGGTCGTTATCAAATGACATGCTGCTGGACAGAACACACTGCACAACGTTTAATATCCTGGCTATCTAGTTTTTGTCATGTTACATTAACCTTACATTTCGACCATCCTGTCGTGGTCGTTATCAAATGAGATGCTGCTGGACAGAACACACTGCACAACGTTTAATATCCCGGCAATCCAGTTTTTGTCATGTTACATTAACCTTACATTTCGACAATCCTGTCGTGGTCGTTATCATAGGACAAGCTGCTTGACAGAACAAAATACACAACGCTTAATATTCTGGCTATCTAGTTTTGTCATGTTACATTAACCTTACATTTCGACCATCCTGTCGTGGTCGTCTTCAAAGGGCAAGCTGCTGGACAGAAGAAACTACACAACTTTTAATATCCTGGCTATCTAGTTTTTGTCATGTTACATAAACCTTACATTTCGACCATCCTGTCGTGGTCGTTATCAAAGGGCAAGCTGCTAGATAGAACGAACTACACAACTTTTAATATCCTGGCTATCTAGTTTTTGTCATGTTACATACACCTTACAATATCGACCATCCTGTCGTGGTCGTTATCAAAGGACAGGCTGCTGGACATAACAAACTACACAACGTTTAATATCCCGGCTTTCTTGTTTTTGTCATGTTACATAAAACTTACATTTCGACCATCCTGTCGTGGTCGTTATCAAAGGACAAGCTGCCGGACAGAACAAACTACACAACGTTTAATATCCTGGCTATCTAGTTTTTGTCATGTTACATAAACCTTACATTTCGACCATCCTGTCCTGGTCGTTACCAAAGGACAAGCTGCCGGACAGAACAAACTACACAACGTTTAATATCCCGGCTATCTTGTTTTTACATGTTACATAAAACTTACATTTCGGCCATCCTGTCGTGGTCGTTATCAAAGGGCAAGTTGCTGGATAGAACAAAATACACAACGTTTAATATCCTGGCTCTCTTGTTTTGGTCATGTTACATAAACCTTACATTTCGACCATCCTGTCGTGGTCGTTATCAAAGGGCAAGTTGCTGGATAGAACAAACTACACAACGTTTAGTATCCCGGCTATCTTGTTTTTGTCATGTTACATAAAACTTACATTTCGACCATCCTGTCGTGGTCGTTATCAAAGGACAAGTTGCTGGATAGAACAAACTACACAACGCTTAATATCCCGACTATCTTGTTTTTGTCATGTTACATAAAGCTTACATTTCGACCATCCTGTCGTGGCCGTTATCAAAGAACAAGTTGCTGGATAGAACAAACTACACAACGCTTAATATCCCGGCTTTCTTGTTTTTGTCATGTTACATAAAACTTACATTTCGACCATCCTGTCGTGGTCGTTATCAAAGAACAAGTTGCTGGACAGAGCAAACTACACAACGTTTAATATCCCGGCTATCTTGTTTTTGTCATGTTACATAAACCTTACATTTCGACCATCCTGTCGTGGTCGTTACCAAAGGACAAGCTGCTGGACAGAACACACTACACAACGTTTAATATCCCGGCTATCTTGTTTTTGTCATGTTACATAAAACTTACATTTCGACCATCCTGTCGTGGTCGTTATCAAAGGGCAAGTTGCTGGATAGAACAAAATACACAACGTTTAATATCTTGGCCATTTCAGTCATATTAGATAAAACTAACTTTCGTACATCCTGTCGCGGTCGTCTTCAAAGGGCAAGCTGCTGGACAGAAACCACACAACTTTTAATATTTTAGCTATATATCTTTTGTCATGTTAGATAAAACTAACGTTTCAAACCTCCTGTCGTGGTCGTCTTCACAGGGCAAGCTACTGGACAGGATGCAGTACTCAACGTTTAATATCTTGGTAATCCAGTTCTGGTCATGTTAGGTAACACTAAAGTTTCCACCATCCTTTCGCGGTCGTCTTCAAAGGCAACTTGCTGGACAGAGCAAACTTCACAACGTTTAATATCTTGGCTATCTCGTTTTAGTCATGTTATGTAACACTAACGTTTCGACTTACAGTCTGTTGGTATAGAACTTACGGTTTGAGCTTTATAAGTCAGAGAAACGTATTTTAATTAAATCGTAAGAGTAAATATGGAGAGAATATAAATGGAATTTCTTTCTTGCAAAATATAGCTTGGAATAATAGTATAGCTTCGGCCAGGATTATCGTAAATCTTCTTATGGAAGCTTTGTAAAATACTAAAGTTTTGTACCATATTCCTTATAGGATATCCGAAATATTTATTTTAAGTCAGACTGTTCTTAGACACTCACGTGATTATGTTATAAAAGTATCTTCTTGATTCAAAATTCTCGATATCAAAATAATGAATGGGAACAATCCTTCCCCAAAATCTCCTATCACTAAATGACAAGCAAAGCAATATCAACTCAGTGATTTTGTTCCTCTGAAACAGTCGTTAAATCAAATATGTAAGACATTCAGAGAATCAGTAGGAAGTTCTAAAGCCATGGAGGGGAACTTGATAGAACTACTAACAACAATCTGTTCTCCATTGGTTACAAACGGGCATTTAAGTTTCGCCACAAAACTAATCAAGCTGTTTCAACTGTTTGCCTCTTAAGTTTATTACATGTGGTAGAAAAGCAATTTTAACACAACGTCTGTTATGCAGATAAACGCATAAGCAGAATATACTAGATTCAATCACTTAGGCAAATTATATTGCAGCTAAATCACTTCTCGAAGTAACTTGCTACAGTGTGGCTAAACCCTGAGCCGTGGTTTAGCGGTAATCAGTTTGCGGTGAGTCAGTCTGTTTATTCCTCAACTATAGGCAGTGTAATACATCTGTATTCTGAACCAACAGGCAGACCACATGTAGCCTCAGACGTATTTCAGCCGTGATCATCCAAGTAATATTCACTAAAAGGAGGGTGGAAAATTAGAACTCGCAGTTGCATTTTCACAAGTTGACAGAGTTTGTTTCACGAGACCATTAAACATGTGAACCTTCATAGTATTTTATTACTATCATGTTTTAAGATGAATGTAATATATTATAGAATATTTCTAATTCACCAATATGCAAAATTTGAGTTTTTGCCTGCTTTTTTATTTTAATACGTCATTACCCCTATGCCCCTAACAAGGCAGCCACCATGCTGGGGGAGTAAGGTGATGGGAACAGCGAATGCCGGATCTATGATAACAGAGAACGGGGTCCATAGAGCCCACAGTTTGAGACTCCCCGGTGGCCGCTCATACAGCTGGAGAAAGTTCGGCAACTGCTGAGACGACATCACCGCGTCTTCAGCCAAGGGAACAGCGACTACGGCCGCATGGACCTGCACCGGAGACGCCCGTCTTATTCGGCAACCACCTAGACGCGTCCCACTGGCGAAACAATCGGCGATACGAGACATGCTGGAAGACATGTGATCCAGGAGGGTGATCGAAAAGTCTGACAGCCTTTGGTGTTCCCCAGTAGTCTTGGTGACTAAGAAAAACGGTAAGATATGCTTCTGCGTGGTCTATAGGAAGCGGAACGCTGTCACCAGTAAGGACTATTTCCCCTTACCGTGAATTCAGGACACCCTGGACATGTTTGCTGGTGCACAGTGGTTCTCGACCATGGCCCTGAAATCTGGTTACTGGCGAAAACCGCATTTTCGACAGGCCAAGGCCTTTGGCAGTTTACAGTTATGCCCTTTGGCCTCTGCAACGCACCAGCTATCTTCCAACGCCTAATGGAATCCGTGATGAGAGGGTTGACTTATGACGCCTACCTGCGATACCTGGACGACATCATCATCGTCGGCAAGACATTCGAAGAACAGCTCGAAAACCTAAGAAAGGTGCTACAGAGACTGGAGGCAACCAACCTGAAGCTGAACCCGAAGAAATGCTAGCTCTTCCGTAAGGAAGTCAACTACTTGGACCACATAGTCTTACCAACCGGAGTGGCAACAGACCCGGAGAAGACATACGCCCTGAGAGTTTGGCCTCAGGCAAAGGATAAAAGTGAATTGCGCAGTTTGCTAGGGCAATGCAGTTATTACCGTCGATTCATAAAGGGCTTCTCCAACATCGCCAAGTCCCTCAGCCGCTTGACGGAAGAACACCGGCCGTATGTGTGAAAGGAGGACGCCGAAATTGCTTTCTGGGGCTGAAGAAGGCACTGTGCAGGGCTCCTATTTTTGGATTCCCACAACCAAATGGCGCCTTCATTGTGGACACCGACGCCAGCAACCATTATATTAGAGGCGTCCTATCGCAAGTGCAGGACGGCCACAAGTGTGTAATAGCTTACTACAGCAAGACGCTGTCCAAGGCAGAAAAGAACTACTTCGTCACACGGCGAGAGTTACTGGCGGTAGTAAACAGCTTGGTGCACTTCCACAAGTAGCTGTATGGTCAGCCATTCCACCTGAGGGCTGACCATTTCACCCTCACCTGGCTACTTAGCTTTAGGAATCTGGAAGATCAGAAAGCAGGAGTACGACTTTACCTCTTAACATCGTAGAGGGAAAAGCCACGGCAACGCAGAAGCCATGTTCCGAAGACCCTGCCCGGAAGAGTGTGCCCAGTGCACAAGAATGGAACAGAAGAAGCGTGCCACCGCCTTCAGAGTGGTTATGGCAGTGCCTGCGGACGGCTGGGATAGCGCAGACCTGAGGAGGGAGCAGGTGGTGAACACCGACTTGGGGCCACCCTTGAGGGAAGTGGAGGCAGGAACGAGACCTACCAGGGAGGACATCGCACACAGAAGCGCTGCGTACATATCGCACTTGGCCCAATGGGAGTCGTTTAAGACCAAAGATGATGTGCCGTTCCTGTTATGGGAATCACCCGATGGGAAGAAGCAGAGAGAGCAGTTGGTTCTTCCCCGGAGTAAGGACCCGGAAGTCTTGGAGGAAGTGCACGCCGGTGCTTCAGGAGGACACCTGGGAACAAACCGAATGATTGACAAACTGCGGCAGCGCTTCTACTCGCTGAGGCTCTGAGCAGACGTTGAGAGACGTTACCGTTAATGTCACGTGTCCGCGGCAAGTTGCGGACCCCAGACTAGGAGCCGGCAACGCTTGCGCCATTCGAACGGATCGCTGTCGACATAGCTGGACTATTCCCAATCTCTGACCGTGGCAACAAGTACCTGATGGTGGCCGTGGACTATTTCATCAACTGGCCGGAGGTGCATGCCATTCCGAACCAGGAGACGAAGACCATTACAGACTGCCTCGTGGAGCAACTGTTCTGCTGTTCTGGGGAGTCGCTGGAGCTCCAAAGTGCCAGGGCACCAATTTTGAGCCTAACCTGATGAAGGAGGCCCTGGAAAGACTTGGGGTGAACGAGACCCGCACAACACATCTACACCTGCGGTCGGACGGCATCGTCGAGCATCAAGACCCTAAAAGAACATTTGAGGAAGGTCGTGGCCAACCCTCAGCGAGACTGGGACGTCGAGGTACCACATTTCCTGCTAGCCTACCACTCGTGGACGCACGATGCCACTGGGATGACGCCATCCAGCTTAATGTTCGTCCAAGGGTTACGACTACCTTGTCACTTGGCATTCGCGAGCCCCCCGGAGGCGAAGCAGCCAGCAGCAGAGTATGTGGAGAACCTGGTGGATCATCTCCACGATATGCATGAGATGGCTCGTCAAAACATCCAGAAGGCGAGCGACTGCATGGAGACCCGATACGACAGGTAAGCCAACAGCCAAGGGTTCCAGCAAGGTGACCTTGTCTGGTTGCATCGCCCTACCCGGACCAAGGTACGCTGCCCGAAACTTCAGCAACCATGGTAAGGACCGTACTTGATGGTAAAGAGGAATAGCGACGCGGTCTACCGCATCCAGAAGGTGCCGCGAGGAAAGATGTTGGTGATACAGCTGGATCGCCTGGCCCACTACGATGGTGCTGTTCTGGACGACCAGTCTTGAGGATGGAGCAGTGTCGTGAGACCATTGTTGATTGAGACGGCAAGGCCTTCAAAGGGATGGGCAGTTTAGTGCATAGATAAAAGCTCGCCGAAGCGAAGGGGGAAGAGACGGATTTCTCGAGAGTTCTACCTCTTTGTCCTAGCCGTCTTGACTGTTTGAAACATTTCTGGAGTGTGAGTAGTCTATAAAAGTTGAGCCCGTGTGCCAAAGGACAGAGTCGTTAATTGTACCTGCTTGCGTCAACAGCTGGTGGGCTGTGTCGATGGCATTGCAAGTTGTATTGTGTATGTGACGTAATTCTGGACGGCTGTGTACAAAGCGTGATTCTACGGAAATAAAGTGCTATTTTTGGTGTTTGTTACCTGGACTTTTGATTTCACGAACCCACAAAGTCAAAATATTCATGATACAGAGAACAGGCTGATGTTTGTCCTCTCAAAAGCAGCCGGTGTACCAGTATGCGGATTGCTCTGGATGGAGTTCAAAACGACTGTTGTATTAACATACATTGTTGCTGGAGCCTGTCTAACAGAAGGCATTCTCGCAATTGACGTTGTTACATGCAGACGCCTTTCAACATTCCGGGAGGTGCAAAGGTATATGCTATTGGTTGTAGTCTATCTCACCCGATGTAGATCCTGAGCCTCTGGTGTATTTATTCTTGCTTCTACGTAGATCAAAAGCATATCTACGGACTTGTATGTCCAATACATAAGCAAAGACTGGCACAAAGGTGTGGTTTAAGCAAAAATGTAAATAAACCGTTGTTTAATAATATGTCCGTTATGACTGCACGGATCCATGATGGAGGAGCCGTGTATATAATAGTGTCCTAATTTTTGGCAGACAACCCCTGCTCTAAGTACAAGAATCAGCCATTTTCTTTTTAGCTGACGTTGTTGGTATACCCATGTAATAGGGCCATTCTTTCAGGGGCATTTACTGAATTATGTTGACAATGTATATTGTAAATAAAGCTTTGCAAAATCACCTGGAAACCGGAATTCGCTCTTAGTATAAAAGCCGTATGTTTTGGAGGTGTACGTTAGCGAGGAGTACGTTCTGTTCCTTAAACCGAAATTCCTCTACATTTTGCGCATTTCTTTCTTTAAGAACGACAAGCCACATTTTAATATGAGCAAAACTAGACTAACGTGCACATACCTTTTAATGAGTGACCTAACTTCCAAAAAATAAGGTGAGGCTGACTCGCCTGGTATAGTCTTTTGGTGTCGTTTCCAAACACGCCTTATACACCAGTTCTGTGGAATAACCGTCACGGAATTATTTCCTCTTATTGTTTTGAATTTTCAAACGCTTATTGTTTACCAATATATGTTTCTTTTATGTTGTGACCTAACAAAGGGGACAGAATGTGAACGTCATCTCATATCGATTTGCTCTAATGACTGCCCTAAATTCTACTGTATTATCATATTACCAGTTTCCATTTAAGAAACTTTAAAAACACTGAATGAATATCAAATAACTCGAAGAATTAAAGCAATAAACACGTTAACTAGCACAGAAGCACAGACTTGTATTTACCTCCGTAAAGTACCGATCTCAAAAGCAAATAGTTGCACTTACAATACAGTGTTAATATACACTACTGTTGCTCTATAATTCGGCAAAGTAAACGGCAGGCAAAGTCTAGACCAAATTTAAACAGCAAATTTACAATATTTTATAGAAGGTACAAAAGGTTACAATAATTTTCAAACGTAGCGTGTTTTGCACGTAGTGCCATCTATGAACAACAATACATAGTCGAAAGCGGGCAGGAATACAATTGAAAGAACTTTTGCTGTATGATATATCTTATATGATGGTAAACTAATGTATTATATTCACACTAGTTTCTCAACACAGTCTACTACAGATGACTGTTTTTCTATCCCCTCCAAGTTTAAGGTAAACTTTCACAAAAGTTGTTTCATTAAACATTTTGTTGTAAAAACTAAAGTATAAGTCTGAAGTGATATTTACACGTTTAAAATGTAGGACGTTGTGTTTTAAATCCAAATTAACATCAAATATAAACACATTGAAGTTTTAAATAAAATACAAACAATTTTTCATCCTTATGTAATCAATGAATTATCTAATATTCCGGTTCGATCCCACCCATGGGTTGCGCATAGATAAGCGGCCCTGGTCAAGAAAGCCAACTTTCCGACTGGGGATGTCGAGATGCTGACCACATCTCCTCCCCGTATCAGTTGGATGATCGCCCACCCTTGCGTATGAGGGTGTGTGCCCGGCAGTCTGGGTGGCAAGGCTTGGTCCACTATGGACTGTCGCGCATTGGGTTATTATTATTTTATTTATATGGCATTATAACTGTAACATCAAGGTTCCATTGTGGAAAACCCGGAACCTTTGTCAGGTTAAAGTATAGGAAACAAGTGGAGTGTTTGTTTCTTTACTATGCACAGTATCTCTTTATAACTGGCAAGACAACGAAAATAATTGAAAAAAATGTCGGTATTGTAGAGCAGTGAGCATTATGACACGCTTTACCAGTTTTCGTCTTCAAAAACTTGCCACAAGTGTTCTTACCACCATCGGACATAAATAGGCTGCATGCTTGGTTGGCTGAAAAATTACCAATATAAACTAGGTATATCTATTAAATGTTCAGTAGGAGATTCCGGTCAGTAAGGCCGTGGTCCACTGGGTTTCTTCATATCTCTCCCAGACGTTTCGCTTAAAACTGTGGTAAGCATCATCAGTGGCGTACAAAAGTCCTCCATGTACCCTTCCTAGCTACTGAACACCGCATATACTGCCGGCTGGGCCAACTAGATAAATCTGTCGAGGCACAACATGATGTGGAAGCACCCGGGGAACATGCCATGCGCTATGAAGAAACAGATATCCTTGCCTCAACTTCGCAGTATCATGCCCGTCTATATCGCGAAGCAATGGAGATTTACAAACACAAACAGAATTTTAATAAGAAAGAAGAAGCAGTAAAACTACACAAATCCTGGTTGCCAGCTTTAGAAAATACATCCATAGCTAATTCACGAGCTTCAAGCACAAAAAGCCACGCAGACCCGGACCAATCAGACAACGGGAGGGCGGTACCTCCCAGCATATATAAGCCAGTATGACATAGAAGCCCTCTCGGTCGCGCAGCTGCGCAAGACCGTCCGGTCGGACAGTGGGCCGGTTAAAGTGCCCATGCCGCTTTTCTTAGACCTTGTAAACAAAGTGCGTGACGCTGAAACTCAGCCGATCGATTCTGTTCGCAGGCTTATTTTCAGCGTCGTGAAAGTTGAGCGCTTTCACGGCAAAGAGGGACCGGTGCAGTGCCATCGATGTATGGGCTTCCACCACTCCAGCGCAATGTGCGAGCGCAAGCTTGCGTGCTTGAGGTGTGCGGAGCCGCATATGATGAAGGACTGCCCCAAGCCTCCTGAAGAACGTCAGTGTGCGCACTGTAAAGAACCACACGCCAGCGTTTACAAGGGCTGCCAAACGCGGCAACGCATCATAGACAGCCGCCGCCAGGGGCATCCTGAGCCGGCCACTGTCCGCCCGGGGGTGTCTTTCGCGGCCGCCCTCAAGAAGGCCGAGACCACGCTGCAGCAAGTGGAAGCGACTGCTCTCCAAGCTGCAGCCTCTACAGCACCACCTCCGACCGAGGAAAGCAATTCTGCACCCTCACAAGGCAGGGGGAAAAAGAGCGGGAAGTCCAAATCTAAAAAGAGCTGGAAAGCCGCTAGTCCGCCTCCTGCGCCGAGAGTCATTGATCAGGACCAGCCTGAGGCCCCGGCCTCAGCTGCTCCTACACCGCAGTCTGTGCCACCGGTACTACCTGTACCAGCAGCACCCTCGGCGTCACCAACCAGACCAGGACCTCAGTCCGCTGCCTTTGGGGGCACGATATCCCAGGCAGACCTGGATGAGTTCCAGGCCCTCTCCCTGTGGTTCGGTGACCTCATTCAGAGAACCCTCCCGGCCCTACGCAACTGCAAGTTGCAGGTCGAGAGCCCTGCATTGACGCCGATGAGGAATACGCCATTGTGCTCAAAACGCTGGAGGAGCTGTTCCTGGGGTCCGCTAAGTAATGATCTCCAGACTCGTCCGGAGGCCATTACGAGCCATGTTGTGGAACGCGAACGGCATCCGGGGTCATCACCCTAGCGTGCTTGAGTTTGTACAGTCCTTCGGTATTGACATTCTGATGGTCTGCGAAACCCATCTGGATGCTGCAACCAACTTCTCGCTGCCTAGCTTTGTCACCCATCGGTCCGATCGGGTCGGCCGACGAGGTTGCGGCACCGCTATCTTCATCAGGAACCATATCACGCACTCACCTTTCCCACTCCCCCCACTCCAGCACTTGGAAGCCTGTGCCATTCGGCTTGCCATTGGCGGGCTAGACACGCTGCTGGTAGTGGCCTATGATCCTCCCGATGCTCGCTTCTATGAGGCGGATTTCAACCTCCTGATCAACCTTCATACAGTGGTATGCATCGCCGGCGACCTCAACGCGAAACATGCCCACTGGCAAAGCCGCACAGTTAACACCAACGGGCGTGGGCTCTACCGCCTCATCAGCGGAAACCCAAGCCTTGTCGCGCACGGCCCGAGAGGTCCTACTTTCCATCCAGCCCACGGCCGGCCGGATGTGCTCGACATCATGCTCACCAAAAATTTTCCGTATCATCTAGACCTCTCGGCATTCAACGAACTGGACTCCGACCATGACCCTGTCCTGGTGGACTCTAGCGTTGACATGCCAGCACTGTTAAACCCAGATTGGAAACACGAGGTCGACGGGGATGCAGCCGTCCTAAACCTGAACCAGTCAGTAGACCCGCGACCATGTATCGACTCCATCGATGCGCTGGAAGCGGCAGCCTCTGACTTCTCACAAGACATCGTAAATGTGGTACGTTCCCACACATACCGCGTTCTCTCAAACCACCACAACCCCATGACCATTCCAAATGAGCTCCGGCAGCTGCTTAAAGCCAAATCAACTGTCCGGAAGCTATGGCAGCGCTTCCGCCACCCTAGGATACAGGCAGTCTACCAGAGGTTCAAATCCCTGGCCAGAAGGCCGCTTCGTGCCCACCGCTCTGCGGCCTGGGAGGCAACAATGAAGCGAGTAGACCTCACGGAGGAGCATCCGTGGCGGATTATCCGTTCCTTACGGAAGGACAAAAATCAATATCAGCATCCTCTCCATGGCACTCGAGGGCGCCTCGCCTTTGAGCCCCAAGAGAAGGCCACAAGCTTCGCAGACTATCTAGAGTCTCAATTCGAGCCACGGGAAGACCCACAAGACGACGAGTTCACCAAACGCGTGGAGGAGGCGGTGGAATACCTCTACGAGGACCCCAATCCCCCATGCGACATGATCCACATTCCCGTTGCCACCCCCAAACAGGTGGCAGCCCAAATCCGTAGCCTGAAACCTAACAAATCCCCGGGGCATGATGGTGTCTCGGCACTCATGCTCCGTAACCTTCCCAAAAGAGCTGTGATCCACCTGACGCGGATTGACACTGCATGCCTTTACCTCCACCACTTCCCAACTTGTTGGAAAGAGGCGAGGGTGGTCTGCATTCTGAAGCCCGGTAAGGATCCACTCTTCCCTTCCAGCTACCGGTCCATAAATATTCTCTCAATCGTCTCAAAGGTCTTTGAGCGATTGCTCCTGGCCCGCCTGACTCCTCTCTTCGAGGAAAGGCAACTCCTACCGGATCACCAGTTCGGTTTCCGTCGGGGCCACTCCACGACTCTGCAGCTACTGCCATTGGTGGAAAAGGCTGCCCTGGGCTTCCAGGACAACCTCAAAACCGTCGCGGTGCTTCTGGATGTGGAAAAGGCCTTCGCCACAACGTGGCACCAGGGACTGTTATACAAGCTCAAGGAAGCACAACTTCCCTCCCCATACCTCACCTGATCAGTAGTTTCCTTCAGGATCGAACCTTCGAGGTGCGGGTCGAAGGCAAACTCTCCTCCGTCAGACCCATAGCGGCGGGAGTCCCGGAAGGCAGTGTACTGTCGCCGTTACTCTTTGCTGCCTACATGTCTGACTTCCCCACAGAGCCTCGCAGTGTTCTGTGCCAATATGCTGATGACGTCCTCATCTTGGCCCAGAACAAAAACGTCCGCTACTGCCTCCCTCCGCTGCAACGATCACTCCGAGCCATAGGCACGTGGAGTGAAAGGTGGAGGATGGCCATCAGCCCAGAGAAGAGCTCTGCCCTTCAGCTGGGGAAGGTCCTCCGCTGGCGCCCGGAAGGAGACCTGCGGTTAAGGCAGAGAAGGATCCCTTGGGTCCGGACTGCCAAATACCTGAGTGTCCGACTGGACCGCGACCTCACATTCACCCCACATGCCCGTGAAAAAATCGGCCTCGGCCATGCAGTGCATAGGCAGTTATACCCTATATTCCATTCGACCATGCCCATCCGCCTGAAACTACAGGTGTATCGTGCGATCATCCCGCCCCTGATCCTGTATGGATGCGAGGCCTGGGAATCGGTGGCTCTTACCACCATCCGCAGATTGCAAGCCGTGCAGAACAGGGCACTTAGGATGATCTATGATACCGAACGTATGTTTCCCTCATACATTCTCCACACCCATTCTGTCATACCTTACGTTGAGGACGTTGTGCGCGAACGCTCGCGCACATTTTATGCCAGGATTACATTCCATCCCAAACACCTAGTGAACACACTAGGGCAGTATGACCACCGTGTACTCAGGAGGAGAAAGAGCTACCGCCTCCCCAAGGACGGCCTTGAGTGGTGAGACCAGCAGCCGGGTCCCCCTGTGTGACCCTGATGAACACCATAACCTAATGATCCCCAACAACCCGACATCTCGCTCCTGGCCCCGTCACGCTGGACGGACCTTGCAACGCAGGCTGACAATAGCTTGGCGGTTCAGGGCACTGGCCTCCTTGGAAGCTACCCCCGCTACCAGGAGCATTAGCAGAGGTCGAATCAGGTCTTTCAGTCAACAACGTAATCCGCAGAGCGGATAGGTACCGTGGCGATCTACCCGGACGACTTGTTCTCGCTCTGTTCTCGCTCGCGCGCGCTGCTGCAGCACAACAGGCAGCTGAACCACAACCACCAGAAGCAGCAGTCTCAACTACAGTCGCCACCGCCACCGGATCTCAGGAACTCCGAGCTGTACTCGAGAGCCTCTGCTCCGAGGTCCACAACATCACTACCCGACTCACAGCCCTGGAGGGCATTCTCACCATCACGGGCTCTCTGCCTTCGCGGGAAGAACTCCAGAACATCCATTCCAGCGGCCTACAAGATCTCTGTACCCAAGTATCCATCGCCAACCAACGCCTGACTAGACTCGAGAATATTCTCTCCTCCGCCAGAACTCTCCAAAGCAACTTCACCGCAGCCATCCAACAGCTAGAACGTCACACAGAGCAGTCCAAGTACGTCATAACGTACACCACGAAAAAGCTCACCGTGCTGGAGGAGACACTCAAAACCACCACAGACACCGTCTCAAGCCATTCAACACACTTAATCTCCACCGTTGACCTCAGACTGACATCACTACAAGAGCCCATCAACCTACAACACCACGACTCACTGCAGAAACTCAAGACACAGACAAAACGCTAATCATCAGTGCGATTAATAATCACAATTTCTAAAACTTTAAAATCTTAATATGCTGGCACCGAAGCGTTAGAAGATGGATGTGAGCCGGTCAAACCTCTCCACGATACTGGCCATTTCAGTGTACTGCGCATGACCGAGGCAGTAGGTTCGGCAACTCGATTCTAAACGACTGCGCACACGGTCTTCACCGGCACCGAACCATCGTCCGTACTGTACCTCTAGAAGTTCCTGTTCCAGCACTGCCGCGTACATACACTACATCTTATAAATCCACAACGTGTGAATTAAGTACATTGCAGTTAATTTTTATTTTGTACAGAAAGAGCTTGATGGCTTTTCATTATCTTTGTGTTGAATCAATGCCCATTCCCGCTAATGTGTTTAGAAGCTTTCTTGGATAATTCTCTAATCCAGCAAGACTAACTTAAAGCATTTCCTCAAAATGGATAGTACGACGGAAGTTTCTCCTTGGTTTGTTCAGATTTTAGCATTTAGCTGCAGGCTTCGACTGTTTTTATACCTTACTTTGTCTGGTGTCTTTTGCACTTTCACTTTTTCTTTTTCTGTCCATTTCTTCTAAGCGCTCTTTCTGGGGCATTGATGTCAAAATCTGAGAATTCTGTTTTCTTTTAGTTTCGTTTACCCTTTTTCCTCTCTCTACAATCAAGAAAGGTGGCCGCCGATATGACCATTGGAGATAAAGGCGTGGTATCACTGGAACAAATAAAAAAAGTGATGCAGCTTGAAGTACGATTTGACCTCGTGATGGCGCTGCAGCATCTCTGTTTTCAGATGGGGAAGAGGGATGTGCACCACCATTTGCATTGGAAGATAACAGAATATGTGCTTTATCAGAAGGTACAGAATACGGAACCACCTTCAGCTCGGCAGTAGGACTGTCTGCACGTGTCACTTGTATAACGATTCCTGTCTGCGCAGGAAAAAACAAGTGGTCGATTACTGACGACTTACAGCATTGTATGCAACATTCAGAACCTGCCCTACTCATTACGAATCCCATATAACTGTTATTTTATGCTAATAATTTATACCTCAAATTTCCACTCACGTTTACACTGTAACTCATATGTCCACATTCTAGAAAAATGGGGAATAGTTCTGTCTAGAAAGATATTTTCATCTCGCAGCCGGAAATCAAATCCAGAACCTCCGAATTTTGAAGCTACCATGCCAACCAAGAGATCGCAGAGACAGTCACCTGCACGTTGGATAATCGTGAATGAAGTAAATGTTTTGATGTAAACTGTTTAAAATTAAGGGATAGTTCGGTTATATTGGTTCTTTGATTTCCTGCAAAATGCTGTAGCGATACTAAACCATCCACATCAAAAGTCATCTTTGCGTTCCATGACCTCACGGGAGGAGCTTTAGTAGATAAAACTGCTCGTAGCTGCACCAATGTGATCTTCAGTTCTGGGAAATTGGAATATAAATTAATTCGTCATAAAATGTCAGCTGGACAAAGTTTGTGACATGTCCATGCCACGCTTACTGTTGGATCAACTGGGCATTTGCACAGAGCTCCAGTGTTTGAGGCGCGGAGAATTCTATATGAGAAAAAGTAGAACAAAATAATTTTTTTTTTAATTTATTTAAGATCACTTTAACTTCCTGGGTCGTATCACGACCATTTTTACAAAATAATGGAATTATTAACATATATAAAAGTTTACATTCTATATACAGGATTACAATCAAACATATAAAATATACACATTAATAACCTTACCTTAATTATGAAAACAATTTATATTAAATACAGATAACTGAAAACTAAGGCAAGAACATATAAGTTAACAGCACTATTTTGCAAAACAAAAATGTCATTACTTTAACACCATTGTGTAGATTATGAATTACAATTGATTAATGTATATTGCACATAATTTATATTTATTTTCAAATGTCTACTTCCTTTAGGTAAATAAACAGATTGCGGCGTGGTTTGAAACTGTTTAGCAGTGTGGAGATATCCTGTGGGATTCCGTGTTGTTTTCTGTTTCTTTTCTATTCTATGCATTCTATGAGGAGGTGGTAAATGGTAAGGTTTTTATTACATTCTTTACACGTAGGCTGCGGCTGTCTTGAGGGAAGATATGAATGAGTGAGGCTGGAGTGACCAATTCGTTGACGGGTGAGAATGACTTGTTCCTTTCTAGTAAGCGGCTTGGTTGGGTGAAGAGTGGTGAATCCTTTTTGTATTTGGTGTAATTTTCCTGGTTGTTGTTGATTCCATTCAGATTTCCATTTTTGTACTGGTATTTTGGAAACATGAAAGGTGAATATGGAATATGGAATTTGGACGTTCGTTTGTTGGCGTAGTGATTTGGTGTCTTTAGCAGCTTCGTCCGTTCTTTCATTCCCTGTTATTCCTTGATGGGAATGAATCCAAATGAAAACCACGTCTTTACCAGCATCGGTGATGTTACTGAATAGTGTCTGTGTGTCCTGAGCTAATTTGTTTTCTGTTGTGTAGTTCTTCATGCTCTACAAGATACTCAGGAAGACAGAGCACATTGCATAGCAGTTGTGTTATGCTGTCAGTGTGTAAGTGCTTGATAAATGGCCTATATTTCGTAACTGTATGTGTAATAATAGTCAGGTAGCCGCTGCTGTAGAATTTTATCAGGAGTTATTATTGCACATCCAGAACCATGGTCCGTTTTTGGTCCATCAGTGTAAATTAACTGATAATTGAGGAAATTGTTGCACATTTCATAAAATAGTGTTTGGTAAACAGTTTAAGCGGTGTTCCATTTTGGGTGAAGTGTTAGGTCGGTATATATCTTGGGAATTTTGAGTTTCCAGTATGGTCCTTCATGGAAGTCCCTGGTCATTTTGGCAGGGAACTTTATGCTGTTAGCTTTAAATAGTTAGCAAGTCGTTGATAGACATGTAACGAGTGCTTTTTTGTATAATAAGTCTTGTTGCCTTCTGTATTGGGGAAAACATACGAATGGATACTTGAATGAGGTCTTGCTGCTACTTTTATTCCGTATTTTATGCTTAAATGTATTCTCCTGGTGTTTAACGGTGGGTGGTTGGCTTCTATCAGTAGGCTAGATACCGGACTGGTACGATATGCTCCTAATATTATCCTTAAAGCAGAACTTTGAATCCCGTCCTTCATCTTGTTTTTGTAGGCCTGTGGCCGCCATAGAAGAGAAAAACTGTTGATTTTGTTTGAATATTGATGTGCAGCTGTTTAATCAACAACTGGCATATATTTTCACTAACCTCAGCCATAACGCTGATAGACCTTTATTGAATTACTACTGAAATATAATTTTAACAAGGTTACCTTCATTTACACAGCAACTGCAAGAGACGTTCTTGTATAATTGTTAGATTAGCTACATATAACACTGTTGTTCTTGAAATATAACTCTTATAACAGGACTATTACAAATTATGATAAGCCAAGGCCACGACTTTCACTTGTTCTGACAAAAGAATTTGATTAAAAAAAAACCTTTGCATAGAACCAACAAGAGCGATTCACAACTTTTTTTCCTGTTTCAACTTTTTCCATCTACAATAACCGTGACCAACTGCTACAAATATATTTATAAAAGTGAAAACAGGTGTCTTTAAGTCCCTTAATAATTACTAGAGTAATTCATAATAATTAATAAGCCTAAATTTGTAAACTGTTACAAGTTTGGGAGGAACTGATTAATTTAGGGGTTTAAAATGTTCTGCGAAATATAACATTAACCTGCCAGTTAAATCAAAACCACTAAAGACATTCGCAGAAAATAAGAAATATCACAAGTTTCTTGCCAGGAGGAATTATGTGCACTCAGACGATGTTATATACATCTCCGACTATCATGTTTATAACGTGTAACATTTGCATTTATCCTCTTTTATAGATTTTATTTATGCTATTCATGCCAACATGCGATCTCAAACTTTCCAAATTAGTTTATTCAGCTATAATTAAATAGTTTATTTGACATGAAATTTTTCATCATCCAAGAGTAAATCACATGTCCATTGTAAGAAACAGCCAGAAAACAGAACTTCAAAGGAATATGAATTTAGCTTATATTCTTGTATGCAGCTTTTTAAAATCTAATTAAATGTAACCGTCGTAGTTGATTGAGCCAGCATTGGAAATGTTTTATTTTGTGTTTAACATTGATCTATATAAAATATTTTAGAACACTTATATCGAAAAATTTTATTCTGAAAATAGCTCATAGCATATTATTCTGGTCGAGTAGTAAGCATTCTTTCTTCTAAACCTAGAGATCCCGTTCTGAATTCCCGACAGGGGTTAAAAATATTTCTTAAACCAGACTAATTGGCTAGACCACACAGAGCCTGGAAACATAAATGTCCTCAAGTCACAGACCAGGATATGACCAAAAACGCTGAAAAGGGCTAAGCAAATGAAACGACAGACAAGAACAAAAACCTCGTTATCGTTTCTTCCCTCGCAGACAATACATGCAAGGGCATAAAGCATAACACCTTTTCTGGTCCAGGCTCGACTAGTTCATAAGAAATTTCTTCTCACCTTTACTTTCATATTCTCATCGCTCGTCTGAAAAAGTCTGAGGACTTCTGTGAAATGTAAACTCGACGGCGTTAAGGTTGGCCGACATTTATACAGTAAAGTTTTCCAAAAGTATGCCTTCTCTGAGTTAGGCAACCAACGAGAACCAGTTCAGCAAAAATAGTCGAACAAAGTACCTCCAGTGAAAGGTGAAGAGGCGCAGTATAAACTTGCGCCGATATATTATGGTGGCATGAGCACATGGTAGGTAATTGTCAAGATCATGCTGACCATTGTGATTGCAACTGCTTATAGCATTGAAATAAATTGGTTGCACATACGAAGTGTGATAAAAATAAAGGGAACGGACGTTTTTTTTAAATGATCCTTATTAATTGATGAACATCAACTTTGTCCTCTTTAAGGTAATCCCCCTCGGATATAATATAATTGTGCCAGCCCTTTACCAATATTGGAAACATTGCTAGCACTGTCTTTCCATTAGGTTTTTCAGCTTCTGCAGCGACTGTTTTATCTCATCAGTAGTGAGAAAACCATTTCCTTTCGTGGTTTACTTCGGTCTGGGACAGAGAGAAGACGCAAAAAGTCATGTTGGCAAACACAGTGACAGAGGCAATCTAACCGGTTTGCTTTTTGACAACAAATATCATGAATATGCAACGAGTAGTGAACTGAAGCATTGTCGTGATGCAATTTCCACGAGTGGTTTTGCCATAATTCTAGTCAAACTTTTCTGGCGATGGTTCGGTGACTTTAAAAACCGCTTTCTTTACTTCCTTAACATTTTAGTTAGTAATTGATGTCAGAGCGATCTTGTTCAACATACTCTTGACCCTCTTTGAAACATTTATGTTACTCGTAAACTCTTTACGCAAAATTATTCCTAGGAATTTAGAATAAGAAATGCACTTGCACATTTGTCATCAACACAAAGACGAAAAATCTAATATTGAGCGAGAAACTGAATATATAAGTGAGGTGAAAATGAAACATAAGATATTAAAGAACGAAGCTACATAGGAAATAAATGTATGTCTAAAAATCCTGTGATAAAAAAACAACTTTTTGCGCTATCTAATATTGCATACCGTTATTGTTGCAATGCATCGTAAGTTGATATTCCCGCACTAGTCTTGCCTTGATACTCAATCCATTACTCCAGATGCTACAAGATAGACTGCAGCGCTTAACTCTAGCTGGGCAACGCCTTAAAGTAATGGCTTACGCGGATAACGTGACGGTCTTGGCCAAAGATTATCAGTATTTGGAGGAGATGGCCACGGCGATTGTGACTTACACTCGACTTTCGGGAGCTCAGCTCAACGTCCACAAATCAGAAATCCTTCCACTGGGCACCTGGGAACATCGACCAACATTGCTGCATATGAAGGTGGCTCCACAGACTACTATACAAGGGGTTATATTTACCTCCACCTTAACAGAAATGATTTCTCTTAATTGGAGCCAGAGGCTCAACACGGTACGTTTTAACTTACATGAAGAACGCTCTCGAAATCTAACGTCATTGCAACGCGTCTGATACATTCATACTTATGCCCCGAGTAAACTGCGGTATGCGGTGCAGATTTTGCCTCTCCCTAAGCAGTTCGCCCAACGTTTTGAAACTCTGCTTGAATACTTCCTGTGGACGGGGAAAGCATATCGAGTTGCTCACCCGCAAATGCGTCTTCCTCTAAAGAAAGGTGGCTGTGGTTTAGTGGCTGTTCACAACAAGTGTATGGCGCTGTTGGGAAAGACAGGATTGTCCTCGTTACTTGGCAGTGAGCCTCCAATTGACAAGAGGTTTTATATGAACAGTTACATACCATGGAGCGACAGACACGGGAATTTCATCGTCTGGTCGCCACGCTTCGTGCTCTTGAAAATTCCGGGGAGTGACTGGTGAAGTTTCTGACTAAAAAGAACCTCTATCGTCACTTGATGGAGCCAGGTATTCAACGACCTAATGTGGAAACAAAATACAGTCGTGATTGGATATGTATTTGGGCCAATGCAACCAACTGTAACCTTCCGTCGATCTGGAGAGAAACTGTTTATGAAGCTGTTAATGAAACGGTTCCAACTGCAGAAAAGCTGTGGCATCACGGGATAGTGAATTCGAGGATCTGTGGCGTATGTGTGGAAGATGATACACTTGAGCATCGCTTGTACAACTGTCAGAGGGCTGACTTGATTTGGACCTCCATCCGAGACGCATTACATAAACTTCGTCCAGAAGAATTCTTACGTTCGGTACCGCAGCTGGTACAACTGGAGTTTCGCTATGCAGCGTGGTTGGTTGCTGGTACATTACATTGGCTGCTGAAAGTACGGCAAGGAGACACTGTGTTAGGAAAACACTTACGTTTATTTTTAGAGGTGCAGAAATGGACCTATATACTGAAGAAAATCTTGCGTTCTCTGGAGCCATACCTTTATCACCTAGAACAAACGCAGATCTAATAACCATTTAAGCAAATAGAACCTTTCATAGTGTATCACAGTACAAGCCAATAAATAAAAAAATTTCCTAAACGACTTACCCTGTATCCGTTTCCGTCTTTAAAATAAAAAATAAAAAACTTAGGATACACTTGTTCAATTGTCTTTCTTTCCTTAGAGATATTTAAAATTTTTACTTAAGACGCTTATACAAAGAGTTAAGTAACAAAAAAAGAAAGACAGTAAAACAAAAAGACGCGCGGAAGAAAAGAGATACCAACGCCCGTAGTATTAAAAATGTGTGGTATTTCTCCATAGCAACACATATGTGTAGGTGATTATCGTCCTAAGATCTAACATTTATCTTATATTTATTAAAATTTCAGCTAATACCTTAATTACTAAAATTCAGACTGATATAATTACACATAGTCCAACAAAATGGTTTGCAATACACATGTAATAAGCACATAACGGAATATCGGAAACATTAGTATCGCACTCAACTAAATCGAGCCGTATACCTGTAATGTTCGCAAATGCACGCTAAAAGTGCAAGCAGTTCTAACACGTCATCTGCTGTTCCGTGAAACAGATGAGTGGGATGTAGCATTTGTGAGCTTGAAACAAATAGACGAATGTAATCTGGGCACTGTTTGGGTACTATTATGTTTTACAAAAGTTACTGTTGGCTTTAAAGTCGCAATCAGTTCCACTGGCTCTTTAGATACTGAAATCCAATCTTCGAGATACTCCAATATACTGCGGTTTACAGTTCAGTTCATGCGAATTATCCACTTCTGAACGCGAGAAGGGAAAGCAAAGGCAACTGCAATTAATCTATAAAAGATACCCTCCTTTGCAGTCAGCTCGTAATTGCCGAAAACATACGTTTTCTTCTACCGAAACATTCACAATGATTTCGTTAATTGAAATTTGGTACTTTGGTATTTATTTTTGAAAAGTGCTTAGCGTCCGATTCAATATGCGTATTGTATTCCTAGATTTTCAAAATGGGTGACAAAGTATGTGCATCATTAACTGAGCAGGATAGCTGAGCAAGCACCTTTGTGGTGTAGATTCAAGATATCATTGGTTCGATTCCGTTGGTCGACTTCTTGACCTATGGTTTTCTTCGGGGTTTCCCCGGGTCGCTGGGTGAGTGATGCTACAGATAATTATATCACCCGAAGATTTTCTCTCTTCATTTCACCTCATTTCACATTTTAGTTCATACATCATCTTGGTTGGATATCTCCAAGTTCTAAGTATTGGCGGGGGTTTTTGGTGTACAGCAGGAAATTTACTCTCTGTAAATCCTCGTCCACCGGATTGGTGAGGCCTTCGCTTCCTGACCCTCCTAAGAGAAAGTGTAAGCCTGCAGAAGGGAGATGGGTCGGTTGCTCCAACTACTACCGAAAAGTTTCAATCTTTAGCTATCGGAAACCCTGCATTCTGCTTTCACCGCTTCTCAGGTCCCACCACCCTGGGCTATGCCAACAAGGTTATAGGTTCACAAAAGATCTATAGACTAATCTATAGATTTCGAAACCTGTCATGGCCATCAGTATTATTAATTTCCATAAAAAGTCAAATCTTAAGATAAAAACACAAGTTTTTCTTTACAAACTAGCTTCATATTCGCGAGTGTCATTAAGTATAAAGGTAGAAAGCAGTAACTAGAAAAGACAGAGCATAAAACGTGAAGCAATAAAATGAGTGGAGCCAAGGATTTCCACGTTGGCGCCACAGTTTGATGCAAATAGGATAGGTAGCGCAGGGTACAGCATTGAGGTTTACCCTCAGGGTATGCGTGGATATGTATGAGTAAGGATGGTTCGAATGACACTAGAATGCCTGTTTCAAACAGATTTAATAACTGCTTCCTTTTATCACCACATCAAACTCGAAGATGTCGACCAAGGGTTACCAATATATCAATGTTCGGAGTTATCGTATGTAGATTGCTTACTACTCGATAAAACTTAATTCGTTCTTCACGTGCATACGAACCGACAAAAATCTTCTGCCATCGTTTTTGATCTGCCTTCGACCAAGACAGAGGCGATCACTTTCTTAATTGGCCCCAAGCCGCGGACTGCAATAATGGTCTGCTTGCCACGGACCGTGTGTGTAACTTTCAATTCTGGAAGCCCCCTCTTTTCACACAAAGATTCCCCTTGTGACTATTTTGTCCATTGTGATTATTATTCTCGGTCATGCCATTATTATGCGCCCTAAGAATACCTTTTCAAATAGAGTCAAGTGCTATTCCTTTAGAACCCTGCTAAGACCACTATTTCTTACGTTTCTTTTGTTAAAACTATTCAACTCAACTGCACGTGCACGCGTTTCGCAACAAATATACATTCCTTTGAAATCAATAACGATTCTTTATGCATTACATTCTTTAATTTCGGTATCTAACGTAAAGGTTGACATATAGTTGTCTAAAATAATATGACAGGGAAGGGATTTAAAGAGCACATTAAAGGCCAATTAGCTTGCTAATACACGTAAAACGTAGTGCTAGAGGTAATGAAAAATGGAAAGAAAAATTGGCGTAAATTTACATCTAACAATGTTCCGGGCCAATATTCCTGCATTTTGTAAGATTTATTATTTTTCATTTGTCCAGGCCAGACATAATTCCTCTAAATTAGAAGAATATGTCAACGTATTGCTTCCATCTTACTTTCTGTTTACATAACATGAAGACACATGGCAAAATTAATACTTTGATGTCAGACACATGGGAATTTAAATATATATATATATTTATTTATTTATTTATTTATTGTGACTTTGTGAGTTCGTAGAATTAAAAGAGATGCAGAAATTAAAAACTCCTTTATTTCCGTAGCAATACACTGTTCAATTCTCACGTAACAACATTACATCACATATACACAGTCTTCCAAGGTCGATGACAATAACAAACAGTGACAGCAGATTACATCCTTAGCTCTCGTTACAACAATACAGCTGTCTGTCTCTCATTTCAAAACTCATTGTTTTACAGCTGTCCTGCTGGCGTGTCACAATCTCTTATATATCACATTCATGATTGTCAGACTGTTCTATCAGTCACTAGATGTTTCTGGAAAACAGGGCATCTAATGACGTAATCCGAATAATCTATCACCTTCCAGAAACGTAACTTAATCTATGCCGGCGAGGCCTTTACCTCAGTTATCTTGCTTACCTGCGCTATCTGTTTACACTAAACGTGCTATCGTTAACTGCTAAGCAAGGCTCATTATTACCATGAAACTTTATCCGCCGACTGTTTTCTTATTTTTGCCGAAAATTTTATGCCTGTTGCCGTGACAATATAATACTTAAACTATATATCATTTAAATATTACTTTATTTCAACATTAATAATTTACTTTCCTTCCGTATTTAATTTTCTCCTGATGCTGAAGAGCACGTTGCGAGAATAAAGTTCTGTCAAAGCCTGACATTCTTTGAGACCTAACCAAAATCTTCCTTCCTAGGTTGAAATGCACTCTTTCGTTTATACCATTAAAACGTATTTCCGGAATATATTTTCACAGCGAATAATGGTTTTGTTGCCTCCTACTTCCATTACGTATAGAATACTGCAATTAAAAGAGTCGTCCTCTATTAGTTATAACATTTTGATGTTACTTACACCCAAAACTACAATGTATAATTTTGCAAAAGCTGAAACTCACTGGATGCCCAAAGATTAGCGGTCTCCTCTCTCCTACCAACTCCAGCTCTAGCGAGAGAGGATTCACCCCTCTCACTATTGTTCTACCGCCAACGCTATGTGAAACGAAGCTTAAAGCAGTGCCCTTTCTTGTTTTTCGGAATTAATCTTTGCTCGAGCTTAAATGATGTTGGCGTTCCCTTAAGCCTTGGCGTTTCCTATAGGGGCATAGACAACAGGAAACTTGGGGTAAAGAATATTCTGGAAAACCTTCGTGCCACATCCTTGGGAGGAATATCTAAGTTTGGTATTATGTGACATTTTCATTTTAATTATACTGTTAATAGATACACATATACACAAGGTAACACACACACAGAGAGAGAGAGAGAGTGAGAAAGGCATGCGTGCGAGGATTCTTCCCTAAAAGTGATATTTGTTTTTCAGGTTACCTCTAAAAGTACGAGGTGTGTCCCGTAAAATAAGGTCTCCAAGGCGCTGGAGCCGTGAGGAATTCTATTACGCGGTATCCGGCAACACTGGCGTGTAGCTTGGTGCCACCCCTTCAAATCCCCAGAACAACGAACCCGTTGCAACCATTAGCCTTGGCTGGGCAGCCGTTTCCAATGGAGCTTCCCATCACTTCTGCCGCTAAGTGCGAGTTCCGTGCAGTGATCGGTTTTCTGAGTGCCAAGGGCACTATCCCTACTGAAATGCATCGTCAGTTATGCGAAGTCTATGGGCCATAGTGTATGGAGGTCAGAAAGTTGCGAAAGTGGGTCAAAGAGTTCAGACGTCCATAACGAACAGCGGTCTGGTCGGCCTGCGGTTCAGCCGAAACAATTGCGTAAGTGGAGCAAGAAATGCTTAAAGATTGGCTTGTGACAGTTTGCGAGCTGTGCGAACTTATCCTGAAGTCAGTAAGACTACAATTGATAAGAATTTTACCGAATATCTGCATTATCGCAAGGTGTGTGCAAGGTGGAAACCCAAAATGTTCACCGAAGACCATAAACGGCAACGTGTTGATGCGGCCCACCGATTCCTGGAGCGCTATGCAGAACAGGGCGAGCAATTGTTGGATTCAGTTGTTACTGGCGATGAAACCTGGATGCACTATACAACACCAGAAACTAAAGAACGTTCTCGTCAGTGGCGGCAGTCGAATTCGCCGAAGCCGCGAAAGTTCAAATAGACATTTTCTGCCGACAAAGTGATGGCCAGTGCGTTCTGGTATAGAAAAGGTGTATTGTTGTGCGAGTTTATGCCGATCGGCACAACAATAAACGCCACTAGCTACTGTGAGACTGTAAAAAATTTGCGACCTGCCACTCAAAATGGAAGAAGGGGAATGCTGACGAAGGGGGTGATTTTTCATCACGACAACGCTCGTCCGTGTACAGCACATACAACGGCCGACCTCCAGTTCGAATGGGACATCACCCATCACCCATCCTCCCTACAGTCCTAACTTAGCACTTAGTGATTGTCATCAGTTTCCTGAGTTGAAGTCACACCTGGGTGGAACACATTTCCAGACCGACGATGTTCTGAAAAACGACGTTGAGCGCTACCTGAGCAACTTGGCGGGAGAGTGCTATGACAAGGGTATACAAAAACTGCCACAGCGCATGCAAAAGTGCATTAATCACAATGGTGATTACGTTGAAAGATAGGCCTAAGTTCTGCCTTTCCATCAATGTAACATTTATTGACAATAAATATATTATCTATACTAAATAAAACTGGAGACCTTATATTACGGACACGCCTCGTATATTTTCACTGACATCTTGAAATCTAATTTTTTGATGGAATACAGTGCCTAATGTTACTCTACATTTAACATGTAGGCGTAAGTAAATATGAAATTCAAATCGCCTTCTATGGTGACGGTCATTTCTCTTTAGATAAAGAAAACTTTTCTCATAAATGTTGGTTTTAACGTTAATTATGAAGGCCAAGTAATGCGTCTGGCATTTAATCTCTTTAATTGCGCTCTATCATTCTCCTTGCATCAACTTCATTCTGACCTTCCATCAGATGAGGCAAGTGTTAAAACTTGTTTATTTGATTAAAATGGAGATGTATGTCACGAGCTGTAAAATGATGGTATGTACTTAAGGGGGGACAGAAGTGCTGGTCTAGTCATTTTCGTAAAAATATGGAATTTTGATTTTTTGTTGCAAAATATGCACCATAATTTAGTTTACTTGTTTACAAAGTTTCATGCCTGTAGGGCAAACGCAACTCTTGTTTTGGACGCCATTTTTAAAATTCCATGCTGGTTAAATGCATCTCCATGCTTTAAATGGCACGCCCACATTTTTGAATACAGAGGGCTTGCGAACGATTTGATCTTAAAATAGGTGTTAAAATAGCATTAAGTCACCGTAGCCTATTTTAACAAGCTTTCATGTGAATTCCCCACATGGCAGTAATTTTTTCGGATGTTTTTAGTCGGTTCCTTCATATACTTCTTGTGTAATGGCGCGAAGTGTTTGTTTATGTTTTCTTTTGTTGTTCTAGTGTTTTAGAAGTGACAGTTGACGTTTAAAGTTATTATGTTAGGTTTCCCCCTCTTTGTGTTATATTTATTATACTCAAGTGTCCTTTTGCGCCTAAAATTACACCATAAGTTGTGATACAAGTTTATTTCAGTAAACCTATCTAGAACAATTATGTATTGTGAAATTAAAGAGGTTAAGGAACCTATATGCCTTTACATGGTACTGCATTATTTTATTGTTTTAGAATGCCAAAGATAAAGGGTAGTAGAGCCGCTTTGTGTAAATTAATGAATAAGAGTAGAAGGGAGAAGACAGATACTTCACTTTAAGTAAATCAGGATGTAACTGAATCTGTAGCACTGTAGAAGAAAAACATAAGCCTCTCTAAATTGGAGGTGCAGTGCAGTACCTATATACCAGAGGAGGATGTAGGTGAGAGCAAATATATTATTTTAGATTTTGGACAGTTGAAAGAATAGATAAAAGATTTAGCATGCCCGCATTGCTTTTACAAACTCTGAACCTGGAGATGCTTTACACCTCTGGTTTTACTTCTCAATTAGCGTTGGAATGCGAAAACAGACTACTCAAGTGGCTACTGGGATGGAAGAAGGTGTCAGTTACACTGGTGGAGCTTTCTAATGTAAAGAAATTATATTTTTTATGTAAATTACATGCAAAACTTTAAAGCCATTTTTCTCAAGTTCAGTTTATTTGCTATTTATCCATATTCAAAATCTATCTTCTCCCACAATATTACAGCTGTAGCTAAAATTGTCCACAATACACTTCAGAAGCTGTGAAACAAACCGATGTATGTGGAATTTTGATGTTGCTCATAGTTTAATTTTTAAAAAATAATTACTATGACCTAGCACTGATTTTTGGACCTTTTTTCGCCTTCACACATAAAATAATCTCTTAAAATAACTATGCAGAATTTCAGAAATCTGATCCTGTAATTTTTATTAAGGTATTAGTTAATTTAATTGTAACAAAATGAGATCTATTGTACAATATCTGTCAAAGAAGATAAATTTTGAATTTAGGTAATAAAATTGTATAACTTAATTCATATAACAAGAATGCAGTTACATACTGGAATGAAAGCTGGTACACACACTTATATAGTTACTAGTAATATCTGTACAAAAAATTGAGACTCTAGCTTTAGTAGTTTCGAAAATCACTTATATAATCCCCCCGTAAATTGCATGGTATTGAAATGTATTATAGAGTAATCTGTTGGAAAGTGTTATTGGTTTGCTAATTTATACTGAGATTAATTTATTAGATCTGTACGTACTATATATCCAATGCGATCTTTTGCAGCCTATGGGGTGCACGATACCCCATAACAGCACCTACCTAGATCACTCATTCACGGTGAATAGGGGACATTAGGTATACATCAAATACAAATAATACTCCAGTAAGGAGATAATAACAAAGTATATCCTTGATCTTATATTACTTATCTCAAAGCATATATTGAAAATTATGCCCATCTCTCTGGATGCAACAATCACAACGGCCTAGAAAATATTGATAAAGACCTCTGCACACTAAATTTCACTGAGAACGCGTTTAGCAAGTTCTTGAATAGTTTTAATTGTTTACGCACACTGTTTTAAATCCTCCCCCCACAGATGCAATTCACTGTATTCATTGTTAGACATGTAAAAAGGGATTTGTAACTCGCATGTCTTCTGCATACGAGAGTGTCAAATGAAAACCTTAAATATTTTTAGAATATTATTTATTGTGCAGAAGTGGTACAAAGCTGAATTACTTTTCAAAATAATCTCCCCCACGCTCACTGCAAGTCCTCCAGCGCTTACAAAGTGCTTTAGAAAAAAAAAGTATTTTGTTAATCCGCGCAACCACTCATGCAGCTCGTAAAGTACCTCTTCATCGGAACGGAAGTTCTTTCCTCCCATTGCGTCTTTGAGTGGTCCAAACGTATGGAAATCACTTGGGGAAAGGTCTGATGAGTATGGTGGATGAGGAAGACACTCAAAATGCAGGTCTGTGATTATTGCAACTGTTGTACGGGCAGTGTGGAGCCTTGCATTATCATGTTACAAAAGGACACCTGCTGAAAACGATCTACGTTGCTTTGGTTAGATTGCAGGCCGCAGATGATTTTTTAGGAGATCTGCGTATCATGCACTAGTGATAGTGATCCTTCTAGGCATGTAATGCTCCAAAATGACGCCTTTTATCGTCCCAAAAAGAGTCAGCAAAACCTTCCTTACTGATGGTTCTGTTCGAAACTTCCTTGTTTTTGGTGATGAGGGATGGCGCCATTCCTTGCTCGCTCTCTTTGTTTCCGGTTGGTGGAATTGAACCCAGGTTTCGTCCTCAGTAACGATTGTTTCAAGGAAGCCATCACCTTCCCGTTCAAAGCGCCAAAGAAGTTCTTCTCAAGCTTCAATATGTCGTTCTCTCGTTTCAGAAGTCAGCTGCCGTGGCACCTATCTTGCAGACACTTTCTGAAACTGGAGCTCATCATGCACAGTGTGGTGTGCTGACCAATGACTAATCTCTAAACATGCTGCAATGTCATTCAGTGTCACTCAGCGGTTTTCCTTCACTATGGCTTCAACTGCTGCAAAGGTCTGTGGAGTCACAACTCGTTGTACCTGGCCTGGATGTGGAGTATCTTCCACTGAAGTCACACATTTCGCGAACTTCCTACTCCATTTGTAGACTTGTTTCTGTGACAAAAATGCATCACCGTACTGAGCCTTCATTCTTCGATGAATTTCAATAGGTTTCACACCGTCACTACGCAAAAACCGAATAACAGAACGCTGTTCTTCCCTGGTGCAAGTCGCAGGTGAGACGGCCATCTTTATACTGATATAACAACGATATGTGTACATCTGCACTATGATACCACCTACAGGCCATTTTGCACGCTGTTTGTAGCACGCTTAGCAACTTACAGGATAACGGCGCGAAATTTTGATTTTTTATTACAAATTAAAGGTTTTCATTTGACTCACCCTCATAGAATGACACGGGGGTTAATCACCAATCACGGGTTAATGACGGCGTGATAGCGATTTATTTTCTTAGCGTGTGAGAACGATCGGTTGAGAGCGTACGGTGTAACTTCACCATTTATTGCATTTCTCTTCTTACTCTCAGCATTTTAAACCCATATAATAGAATAACCTATGTATAAATAATTTTCATTGGTAATGTCCAGGCGACAATATACAGAACAAACAAATATAAAACAGTGTGTCTCAGTACACATTCCATTTAAAGGTTGCACCAATGTTGGTTTTGCAGTCGACATAGAAGTTGTTTGTATAACATACTTTTAATCATCCACAAATTATTTCAAGACCAAAATGCTCACCCTGACGTCACTGATATATGATATCTTTGACACTGACTTCTTTTCTTTTGGGGGGGGGGGCCTTTGAGGAACAACTCATTTGGCCATCGAAGTATATATTTTCTCTAGTTGTACACATACACACAAGACACAGACACATACATAATACACCCATTTCCAAGGCGGAACTTGAACACTGCGTTAGGGCCTCCATTTCCATGTAAGTGACCTTATCTTGTTTGTTTCACAGGTGGAGGAAGAGGGGGGAGGAGGAGGTGGATGTGGTGCAGGAACTTGTGGCACGAGTTGTGGCACAACAGGCTGTAGTAGCACTGGTACCAGTCCATATCGTGGGCCGAATTATCAGCGAGTAATAGCTGGATCTCAGACCCGCTCAACCATCAGAGCTGCTGAGATAATCATAAAGCTCGTCGCACTGTTTCTTATCTCATGGACGCCGTACACCGTAGTGACTCTTATTGGACAGTTTGGTGATGTTAAGCTGATCACGGCTTGGGTTGCAACTCTGCCTGCATTCGTTGCCAAGGTATTAAGCGAGTGGACTAATTTTTTACATAATGAAAAGTTCAATTAAGTAGGAATCAACATAAAATCTGTATTTGGGTATGCTATTGTAAGATTTCTATGTACACAGAACAGCCTGGTAACTTAACAGCGAGTGCAGAACCACCTTTCAATTCTTTGGAATAGGTAGTCAACTTCCATCATAGAGTATGGGTAAAGGCCTTGTAGCAATAAAATGAGTGGAGCAAAGGAGTTCAGCGTAGACGCTACAGTTTGTAACAAATAATATGGCTAGCTCAGCGTAAAACAATGAGGTACTCTCAGGGAGTGCGTGGGTATGTATGAGTAAGGATGGTTCTAATACACTGGAATGCCCGTTTGAAACTGATTTAATGACTGCTTCTTTTTATCATAACATCAAACTCGAAGTTGCCGACCAAGAGTTACCAATACCACTTTTTAGAGTTACTGTATGTTAAATGGTTATTATTCGATCAAACTTAATTCGTTCTTCGCGTGCATATGAACCGACAAATGTATTCTCTCATCAATTCTGGTCTGTCTTGCCCAAGCCAGAACCAGATAACTGCCTTAATCGGCTTCACGCCGCGGACTGTGTCCTTATTTGGCACAGCTGCGCGTGGGTGTGTAACTTTCACTTCTGAAGCCCTGCCTTTTCACACAAAGATTCCCGTTGTGACTATTTTGTCCATTGTGATTATTAGTCTCGGTTATGCCATTATTAAAGGTCTCAAGAATACCTATTCAAACGGAGCCAAGTGTCATTAATTGAGGATTCTTGCTAAGAAAACCTCTTTCTCCCATGTCTTTTGTTACACAACTTACACAATTGCCCCTCCACGTAGTGTAACAAAGATCCAACATTCCTTTGAAAGTCATCACGATTCTTTACTTATTGCATATCCTTTAATTTCGGTATCAGCCTTGCTATAAACACCTTGAATACTTCGAAATCACATAGCAAGTTCGCACATATCAAAAAAAGTGGATGGATAAGCAAACCCACACGTTGTTCCCGTTTTCCCTGCACCTTTCTTTGTCTTATGAGCTGCGGTCCTCCGGTCACTCTCTTCTCTTGGTCAATGAACCAAAAGTCTCCACCGTCTAATTGGGCAGAAGGATATTAACTACCATTGTTAATCAGATTCATAGACCATAATTATTCCATAAATGGCGGCGAAGCCTAAAGAATATACTAGCCAAACTACCCTTTGCAAGTCATTTAGAACTGCAAGCTAAAAGAACAGGACTGTGTGCCTGTGTTGTAATGAATATCATAGCAAGAAGATTTTCGATACAAATGGAAGGAGATTTTGGCCGTGTCACACTGGAATTAAGCAAAAGAAGTGCATAAATTTGTAAAATTACGCGACGACAATTGAAAAATGTAGAAGAAATCCTAATCATTGTAATTTAGTAAATAAATACGAACTTTGAAATCTGTACCGAGGCCGCGCCATGGCTGAGTGGTTACACCTCTTGGCTCTGAGCAAGGCTGCCCAGGTTCGATCCTAGGTGGCCGAAAAATGAGATTTGTGGTGGAGATTTCGCTGAGCCGGCTTTTCTCCGGGTCCTCCGTTTTCCCCGACAGCATTACACCAATTGTTCCATCATCGTCTTTCCCATCATTCATCTCGCCCTCATACAACAGACATTGGGATGATCACCTATCCTGGTTCTCTATCGGATCCAAAGCTCTCTCTCTCTCTCTCTCTCTCTCTCTCTCTCTCTCTCTCTCTCTCTCTCTCTCTCTCTCTCTCGCTACACAGTGAGAAATCGTTGGGTATGACTAGGTTTGTCCATGTGGTGAACTATTACAAAATTCTCTCACGTAATGTAAGATCCAAAATAGTCAATTACTTGACATAAAATGGATATACTGCATATGATGAAATACCTTGTATTTCAAGTAAACGCAGTTTTCACATTGTTGTATTTAAACCTCCTTGGTTGCTCAGATGCATACTACGAGTGGATATAGCGGTGAGGTTTGAAGATCCTGAAGACTAATCCAAGAAATGTAAGAAGAAAGAAGGTTATCTGCAGATTAACAAAGACCTCTTCGAAAAGGAGGCTAATAAAATCCTTCAAAGAGAAACTCTCCCATAACTTAGTGTGAAATACTAAAATCCTTCAACAATTAACTTCATATTTTGTTGCCCACAGTTACGTTAACTCCAAAAGGTTCAGGCTTCTAATTTAAGAATCGGGCCATTATATAACATATTGTGACTTTGTGGGTTCTTGAAATTATAAGTCCAATTGCACAAACACAAAATGTCCTTTATTTCCACCGAATTACAGTTGAAACACTTGCCGGTTACATAGAATTACTTAGCGCACACAATTACAATTCACCAGTTCGTCTGTCACAGGTCCATTGCACGCTCACAGTTACGTACAACTCCTCTGATACACGTACACCGTCTTCCAGTCCGTCCACTCACCCGGCGCTCCTCACGGCTGCTCGCCAAGAACTGAACTGACTCGCAAACTGCAGCCCCTTTTTATAGGAATGTCGCTGTTTCTGGAAGTCTCGCATTTCAGTGAATCACCGTGAAGGTTCCACACGTCTGTCGGGAGGGGAAAGAGACGGTACAATGCTCCTGCCGCTCTCCTAATCATACCTTCAGTTAGTGACACGAGACAAATGGGTAGGCGTGGGCTAAATCCTTCCCGTCTGTCCCTACTACCGGCTGGTTCTATCGGGGGTTCGGACGTTTGGGTGACAATATCTTTCATAACAACTATCCGTTTAACGTTATTGTTTTTGTTAAACGTCATGCTTATTGTTATTTTATTATCTTTGCATATTTGTTTTATTTTTCCTGCTGATTCTGTTACATTTGTTATCTCTTTATTGTTAATTGGCTATTACTATGGCTTTGTATTGTATACTATTCCTTGTATTTTCCAAGCTACTAGTGTGTATAAATATCTCTCAGCCACATATAGCGAGCACACAATTCCGAGTTTAGGTAAAAGCATGTTTCTAATTCTAACACGCCTTTTGTGTTTAGAACATTTTCTTTTTGATTAAATTTCTTTTGGCTCCATGTGGTAAGAGTTCTACTTAGGTATTGCTTCAGAGGTGGGTAACAAAGTACAATGTACAGTATCATTTCATCAATCATCATCATTATCATCAAGAAAACGTAACAAGGAAACGCTCCAGGTCTACATAGGTATATCCCCGTAATTTGAGAGTTATGAGGATTGAGAAAAATCTAGAGAAAGGACGGAGATCGATGGGATTTCTGCCACAGACTACCTCGTTTTCCAAATCCTTGACTTAACATCCTCCGAAAATTTTTAAGAGTAACTTATCCACCTTAACTTGTTTCGTTGAGAAGGGACAGGTCTCGGTTCAAATAACGGTTTTATTCAACATACATACGTAGAACTATGTATGAAACTATTTACCTTAGAATATGGACGAAATCTCCAAAGCCATTCGGTCTGTTAGTTCTCGTTCGCCTATTAAGGGGGGACAGAAGTGCTGTTTTAGTCATTTTCGTGAAAGAAATGGGTCTTTTTTGTTGCAAAATATGCAGCATAACTTAATTTACTTGTTTACAAAGTTTCATGCCTGTAGGGCAAACGCAACCTTTGTTTTGGACGCTATTTTTAAAACTCCATGCTGCTTAAATGGCTTTCCATGCTTTAAATGACACTCCCACATGTTAGAATGCAGAGAACTTGAGCGATTGATTTTAAAATACGTGTTAAAATAGCATTAAGCCACTTAGGCTATTTTAACAAACTTTCATATGAATCCTCTAGATGGCAGTGATTTTTCCGGATGTTTTTAGTCCTTTCCTTGATTTTCTTCCCGTGCAATGGCGCGAAATGTTTCATTATGTTTTGTTTTGTTGTTCTATTGTTTTAGAAGTGATACTTGGCGTTTAAAGTTATTATTTTTAGGTTTACGTCTCTTTGTATTATATTAATTATACTCAAGTATCCATTTGTGCATAAAATTACACCGTAAGTTGTGATACAAGTTTATTTCGGGAAACCTACCTGGAACAATTATGTATTGTGAAATTAAGATGACTTTTTTGTAATTTTACGTCCTCCAACGTTAAGTCATATCGGACGGTGAATGAAATGCGTGACATGATGCTCAAACGTGTCCAGGGTCCATGGAGCTTAAAGCTACCCGACATTCGTCTTTCAGCATAAGGGAAAACCCAGGAAACAACCTTATCCAGGTATTTCACCAAGATCGAGATTCGAGCTCGGGGCCTCTTGAACGTGAGGCAGACATGCTACCATCTACGCTAACGAGGCGGACTTAAAGAGGTTAAGGTACCTATATTCATTTATATGGTACTGCATTATTTTATTGTTTTAGAATGCCAAAGATAAAGGGTAGTAGAGCCGCTTTGTGTAAATTAATCAATAAGAGCAGAAGGGGGAAGACAGGTACTTCAGTTGAAGTGAATCCGGATGTAACTAAGCCTGTAGCACCGTAAAAGAATAATATAAGCCTTTCTAAATTGGAGGTGCAATGCAGTACCTATATACCAGAGGAGGATGTAGGTGAGAGCAAATATATTATTTTAGATTTTCGACAGTTTAGGAACTGATAAAAGGTTTAGCATATCCACATTGTTTTCACAAACTCTGAAACTGGATGTGCTTTACACCTCTGGTTTTGCTTCTTAATTAGAAGTGGAATGTGAAAATAGTACATCTAAAACATAGGACTCAAGAGGCTGCTAGGAGGGAAGGATGTGCAAGTTTCAGATTTGCAGCTTACTAATACAAAGAAATTAAATAGTATTTATGTTTTATGCAAAACGTTAAAGCCATTTTACTCAAGTTCAGTTTTTATGTAACTTTTCCATATTCAAAATTTATCTTCTCCCGCAATATTACAGCTAGTGCTCTGAAAATTGTACACAATATACTTCAGAAGCTGAGAAGCAAACTAATCTATGGGAATTTTGACATCGGTTATAGTTCAATTTTTAAAAAATAATTACTTTCACCAAGCATTGATTTTTGGAGGTTTTTTTGTCTTGACACATAAAATAATTTTTTAAAAAATTAACAATGCAGAATTTCAGAAATCCGATCCCTTAATCTTCCATCTAGGTATTAAGGAATTTAACTTTATCAAAATAAGATTTATTGTATAATATCCGTCAAAGAAGATAGATTTTGATTTTAGGTAATAAAATTGTATAAATTAATTCATATACCAAGAATGCAGTTACGCATTGGAATAAAAACTGGTACACACACTTCTTTAGTTACCAGTAATATCTGTACAAAAATTGAGGCACTAAGTTTAGTAGTTTAGAAAATCACTTTTAGCACTTCGATCCCCCCTTAAAGCATTCAAAAAATTCCAAGTTTGTTGACTTTGTCAGCCACAAATTTAAGAAGCTTGTCCTCCATTTGGGTATGTGTGTGTTTGTATGTGTGGGTGTCACAAGGGAAAAGATTTCCTAAAGTAATTTTACAGAATTTTGGCTCTTTCAAAAAATGTTCTACAACTAGAAGACCACCCTGCTGTGATTTAGAAGATATTTATAAGGATACTGAAGTGATAGATGAATCAGTTATGTTGAATATAATTATAATCATAACACTAATAACAACGTAATATGTCCAACAACTGTACTCTTAATATAATAAAATATAACCTAATGTTTTCGTCATTGTAAGATATATGCGAGGAGGAATAGATATTATGTTGAGCTCTAGTCAGAAATCCATAATTTAAATTTGGATATCCCGGTATGATCAAGATGTATTTCATAAACCAAAATCAGTTGTCTGTTCGTGTCCATCGCTTAATGCTGCAGTCTGCTTGGAAGTCGTCTGGACATGCGGTTCCCACAGAGTATGTCCAATTGAAATACTCTAATTGAAGCGATATTGGATATTTCGCATCTGAAATATACTTCTGAAGGTTGTTGTGAAGTTATTTCTATCCTGTGTGCTAGCTGCAACATGCACTTCTCCTTCCAACACTTTGCAGAAAACATCCATATTTATAAAAATAAAACAATGGCTTATATCCAACAGACAATGTGTTGCATGGTAGAGTGATTTGTTGCTTTCTTAAACATTCGGAATTAAGTACGTGTATAAATTTTAATAAAAAATTCTGTTCAAAACGAGGTCCTTCCTTTATCAGGGTACGAGGGTCCTTTAATACATAACTGAACTAATTTAATTGTATTTAAATAAACCGCCCTGGAGCGCCAGGTCTGCTAGTGTTGGAATGGTGAATGCTTCCTCTAGTAACTGCAGTAACGCGTATCAATAAAGTTTTGTATTCTGTTAGACAAACCTCCTACAGAAATCTTTGAAATGGTGTAGCTTAGGCAAAACACAAATATTTGAGTAGTATAAACGTTTCAAAGGAGGTCATAAAGACCTTCAAGTTTCTCCGCGCTCTGGAAGAAATGAAAATGTGAAATGTGTGGTGGTTAACGCCCGCTTTTACTACATACGGCACCGCAGGCGGTGACACTGATAATACATGAGATGAAGATGGAGCACCGGTGGAATGGGATGGCGGGGGAAACCGCAGGTCTCGGAGAAAACCCGCCCCAGCGCCGTGTTGTCCATCACAAATCTCACTTTGCGGTCGCCTGGGATCCAACCCGGGCCGCCTTGGTGAGAGCCAAGCGGTCTAACCACTGAGCCATGGCGCGGCCGTGCTCTGGAAGACCCGTAACAGCAAAAACGGAAGTCAACATACACACAGTTGACGCAATTGTGCGAGTAGATCGTCGCAAAACAATTTCGAAAGTTTCACACATAATGCATTTGTGTGTTGGAACTGTAGAGGAAATAATTCGCAATAATCTTGGCTATCGAAAAGTTGCAGCGAAATGGGTACCGCACGAACAGACGGCTCACCGCGTCATGACGTGTCGAGAATGACTCGGAAGGTTACGACGGGAGCCAGTTTTTCTGAATAGGGTCGTCATTTGTGACGAGAGTTGACCACACCATTACGACCTGTTAACAAAACAGGAGAGTTCGTAATGGAAACATTCATCGAGCCCTAGGCCTAAGAAAGCAAAAGCTCAGAAAAGCTCAGGAAAGGTCATGCATCTCGTATTCTTTGACAAACAGAGCATTCTGTATGATCATGTTGTAACTAATCAACGCACGGTAACTGCTGCTTACTATTGTGACGTACTGAAGGGGCCACTGAAGAAAAAAAAATCGCCGAAAAGGGAACAGATCTCGCAAGGAGAGGATGGACCTTGCATCAGGATAATGCCCCTGCTCATCGAGCTCCTGCAACTCAAGATGTCATCGCAGAAATGGGCATTGAGATCATGCCTCATCCACCTTATTCTCCAGATCTCACATCATGCGATTTTCACCTGTTCCCCGAAGTGAAACAGCAGCTTTCTGATAAGGAGTGATAAGGAGTTTAATAATGTTGTCATAGGTAACCTGAGCAGACTGTCCAAAAATGGGTTCAATGAGTGTTTCGAACAATGGGTAAATCGTTGGAACAATTGTATTTCATCAGAGGGAGAATACTTTGAAAGTGTGTAGGTAAATGTTAGTGAAATAAAGCCATTATGTGTTAATTAAAAATTAGTTCTGTTATTTATTCAAGGACCCTCGTAGAATCTTAGTTCACGTAATTCCGTGAATAATCTGAAACCGAGCAGTGAAGGAGATTTAAACGTATCGATATTGATTCAAAACTTTCAAAAATTTAAAAATTATCTTTTATGTCCAAAACTTACATCTAACTTTTTACTTCGATTAAATGTAACGACTTTTGCTCTTGAAGCTTTTAAAGCTTCAAAACGTGCCCATTTATATACCCACGAGGCCATTAAGATATGACCTACATTTTCTTTCACACAGCTTTGGTTTTCTTACACTTTTGTGCAATAAAAATGTTCCATTCGGTGCAGTTAATAAGAAATATTTTCCTAAATTTCAGCAACAACTTTCACAAATTGAACCTGAAGACCTACATTTATTTTTGTTGCTCTTTTAAAATATGCGCAATATGAGATCAGTGATTCGCGACTGAGGATAAATTGCTGTAAGAACTGTATTAATAGATGTTTTCTAATACTCCAAGATAGTGAAAAGTTCTATATTTTAAGTGTTTATATTCATTTTTGAATAATGGGTTGCGTTTTCTTTCGAGAAATACAATTTCTGCTTCTTGTGAAAACCTAAATATGGGATATAACAAAAGTAAAATGAAACATTTTTCTGAATATCTACTTAAGTTATCTGCGCAAAATTTAAAACACATCTATAAGTGACGACATTTTAAAATTATATATATATATATATTTATTTATTTATTTCAAAATTTTACAATTTCCAACTTTTGGCTACATTTATTTGTCGTTAGCTTGTTGCGACCTTGGCCTGCATGGCACCCTGGTCATTTGCTCTGCCAGGGAGCCCTTAACTTCCATACCTCCTTGTTTACTTACTTAGTCCCTTTCTTCCCCCTCCTCTTCCTTTCTTACATTTTTTACATTTCTGGCCGATTTTTCTTTTACTTCCTGCAAGAACTCACCAATACTTCTAACCTTCTTCTCCTCTCTGCCCGTTAACATTTTTATAGCTATTTTCCTCTTCTCTACGTTCTCCCATTTTTCTTCCCAAAAACTTTTTCTCCATATTGCAACCTCCTTGCATTCTGTTACATAGTGTTTTATGCTTTCTTTACCCCCACACAACTTACAAATTCCCTTTTCCCTACCTCTAATCCCTCTTAGAAATATTATTCCTGTTCTCATACATGCTAGCCCATCTCTCTTGTTTATTACAGTAATCTACATATGCTTCTCGTCCCCAATTTCTTTTTATTTGCTTCTAAAATTGTAATGATTTCATATTCTCTAGGCTTCCCCATATTTCCTGTCTTTCTATATGTTCTATTCTGCATTTTACTAAATTACCCACATCGCATGTTTTCCTTACCTGTAATCTCCATATATCTCCCATTCCTATTTGTTCCATAATTCATCCTATCTCTGCCCACCAACTATTTGAGTTCTATAATCTTTTTTGCTGTCTCATGCATAATTTCATAATTTCCCCTTCTTCTTTAACCAAACCTCTATACCAAAATTTTATTATTCTTTCCATTATTATTCCATTTCTTCTTGTGTTTCCTAATTCACTAAAGCTACTTCCCTAGTTGGTGATCTTGGTAATCCTAGTAGCTCTTTACAAAACCTTCTGTAGCTTTGATCCACCGTTTTGATTACCTCTGTGGCCCCGCCTCCCAGATCTCCACTGCATACAACATTTTGGATTCAACTAGTGCTTCGTACATTCTTTCCAACCATTTGGTTGTCATTTCTACTTTATATTTGCATATTATTCCATTCATTGCCGCCCTTCCTTAAAGGTTTATGTGTTACCTATGGGTGCTCTTAACAGGTCTCGTCTACTTAGTATATTTCACAACCCCCAAAATCAAATATCGGGTGGTTTGCAACAACTAGAAGTACGACGTTCAGGATACTATCCGTTGGGCCCCTTCTCAAAGCGAATCTGCTGCTTTTTCCCGTGTTGTTGGTTTCATCCTCTTAATGCAATTGTTGCTCTTCATTTATGGAAAGAGAAGAAGCTGGAAACAAGTAATTAAGTTTAATTTCAATTTAATTAGAAGTTTCTACTTCTAATTAACATGCTGAACAAGGAGGCGGCAGAACGTACTTTACAACCTAAAACGCCAACTAACCTAGAACACTTGGGGAAACTAAATGTAAATGTCCTTTTTAAAAACTAGAGTGACAAAATGTTGAAAGATAGTATAATTTTCATATTTAACTGTAAAATTTGCCCAAAAATGTGCTAGCCAGTTCTGTATCTTCATTCTTTTGCTTGCGATGTTGGCATATATGTATTCGTTTCTCTTTTCTGGTTTTCCAAGGTGGAATGTCCTTGGAACATAAGCAAAGATTTTCGTGAAGTTAAAAGAGTTGAATAAAGAAAAGTAAGGCCCTTAATTGCCGGGATAGAGCGGTTGGACGGAAACCAGAAGATCCGTGCTTCAAATCCCGGTTATGGCACTGAATTTTTTCAGTCTGTTTCTACCCTTTCATAGTGCGTCCTACACACACGGCTAGGTTTTTTTTTTTTGGAATTTTTGTCCTCCAGCGTTAAGTCATATCGGACGGTGAATGAATTGGGTTAAATGATTTTCAAATGAATCCAGGGTCCAAGGAGCTTAGAGTTACCCATCATTCGTCTTGAAGGATAAGGGAAAACCCCGGAAAAAACCTTATCCAGGTAACTCACCCTGACCCAGATTCGAACTCGGGACCTCTTGAACGACGACTAGTGTGAAAGAACAATTAAATTACTATATGTTTATATATTTGTATCACACATAAATCGTATATGTTAAATGTTTGCGAATGGTTTTTGAAGTCCTTTTCAGTCAGAATAAACTTTGTATAATTTTGTGTAGCTTGTAATGTTTGACAAAAGCTCAGTACAGAAAAAAATAGATTTTGCTAGAGCACGTGTTTTACGTTAACTTTTTGGTGTATATTTCATTTTCAGGCCTTAGAGGTTTCTTATTGCTTTATATTTTCATCAAATATTAATTATTGTCATTTTATCTTCTCTCCTAGCAAAGCAGAACTGAAGCAGAATCAACAATAGAGCGGCTGTCTCTTTTAAAGATGTGACTGTCACTTCCCTATCTCTCTTGTAGCCATAACGAAATATTAATAATAGCATTTCTACAAGTAACTTGATTAATTAGTGGTAGTGACATTGGTAGTGTTAGATGGTGTGGAGATTAGAGAGTGCTCTCTGACTCTCCCACCTTGAATTGAAGATCTTTTGCACTACTCCTATATCCTATTAGGAGTTCAGTGAAGTGAACATGGAAGAATCCCAGTCTTTAAGGCCACAATTCTATGATTTCGAGGGTTAAAACCAGAGCTTCCACGGTCTACAAGTTCGTCTGGGTATCTTCAAACTCGGAGATTTGAGAGAGAGGGCGCGCACTATTGCTCACGCTATTGTAGGTAATCCATGAATGCCTAATCCCACATCACATCACTTCTATATACAATTTGTGTGGTTTACCCTGAAACATTGGAATTAGAGAGAGAGAGAGAGAGAGAGAGAGAGAGAGAGAGAGAGAGAGAGAGAGAGAGAGAGAGAGAGAGAGAGAGAGAGAGAGCACTATTGCTCACGCTGTTGTTGATAATGCATTACTGCCTAGTCCCACATCACATCACTTCTATGTACAGTTTGTCTGGTTTATCTTGAACAACCGGAATTAGAGAGAGGGGGGCCGGAGAGAGAGGACGCATTATTGTCCGCGTAGGTAATACATGACTGCTTAATCCCACATTGAATTACTTCCATGTAGAATTTGTCTGCTTTATCTTGAAACATGGGAATTAGATAGAGAGGGAGAGATAGAGAGAGAGGGTGGCCGGAGAGAGGGTGGCCGGAGAGAGGGAACGCATTATTGTCCGCGTAGGTAATACATGACTGCTTAATCCCACATTGAATTACTTCCATGTAGAGTTTGTCTGGTTTATCTTGAAACATGGGAATTAGAGAGAGAGGGGGTGGCGGAGAGAGAGAACGCATTATTGTCCGCGTAGGTAATACATGACTGCTTAATCCCACATTGAATTACTTCCATGTAGAGTTTGTCTGCTTTATCTTGAAACATGGGAATTAGATAGAGAGGGAGAGATAGAGAGAGAGGGAGGCCGGAGAGAGGGAACGCATTATTGTCCGCGTAGGTAATACATGACTGCTTAATCCCACATTGAATTACTTCCATGTAGAGTTTGTCTGGTTTATCTTGAAACATGGGAATTAGAGAGAGAGGGGGTGGCGGAGAGAGAGAACGCATTATTGTCCGCGTAGGTAATACATGACTGCTTAATCCCACATTGAATTACTTCCATGTAGAGTTTGTCTGCTTTATCTTGAAACATGGGAATTAGATAGAGAGGGAGAGATAGAGAGAGAGGGTGGCCGGAGAGAGGGAACGCATTATTGTCCGCGTAGGTAATACATGACTGCTTAATCCCACATTGAATTACTTCCATGTAGAGTTTGTCTGGTTTATCTTGAAACATGGGAATTAGAGAGAGAGAGGGAGTGATAGAGAGAGAGGGGGGCCGGAGAGAGGGAACGCATTATTGTCCGCGTAGGTAATACATGACTGCTTAATCCCACATTGAATTACTTCCATGTAGAGTTTGTCTGGTTTATCTTGAAACATGGGAATTAGAGAGAGAGGGGGTGGCGGAGAGAGAGAACACATTATTGTCCGCGTAGGTAATACATGACTGCTTAATCCCACATTCAATTACTTCCAGGTAGAGTTTGTCTGGTTTATCTTGAAACATGGGAATTAGAGTGAGAGGGAGAGATAGAGAGAGGGAGAGATAGAGAGAGAGGGGGCGGAGAGAGAGAACACATTATTGTCCGCGTAGGTAATACATGACTGCATAATCCCACATTCAATTACTTCCATGTAGAGTTTGTCTGGTTTATCTTGAAACATGGGAATTAGAGAGAGGGGGGCCGGAGAGAGAGAACGCATTATTGTCCGCGTAGGTAATACATGACTGCTTAATCCCACATTCAATTACTTCCAGGTAGAGTTTGTCTGGTTTATCTTGAAACATGGGAATTAGAGAGAGAGGGAGAGATAGAGAGAGGGAGGGCCGGAGAGAGAGAACGCATTATTGTCCGCGTAGGTAATACATGACTGCATAATCCCACATTCAATTACTTCCATGTAGAGTTTGTCTGGTTTATCTTGAAACATGGGAATTAGAGAGAGAGGGAGAGATGGAGAGAGAGGGGGGCGGAGAGAGAACACATTATTGTCCGCGTAGGTAATCCATGACTGCTTAATCCCACATCGCATTACAGATGTATTTTTTATCTTGAAAAATGCAGAGCGATGCGCAGTGGTATCTGGACGAGTCCACCTAAGAACGGTTGCAACTTGAGGGGAGGACCAGTCAGTTGCGTACCAGTTGCGAGCAACTAAACACGTGCAGAACTACTTGGTAACACTAAAGGTTGTTTCAAAATGTTCTTGTCTCCTGGTTCCAAGAGAGCATTTATAAATGACTCCTCCTAGCAGCACATTAGGAAATAAAGTGCTACATTTAAAAACACGAGAAGTAATAACCAATATCCATAGATTTATAAAAAAGGAACAATGGTCTGGGTCAGCTATAAAATTCTGGGGAAGGGTATCTGAGGCAACAGTTGTGTCTGAAAGCAGTTTAGGAGAGTTATTAAGGAAAGATTTGCCAGAAATTTGACCTAAACCTAACTGTAGTAAATTCAGTAACTTTTGTATGAAAAGGGAAGTGAAAGAGATGATTATTATTTTCTGAGTGTACAAAGTTTAGTCGTATAACTTGCTAGACGACAGGAGCAATAGCATAGGTTAATGAAGGTGGCACCTTTAAAAGTTTAATAAATTTTAGGTTTGTTATCTTTAATTATTACTTTTATTTTTCATCATAGAATGTCATATAGTAAATGAAAGGCCCAAGTAGCTTAGAAAGTACTGTGAACTATTGAGCCCCACCTATGTTTTCTATGCACTGATTTTTAAAATAATGATGCAAAACATGACAAATTACTAACTTTAAATAAAAAATGAATTTTAGAAAATAAACTCTTTACAAGAATAAAAGGTGATGTAGCGAGTCTTCATTTGCATGCATGGTCAGTTTATTGGGAATTCTGTTTGCACCACAAACGGTGCTGTTTCATAGGCCTATACTAGACAATACCATAGAGATGTCCTGAAAATATTGCAAGTCTATATTAGGCGCAAAAGACCACATTTCCGTGAAGTAGGCTGGAGGTGCAGCTACATATTGCCAATATAGTTGCTGAATATCTTGCAAAAATCAAAGTGAAGTGCATCCCTCACCCTCCCTATAGTCCGGATTTAGCCCCATGTGACTATTTTCTATTCTCTACCTTGAAGAAGTGCCTCAGTGGGAGGCATCATCCATCATCAGAAGCAGTGGTGAAGGTTGCAGAGGCAATTTTGAGGGATCTCTCAAAAAATGGTTTCCAGCGTGTCTTTGAAGACTGGCAGAAACGCTGGGACAAGTGCATCGCATTCAGGGGAGACTATTTTGAGAAGGACTATCAAAATTATGAGGACGTGTAAAGGTACATTGTCAAAAAAAATTGTGCTCATTCTTTATTGAACAGCCCTCATACCTACGCTGTGGCAGTAAAAGATATTAGAATGATTTCATCTGAACTAGCTGACCTACAGAAGTCCATGTCAAAAATTCACCAAAGAAGTAGTCGCAGGATTTGCAACCAGAAACCAGTACATTATTTTATTGTAGTATTTGTTACTTCATTGTTGTTAGCTTCTCTTTTTTATGTATTAAATGCTGATTTTGAATTCAGTAAGCCTCCAAATATACAAGGGTGAGTCAAATGAAAGCCTCAAATATTTTTTAAATATTATTTATTATGCAGAAGTGGTACAAAGCTGTATCAATTTTCAACATAATCTCCCCCATGCTCAATGCAAGTCCTCCAGCGCTTACAAAGTGCATCAATGCCTTTAGAAAAGAATTCTTTTGATAGTCCGCGCAATCATTCATGCACCGCGTGGCATACCTCTTCATCGGAACAGAACTTCTTTCCTCCCATTGCATCTTTGAGTGGTCCAAACATATGGAAATCATGTAGAAAATGAATCTAGCTGCAGTGAAGCAATGAATATTACACAAATATAACTATTTGTAACAAAAACTTCACCTAACTTAAGAAAATGATGTTGATTGTTCTAATTGAAATTGATTTCAGGAACTTGTGCACATCATCAAAGAAAAACATAACCACAGAAAAGGTACATCTTCATCTCTTTGTATAGCTTCATTAGAATTTTAAACTACTCTTATGATTTGTTAAGGCTAAAACAAAATTTTGAATAAGATCTAATAAATCATCTGACGTGTGGACCATTACTAACTACAGGTAAAGCACGAACAAAATGCAGCTGGAGGCGTGATTTACCAAAACTGAAGCTCTCCAGCTTTCCCGTCTACTGTCATTTTAGGCTGCCTCTCCTCTCCTCCATAGCACAAGGTGCACTGCACTGGTCAATGTATGGAGGGGAGGGAGTCATGTAATGCTCGGATGTTCAAGAGGGGAGACAACTGTGCTCACGCATGCACACACTGGCTGCACTTTGTTCGCGGTCTGTCTGTAGCATGTAAAAATTTATCAAATCAAGAACTAAAGGTGAATTAACATCTCTAGAACAAATGCGAGCCATTCCCCCAAGGTTTTACAAAAATGTTACTGTGTTGCCACATTTATGCTTGTGTCATGTAAAGTGTAGAAATTGTTTTGTTCACTTTACTGTGTGTAAACTAAGCATACCTAATTCTTTTGATATAGTTTAATGTTCTAAACAGCTGATTTCATCGTTAGTTATTTGGTCATTTCATTAGTGTATTAATAAAGTGTGATCCATATAAACCTTAACCATTTCAATAGGTCATAACTTTTGAACCAATAACAGGACTCACATACAACTTTGGGTGAATGTAATACACAATTGGGGGATAACATTACACCATTTGCATCTCAGAAAAAATGTTGGAAGTGTCCTCCACCAGCATCTATACATGTTTACACTCGTCTCACCATGTTCTCTGAGGTTTTACGGAGGGTATCCTCGCCAATGTTACCTATTTTATTTCGTATGGATTCCTTGAGAACATAAGTTGTCTGTGGCCTATCATTGTACACTCATTTTTTAGATAGAGATAGGAGGAATTAAGAAAAAAATAGGAATGGGAGATATATGGAGATTAGAGGAAAGGAATACAAGTGATGTGGGTAAATTGGTAAAAAGCAGAATAGAAGATATAGAAAGGTATGAAATATGGGGAAGTCTAGAAAATATGAAATCATTACATTTTACAAGCAAATAAACAGAAATTGCGGACAAGAAGCATATGTAGATTATCGCAATAGGCAAGAGAGAGAAGGGTTATCTCGGATAAGAACAGGAAAAATATTTCTAAGAGGGATAAGAGGTAGGGAAAAGGGAATTTGTGAATTGTGTGGGGGAAAAGAAAGCATAGAGCACTATGTAACAGAATGCGAGGAGGGTGCAATGTGGAGAAAAAAGGTTTGGGAGGAAAAATGGGGGGAAAGTAGAGAAGAGGATAGTAGCTTTAAAATGTTAACAGGAAAGGAGGAAAAGAAGGTAAGAAGTATTGGTGAGTTCTTACAGATATTAAAAGAAAAATTGGCAAGATATGTAAAGAATGTAAGAAAGGAAGATGGGGAGGGAGGAAGAGAATGGGGCTAATTAAGTAACAAAGAGGCATGGAGGTTAAGAGCTACCTGGCAGAACAGAAGACCAGGGTGTCTTGTAAGACAAGGTAGCAAAAGGTAAAGACAAATAAAGGTAGCTAAAGTTGTAAATTGTGAAATTTTGGAATATGCGCAGTAAATAGTTCATTCACGTACATTTTTATATTATTATTGAGGGACTAGTTTCAGAAGCCATTGCGTCCATTTTGAACCTCAATCCAACTATCATCTGTAGCATATACCTATACCTGCAAATCAATAGTTCTCAAGAAATTGTTCTGCAATTAGTTGAATCTATCAGTGAGACAAATATATACATCACCAAACTGGTTTTCGATTGTACCTCTTACCAATAACTTGCTCAATGTAAAGTAACTCGCTTACCTCGGAACCATGAGGACCAAAAGACAAACATTAGCAAACTTCTTGCAAAATAAAGAGAATAGCATTCATCTCTATTTGGGTTTCAAAAGAACAAGACTGGTTTCAAATTGCCCAAAAAAGATCAAAGGCATTATAATTTTATTGATTATGCACCATGACAGAGCAATAGATGAAGAAATGTGCAATAAAAGGGAACCAGATTTGGCAAATTAATATTTAATATAAAAATTATTCAATATAATGTAAGAATCTACTGTCAATAGTTCATTCTAGATGGGGGAAGATGTTTATAAATAATATTTATTACTTTCAAGGTGCGTTTAAGTTATAATGTTTCTTTTTTTCAGGATGGGACCAGATAGGACATTTTTTTAATACACAGAAGTTTAGTGGCAGCGACGAGAGTTAGGACTATTTTTGATACTTAAAATTGTAAAGTTTTCATTGCAAGAAGAATGTGTAATCATTCGTTTTCTCCATTTACGTTGTGTGACACCTATTGAAATTCATCGCCACGTGAGTGAGGCATGTGGTGATGGGACCATGGATGTGTCTAATGTGCATTCCCGGGAGCAACAGTTCAATGAAGGCAGAACATCGTGCGACAACAAACCAAGACAGTCACGGCCTCACACTAGCCGGTCTGACAACATGATCCAATGAGTGGAGAACATTTAGGAGGATCGCTTATTGAGCATTTTCAGATCTTCATGCAGGATTGTGTGCACAGATCCCACAGAAATGCCAATTTTGGAGGCGATGTCTACAACAGTCTTGGTTTGTTGTCACTTGATGTTCTGCCTTCATTGAACTCTTCCACCCAGGAATGCAAATTAAACACATCCATGGTACCATAGCCACATGCCTCACTCAACTGGCGATGAATTTCAATAGATGTCACATGAAAATGGAGAAAATAAATGGTTCCACACTGTTCTTATAATGAAAAGTCACCATTTTAATTATCAAAATCAGTCCTTACTCTTAAATAGTCAACACGAAAAGTTCAGTGCCATGGCTGGGACTCGAATTTTTCATGTTGACTCTATTTATCAAAAACCTTAGCCTATATACGGCTAGTGAGAAGAAATGATTAATTTCAATCAGTTAACTAAAGTTCTTATTCTTGTCGCAGACCCTAGAGCTCTATGCATTGTACAGCGCTGCCATTTCTGTCACCCATTCACAAAGATCCCGAATGTATTTAAAAAACAACAGAAGTTGCTATGTGGTCCCAGTCTTGAAAGAAAAAATTGTTGTTATAACTTGAACATACTTTTCACTACAACAAAAACCTCTCAAAATGAATTACAACAGCTGGATGACATGTCCTCCACATGCCTAAACACGTAAGTGAAAAGGGGGGGGGGCTTGCTGTAGGGTTAAAGAAATGCCAATTTTGCAATATACAGTCAGCTACTAAGCACTTTTCACACAGTTGATCAAAACTTAGATTAATATTGTTTTTTCTACCACTTACTAAGGGGAAGGAAAGGGAAGGCATTGCTTTAAAAATATTATGAACTAGCTCTTAGTAAATGAGTTACAGAATACTTCTGAAGAATTCAGTTACTTTATTATTGTAAGAATTCTGATACAGTTACAGGCTCAGTTTAAGTTTCTTTACCCTGCTGTAAGTTCGGATGCATTTTTCCTTGTTAACAGTTAGTGTTTCTTCTGGAGCGGGTTCTGTGGATTTTTATGAAAAACCCGGTGAAAGGTGCAGAGCATTTGCCTGCCACTGTTCACTAATCTCAGATACTGAAGTACAAGGCAAGCTTGTTGAATATGAAAATCTCTTCCAAGGGCATGGAGTATTTGCCTGCCGCTCTTTACTAATCTCAGATGCTGAAGTACAGGGCAAGCTTATTGTATCTTCTGTAGCAGGTTTTGTGGATTTGTATGAAAAACTCATCGAAGGGCGTGGAGCATTTGCCTGCCACTCCTTACTAATCTCAGTTGCTGAAGTACAGGGCAAGCTTGTTGTATCTTCTGTAGCAGGTTCTGTGGATTTGTATGAAAAACTCACTGAAGGGCGTAGACTATTTGCCTGCCGCTCTTTACTAATATCAGATGCTGAAATACAAGGCAAGCTTGTTGAACTGAATAACATATATGAACACTCTGTGTTGATTTTTTCTTTTGATGAACAACATAAAGAACTTGTAGTAGTAAATGCAGCATTCTTTTCCTGTTTTATTCTTTCATCTGATTCCAACAGATTTTGATGAGTGTTCTTATATTTTTCTCTAATAACACTATTATTAATGTTGTCAACACTGGCAGAAGTGCCAGCTATTGCACCAGCTGATGCAGAACCAGAACTGTTCCTGTTGCTGGTGACCAAATGCTCTACAACATTACTTCTGGTATACTTATGTTTCCGTTTTGGACCAAAAATGTTGAGTAACTCTACTCTTGTTGGTTTCTTCCTCCAATTACTGAGTACAAGATTCTCTGAGCTGTGTTCTATGGGATTCTCAACAGAAGGAACTTTCCCTATTGCCGGTGGCACTACTGCAGCAAGAGTAGCCCAAAGAAACAAAAAGCGAAACCTCTCCCGATACAAATTGTCTGCTTCTGAAGCTAGGACACACACATTGTGCTCCTGCTTGTCCTCCTATTCTTGCACATCTAAGACATAACATTTATGTAGCATCATTGAATAAAATCCGCCTAGTGTATTTAAGTTTGGTGACAAAGGGCACTTTATACGCATCACATTCTGTCTTCTTTCTTTGAAAACCATGAATGATTCTTCAGACAGCAGTTCCAGAAGACGCGGGTCTCTTGTTTTAAGTGGAGGATGACTTGACAGAAACTCTTGATTGGGTTTCTCAAGTTTTGCATTTAGAAGATGCAATAGATGTTTAAGTACATTAGGTTTTGACAACTTTTGCTTATAATCGTAAAGTTGAGGTATAGACTTAGTAACTGGATTAGCCACACATCTGAAATACTCGTAGCACTTCTTATCAAAGAAGCTCAAGCTTTTCCATGTCTCGAAAGGCATTTTGTTATCATTAATCAGCATTTTACTTAATTCTTTTAAACCATTAATGTCCAACTTACCATGTTCTTTCAAAACTGGACAAATTTGCTGAACTTCTTCCCATAGTTTATTTTCTTCACAAACTGCATCATCTTCTTCTTCCTCATCTTCAGTTTCTGTTGAAGGGTAAGTAATCTGCAGCTGTCTTTCCTTGAGTTTGGCATACTGTTCCTTCAGGGATGTCGGGGTCTGGTCACTAAAATATTCATTTATATCTCTCCACCTTTCTCCAAATCTTTTAACTAGCGACAGTAGCTTATCATTTTCCTTAGCATCCCAAGTGTTTGGGTTTAGCTTTGTTAGTTTGTTGTATCTTTTACAAAGCTCATGTGAACGATGTGGAAGCAGGTCCAACAATTTATAGTAACTGTCCCCAAAGCTACGTACAGCTGCTACTAGAAGTATATTCTCGGACTTCATGAAGGGTGCCTTACATATATTTGGATTGATAATTCACCAACGTTTGTGTATTTGTTGCACGGTATGTCCTTTTAGATACTGCGCTATTTGATTCCAAAGGATGCGAGTACCAAAACTGTAATTATCTACGAGTTTCATCAGTAACTGATCTTCTTCTTCTGTCCATGTCTTATTTATGAAGTCCTCATTAAGGTGTCGTTGGTAATGTTGCATCACCAATAGAGGAGTACGGTTTGTTCCCAGTTTTTCTGCTATTGCTTCCCAGTTTTGGAAGTTATACTCTTTAACGAGTGCCTTCAATCTTTTATTTTCATCATCCGTCCAATCATTTGTGTTTATGTTGGGATGAAATTTTACTCGCCAAGCTGCTCTGCAATTCTCAGAAGTTTTAAAACCCTGAAACACTTGAGCTATTTTCAGCCAATCTTATTCACGTTCAATATCATCACACAGTTCTTCTAGAAACATGCTCTCAATCTGTTTTATAGAAGGAAATGCACTCATTTTGTGTTGCAGTTCAACTTTTTCCTGCTCATTTTTGACTGCATCTACAGATTTAGACAATTTTAAGAAATCAGGTTTAAGTTTCTCCGAACGTGTTTTAATTTCCTCTTGTTTGATTTCCTCTTCTAATTTGATACGATCAGCAGGCTTCCAGTTATAGAATTCTTGTAGTTCGCTGACCAGAAGCTCATTGTTCCATTTTTTAAACTCTGCGTCTTCATTTAACGGACAAAGGAAATAGTTCCTATCTTTAAAATATGGCATTCCATATATATTCTTCCACCACATTCTCCGAACACCTAACGATTTTGCTTCTTGTGTTTTCTTCTCTATCACAGAAATATCGGACAAACATTTGTTTTGTATTGTCATAAGCTTCTGCTGTAACTTGAGCAATATTTTAATGATCACCATAGCTAAAAGCCTGCACATTCTTGGAGTTGGTCTGTCCTTGTCTATTTCTAAATATTTATGAACATCAGAAGCACGATAATCTTGTTTTACATCATTCCAATTGAAATTCAGGATAAATGGCTGCATGTAAAATGGTAGGTTTTCATCTCTTGTGTCTTTTAAATTCTGTGCTGGTTCTGGTGGTTGAATGTGTATAAAATCTTGCAGAACTGCGTCATCTAGTTCCACTGCTGCCCTTGGTCTCTGCTGGTCCAGTGTCTCATATAGGGTTAGAAAAGGGTCATTGTCATGCATGATTCCAGGTCTACCGTCCACGGCATAGTACAGCAACTCATCAAAATGAGCGTTGTGTGCAGCAAATGGATCCTCCTCCATCTGAAAATAACAATAGACACTCTCTCAAATAATGCATTTAAAATTTGTGTAAATATATTAACACCTCTCAACCATTTATATGGGCAATCAATGATAATTGATCGTTCTAACGCACGTTAACTATGTGTAGGAAAACTTTGAAAAATGAAAGCACAAATAAAAAATTCAATGTCATAGACAGGGTTTGAACCATAGACCTTCTGCACTATGAGCTGTTGCTCTACAACTGAGTTATTCATTGCAACATATTGGCAGCACATTAAATTCACTGATTTCTGTATTCTTCGTAGACCATAACAGATCTCAATTCGAGATTACAAATCCCATTTCTTAGAAACTTAGGCCCCAGATTTTTAACATTTTACTATAGTTTTCATTTATAGGATAATTATAATTGATAATTGTTACTAGCTAATGGCCGTCTCATTGCATGACCCAATTGGTTATGGAACAGAAGTGTAAAAGTAACCAGTGGCGACAAGTACAGCTATTTGCCAGATATTCAAAATACTTTGCAGGTGTATATCTTTCATCTTATGCTATCATGACATACTCATAACAAACATGGAAATGAATGAGATATACCCTAGAGTAAAGTGAAATGCTCAATGTCTCAATATAAACAAAATAAACTTAGACACTACTGTGAAAAAATTAAAATATTATGTCTGTGCCACCTTTCCAATTTTTCACTACAGATGCTATGCTACACTTCCTTATGCTTCTTGCAAATACGTACTCACAGCTGCCAACATGAATAACATATACTGTCGACTAATTTAGTGCAGCCAAGGAGCTGATGACCTTAAGTCACAATGAATATGCAAGAGATGTTTTTGTATAAGAGCAGTGGAGCAGTTGTGAGATGTGCATGGCAATGACAGAGTACAGCCTCAGGATCTAAGAAGCTGAACCCCAATGATAAAAACCACAAAATTGCTAATCCAGTAAACTTCTTATTTAGATTGGTAGTCCTCAATTGCACATATTCATGTTTGTTGTTATGAGAATATTTTCTGATAAAAGAAATCATCCTAAAAAGAGAAAATGATTATGGAAATAGTCCTTGAAAGTGACCATAGTCAATTCCACTCCATTTTATTCAATATTTACATCTTATTCCTCTTGTTGTTTATTTATGGAATAGCATATACTAGATTACAAACAAGATGTAAGGTTCCTCTAATTTAGCTTGGGATCTGTTTTATTTTCAGTTATGTTGTTAAAGAGTTCCTTTGTTCCAAGTCACTTTATTCTGTACAATATTATTTGAATGACCTTAGACTCACGATTCCTCTAGGTGCTACTATCCTTCACAAATAATCTCAGATGATTATATATATTACATACTGCAGATATAAAAAATTTAATTGAGAACTTATGAGAGTCTTGCAATAAATAACCAAACTAATTTAATTATATTTAAATAAACCGCCCTGGAGCGCCAAGGCTGCCAGTGGTGGAAAGGTGAATCCTTCCCCTAGCAGAGCTGTGAGTGCCAGTCATGCAGAGTCAATTAGTTGGGAGTAAGCGCCCGATATGGGAGGTCGTGTTTACTGCATCCACCATGGAACTGAAATTGCAGCAACACGCATCAATAAAGATTTGTGTTCTGTTAGACGAACATCCTACAGAAATCTCTGAAATGGTGCAGCAAGCATACAAGGACCAAGCTTTAGGTAAAACACAGTATTTGAGTGGTATAAATATTTCAAAGGGGGTCATGAAGACCTTCAAGATTCTCCGCGCACTGGAAGACCTGTAACAGATAAAACAGAAGTCAACATTAACACAATTGACGAAATTGTGGGAGAAGATCGTCGCATAACGATTTCGAAAGCTGCAGACATAATGCATTTGTCTGTTGGAACTGTAGACAACATAATTCACAATGATCTTGGCTATCGAAAAGTTGCTGCGAAATGAGTACCGCACGTGCTGAGGGACGAACAGAAGGCTCACCGCATCATGACATGTCAAGAAGGCCCGGAAGGTTACGACGGGAGCCAGACTTTTTGAATAGGGTCATCACTTGTGACGAGAGTTAGTTCCACCATTACGACTAGTTAACAAAACAGGAGAGTTGGCAGTGGAAACATTCATCAACCCCTAGACCTAAGAAAGCAAAAGTTCAGAAAAGTGCAGGAAAGGTCATGCATCTGGTATTCTTTGACAAACAGGGCATTCTGTATGATCATGTTGTAAGTAATTAACGCACGGTAACTGCTGCTTACTATTGTGACGTACTGAAGGGGCCACTGAAGAAACAAAATGCTGAAAAGTGACCAGATCTCACAAGGAGAGAATAGATCTTCATCAGGATAATGCCCCTGCTGATCGAGCTCATGCAACTCAAGATGACATCGCAGAAATGGGCATTGAGATCATGCCTCATCCACCTTATTCTCCAGATCACGCACCATGCAATTTTCACCTCTTCCCTAAAGTGAAATAGGAGCTTCGTGGTCGCCATTTTCAAAGTGAAAAGGAGTTGAACAATGTCATGGGAATCCTGAAATGACTGTCCAAAAATGAGTTCAATGAGTGTTTCGAACAATGGGTAAATCGTTGGAATAATTGTATTTCATTAGAGGGAGAATACTTCGAAAGTGTGTAGGTAAATGTTGGTAAAATAAAGACATTTTGTGTTAATTAAAATATTAGTTTGGTTATTTATTGAAGGACCCTCGTATAATGAATGTAAATCAATTATAATTTAGTCAAACATATAGGCTGTAAATAAAAATGAAATATAAGGTTCATGATACATGACATGGGAAACCAATTGTTAAAATTAACTTCTTACAGTAAAACAAAACAGTCTACTGGACTGTAACCTCCAGAATTTTGGCACATGATATCTTATTGTGATATCATTAGCTTCTAAAACAAGCGGTACACAAATGTCTCATTTCAACAGCGTGCAGTCATTGAATTCCCTCTTAAAATGAAATAATCTGCTGCTGAGATTCACCTCAGACATAAAAGTGTCCCCGTAGATTTTTATAGTGTTAAGAGATGGGTGAAACATTGTGAAGATAAATCTTATAGTAGTCGCCTTAAACTGCCTCCACGTAACACAACAAGGAGAGTTAATGAGAGGACAGGCATCACTAAAACATCAAATAGTGCAAGAAATTATTGAGGTTACTGAAACAAGTATCTTAGTTTACTAACCACAAAAGTCAGTGAACCATCGCCCAAAACCTTCTACAGAGATTTAAAAATGAGTTATGCGTTTGTCTCCAGAGGCAAGGAAAGCACTGCTTACAGTTTAATTTCTAGTAAAGTCACCTTTGTGGAAAATTTAGCAATTCAACTTTCAAACAGCATGGCACATTGACACACGACTTGCAGTCTTGCAAATAGCGCCAACAGATGGCATGCTGTGTTTGGTGATGTTAAATATTTAGATACACTATCAATGTAATCTATAATTCAGTGGAAGCAAGATTACCTCCCTCTGAGTAAACAACTGATTGTAATCAGAAAAACTATTTGTCGTCAGTTTATTGACACATGGTCAATAAAACTACTAGAAATAGTTTCTCTGATTACTTTTTACGTCACTGTTACTAAATTCCTCCAACCACGTTTAACTGATTGTAAACTGTAATTGTTAGAGGTTAGTAAAGAAAATCAGTTCAGTGTATGGTTTCTTTACAATGGTAACATCCTAGTTAATGTCCATCAATTAACTTAAATTAAGAGTTTAATAATGAAGCCTGGAACTCAAGTACTTACAATGGTAAGCCACCACAAATGGTGTATCTCGGATGCGAGAGTCCCTGGTGCTACTGTGGAAATATATGAGTCAAATGGAGAATTTAATGTCAGGACAGCACATTGGCCATGTTAGCTCAATGGGTTAGAGCGAAGAAGTGTGCACTGCCTTCAACCATATGCAGTATGTTGCTGCTCTATTATTGGACATCACCAAAGCCTTTGACAGTGTCTGGCAGGAAGGTTTACTTTCCCGCCTCATCCACTACAACATTCCTTCATACTTGACCCTTCTTGTACACTCCTATCTCCTCAACAGATCTTTCTCTGTCTCCCATGATGGCATATTATACCTCGTCCTATTAGAGCTGGTGCTCCTCAAGGTAGTGTCCTGGGACCCACTCTCTTCCTTCTCTATATCAACACCCTACCTTCTTTGCTCCGCAGCTCACTGTACCTTTTTGCAGACGACACAGCTGTAACCAACATATCAACTAAACATTATATGGCTGCACGTAGAATCCAAAAATATGCCGACCCCCTCACTACCTGGTTCAAATGATGGTGCTTGAGCATCCACCCCTGAAAGAGTCAAGCCATCACTTTCTCCAGAAGGCAGCTAGAGGACCTACCAGCTGTTCGTCTAGCCGGAGAGGAAGTACATTGCCAATCATATGTATGATATCTAGGCGTTTTGCTTGATGTAAAACTGACAAGGATGGACCACATAAGCTACACAGCCAACAAGCTCCAGCAATATTTAAGACCGATAAAAGACCTCCATCTTAACGTCCTGGGAGTGTACAAGATTCCCTGCGAGTGCGGCAAGGTGTATATGGGCCAAACGGGACGCACAGTAGAAGAAAGGTGCAAGGAACACCAATGCAATATTCACTTACTACAACCAGATAAATCGGCAGTGGCCAAGCATTGCATAGAGGAAGTACATAAAATTAACTTTGAAGACACTGAAGTATTAGAACACACTGGCAGATATTAGCACAGAGTTATCAAGGAAGCCATCCAAATCAAATTGCATCCACAGAATTACAACAGGGGCCACAGCTAAGCCGTGCTTGGACAACAGCCATCAGACACACCTACAATTACAGCAACCCTGGTCACCCCAGACAAAGAACGGACCTCCAGGAAAACACCTTGGCTTTTTTTATTTATTTTTATTCTTTTTTAGGGGCGGCCCCACACCCGCCGCCGCCAGTGACGATCATCCTCAGAGGCCACATCGTCTCCCCATGCACATGCTGTTAAGACTAAGATGCAATAACAAGCAGGTCAAGGGGGTGCTTGTTAGTATAGTGCATGCGTTAGTGTTCGGGTTCCGCTGAGCACCCCGGTTAGTAACGGGCATTACTAGCCTGATTTCATGTGTGAGCAGGCGTTGGTGGAATTGTTGGCGTCTACCCATACCGAGGTCTGAGTAGAACCCAGTTAGTAAAGCGTGTTAATAAGAAGGCAGAGTTTGTTAAGAGGAGTTAGAGTGACGGACTGACTGTGACTTGTACAATCTTGGTGTTTAAAATATATAGCGGAATGACTGACCAGACTGCATGCATTGTGCTGAGTATCAGTGTGTCATGGTGGGGGGGGGGGGATTGGTCTCATGCGTGAGCGTCCTTTTGGTATAGTTACCGGATACGTTCTATTTACCAAGCAGATGTCAAGTTGTGTCCAGTTTCGGCAGGTGTTATATTTGCACGAGTTTGGTTGATGGTCCTTTGGCGTTCTTCTGGAAGAGATTGTAAGAGGTTAACGTTGGTTATTGTGTTTGGAGTATGTGGAATAGGTGTACGGCTATGTCTATGGCTTGGAAGGGGTTGGTAAGTGATCTGTCAAAAAGTTGTAGTGGTCGCCTGTGCTTAAGTTGACCACTGTCGTGGTTCCATAGTTGCTGGATAAGGATGTTTGTGTTTTGTTGTAGTTTGTCGTACAAGTCGGAGGCAAGTCGCTTGATTCTATTGTATTTGTTTTGAGTTCGTCATGTAATTGGTCAGCAGGGGCACACTGTGGCACTTTGGCAATGATGCGTACAATTCTATTTTAAAAGTTTGGAGGGACTTCATGTGGGTAGGTGCAGCGTAGCCCCATACAGGGGAGGCATAGGTGAGAATGGGCCGAATGAGTGTTTTGTAGAGTGTTAGTTCTAGTGCTGGGCTTAGCGAGTTGTGGAGGTTGATAAGTGGATAAAGTCTGCTGAGTTGTCCTTGCGCTTTCTGTTTAATGGCTTTGATATGAGATTTCCAGGTGAGACCTTGGTCCATGTGCACCCCCAGGTAGGTTACCTGGTTGGACCAAAGACCTATTGTTGACCTATTCATCAAATAGTTGTAGAGGTGTGAGAGCATGTGACGGATAACTGTGTGATCGTTGTTTAGAAAAGATGATTGCCTGGGACTTTCGGCAGTTTACTTTCATCCGCCAGTTGCGGAGCCATGGCTGGAGGTTTTGCAGTGCGGTCTGGAGCCCGTTTCTGACGAGGTTTATACCGCGGGCCTGCGACACGTAAGAGGTGTCATCGGCGTACAGGAAGAGATGAGTGTTGGGTGCCTTGGGGATATCATTTATGTATATGTTGAATAGTGCCGGACCGAGGAGGCTCCCCTGGGGGACTCCGGCTCTAACTATGTGTACTGTTGACGCGGTGTTGTTGGCTAAGGAGACAAATGTGCCGTTTTGGAGGTAGTTGGCGATTAATTTTGTCATGGTGTCTGGAATGTGTATGTTTTGGATTTTGCGTAGAAGACTGTTGTGCCATACTCTGTCAAAGGCGCTTTCAAAGTCCAGCAGGACGGCGCCTGTGGAGTGTTTGGTGTTAAAGCCGTGGGTGATTAATTCCGTTTTTCGTAGTAGTTGCAGGGTTGTTGAATGGTGTGCACGAAATCCGAATTGTTCGGGTATATTGTGTCTGTGAATGAAGGCATTAAGTCTTTTGAGGATCACTTATTCTAGTACTTTGCTGAGTGTATTAAGGAGACTAATTGGGCGGTAGTTATGGGGGTCCATTGTGGTTTTTGTTTTTCTTGTGGAAGTGGAGGATTTTTGCGTGATTCCAGGACTCCGGGAAGCGTCCGCGTTCGAGAGAAAGGTTGAATATTTGTATTATGCATTCGAGTGTTTTAGGGGGAAGATTCTTAAGTACAATGTTTGGGATGTCATCCAGTCCTGGAGCCTTTCTAATGGGCAGGTGACGGATAATCCACTTGATTTCTGAGGAGCAGGTTTTGCGAATTTGACTGTATGTGCGAGCAAGGTGTAGCTCATTAGTAATATCCTCGGTCTCGCGGGTGAATTGGGGGTCCGAGGGATCAGCAAAGGGTGTCAGTGTGTCTTGAAGTACATGAGCCAGCATTTCTACTTTCTCAGTGTCACACGTGGCAATGCGTTGGAGATGGCGGAGTGGGGGCATTGGCGTCTGTTCGCTGATGAGTTATTTGGAAATGCACCATACGGAGGCGTGGTTGGAATCCAGGTTATCGAGGGTGTGTTGCCACTGAGTTTCTATGTGGTCTTTTGTACATCAGCGTACCGTGAGCTAAAGGTTCTGTAGGACTTCCAGATCCGCGGGTTGCCTGGTGCGTTGCCCCTTGCGGCATGCTTTGTTGCGGGCTCTGTCGAGGGATCTAATATCGGGAGGTAGCTTGTTGTGTTTCGGAGGGGGATTGGTCATAGGGACTGCTGTAGAGATGGCGAATTGCATGTTAGTAGTGAGCTCCGTTACTGCTTGATTTAGGTCGTGGGTGGTGTTTAGAGGATTGAGCTGCACTGTGGTGTCAAGCGTGTCTTGGAACACTGGCCAATTGGCCCTGTTGAAATTCCGTTTAGGCTGCTGCAGCTGTGGAGCTAATAAGTTCTGTAGGGTGAATATGACAGGCAAGTGATCGGAAGAGAGGTCATTGATAACACGCTGACTGAGTCCCCCGGTTATGGCGATGTCTAGAATATCTGGGAGTTCTCTCGGATTGTTAGGAATATAGGTAGGTCCATCTGGAGGGACGATGATATATGTGGATATATTTTCATGGCGGAGAAGTGTTTGTCCTGCAGCGTTTGACCTGACGCAGATCAAGATCTGGTGCTTGGCGTTAAAGTTACCGGCAATGATTACTTCCCTATTGAGGGCAAGGATAGCATCCAGATCCTTTGTATTTAGGTGACATGGCAGATTGTAAGCAGATATGACTAAGAGGCGGGCTTGGTTCATGGTGACAAACACTCAAGTGGCTTCAAGTCTAGTGGGTATGGGTAGCGCGGCTTGTTTATGTTTGGTTGTTCTGATGATGATGGCGGTGCCTCCTCCCCGTCTGTCGCGGTCATTTTGGTAAGTCTTGTATCCTGGTATGTTAAGCCTGGTTGTTGCTGAGAGTTTAGTCTCCTGGATCAAAATAATGTCCATGTCGTGGTTTATCGCAAAGTCAGTTAGTTCAGTTTTTCGTCGATAAATGCTGTTTGCATTCCAGGTCATTACTTTGAAATGTGTCGTGTCCGTCATGGGTATGTAAAGTTGTTGTCTGGGTCTGTGAATAGGGCGAAGAAGGTCGAGTACACTCTTAGGATTGTCGTGATGTTTTCAGGTTCGGTAAGGAGCATGGTGAGGATGCTGATTAGGTCATGGCATACCTGAGTCCAAGACATGTGGTCTGGTTGGTTTGAGTGCGAGTAGTTGTGAGTTTAGTCTCCTGGATAAAAATAATGTCGATGTCATGGGTTGCCGCAAAGTCAGTTAGTTCAGTTTTTCGTCGATAAATCCCGTTTGTATTCCAGGTCATTACTTTGAAATGTGTCGTGTCCGTCATGGGTATGTAAAGTTGTTGTCTGGGTCTGTGAATAGGGCGAAGAAGGTCGAGTACACTCTTAGGATTGTCGTGATGTTTTCAGGTTCGGTAAGGTGCATGGTGAGGATCCTGATCAGGTCATGGCATACCTAAGTCCAGGACATGCGGTCTGGTTGGTTTGAGTGCGAGTAGTTGTGGTGAGATCCTTGGGGTGGTGGAGGTGGAGTTTGGTTCTGATACCTTGATACATTGTGGGATCCTGGGGGAATGGTGCGGAGTTGTGGTGCCAAATTGGAGTTGCGGAAGCGACCTACGAGGACCCTGGGAATATCAGGATCCACACGGGATCATGGTTGCTACCCCTGCGGGAATAGCTGCTCTGAGGCATGCGGCTGGGCCGGGGGAGAGTGGACACGTGCATCGTGGATGCCTGTGCCGGTGTGTTGCCTTGCCTGCCTCGCGGCAGACCCGGCGCGCAGCCGGAACAGTTGCTGCCTGTGCACGGGACAGGATTTCCAGCGTACCCCGTGGCCTCTACCCCCGTACAGCGCGCAGGTCTGATTTTCAGAGGGGACTGAACAGGTGCGGGATTCATGGTTTTGTGTTCACTTGGAGCACACCAGTGAGGTAGCAGTGCAGCTTCTCTCGGAGTGACCGAGTTGGTGGCATTTGCCGCACTGCTGTATTTGTGCGGGAGGCCAGTAATCTTTCACCCGTATCTGGTGGTGACACAGGGTGTTCAGAGATAGGAGCTGCTGTCGTTCCTCGGGAGTTGTTACCTCCACGAGGTACATTGGGAGAAATGGTCGTCCGTGGGTGAACCGTCGCAACTACTGCACCCTCGTCGCCCTTACCCCAGCCCTTTCGAGCTACACCTTGAGCAGGTCCTGCACCTGATTAAGGTAGAGGTTCTTGATGACCAGTCTATCAGACTGGTCGTCCAGCCTCCGTACCAGGGAAAAGGCAATGCCCTCTCCCAGAGAAGATGACACATGGTAGTGCAGTCCGTCGCGTTAGTGGTGCGCACCATCATGTCCCCAGACACAGGGGACAAGGCGGCCCCGGGGAAAGAGGGTCCCTCGTGAGTGGCACAGGCTCGCACCTACAATTGAATAAGTAGGCCGCCCGCAGAGTGTGTACTCCAAAATATCGACCAAGCAGACACAAAGAATATGAGAAGGTATTTTCACACAAATAACGATGCTGACGGCAGATAATTACAACTGACCATTAAAGGCAAAGGCCGATAATGTAAACTAGAGTTACATTTAGGTTTAGCAACATAGCAGTAAGTATAATAAGACTAAAACTGACAAGCTTGCAAGTATTACTTGCAGTGACAATCAAACACCTAACTTACCCTAAACTTCCCAACAAATAACACCAGGAATCCTACCAAATACCACCCACAATAGGCATTGGATCAGTCTGGGCTTCATGTCAAGTCTGTATCCCTGCATCAGAAAGCCACTCTGCTGAATCGCACTCCGAGACAGCTAAGATCATCTCCTGGAAGGCGCGGGTGCTTAAGGCGGTACCGCAAAACAGTTCTCCTTCCCAATCCGGTGTAGGATTTTCAGTGGTGTAGTACCCTTGAGGTGAAGTCCACATACCCCACTGTGTCCTCCAACACAGTGGAAATCCATAAATGGATTTTTCTTCCACTCAAAAAAGGCAGTGTGAGGCGGTACTCCGAGGAAGAGCAGTAAGTGTCGAAGTATGCTACCAGGTTGGCAAACGCAGGTTGGCTCCCGTGGACATACAACGGCGCACTTTGTGCAGCGGCCTGTGCATAGGTGTGGGGTTGTGGTAGGAGGGGAGGGGGTGGATGGGAGGTAGAATTTTGAGAGCCATAGGGGGCTCGGAGGGGTAGCAGTGGCGGGATGTTTGGATGGGACGAAGTTGGTGCAGCTTCGTGGGCTTGGATCAGGGGCCGGGGTTGCTGCGCCGGGGGGGTCAGTGCGGGCTGGGATTGCTTGGATGTCAGTGGGGGGATTATGAGAAGTTGTCGGCGTCTGGGTGGGTTGGCGGCTACTGGTGCAGATAGAATCGGTGTAGTGCTGGGATGGGCAGACTGAGGTTCCTCGGCGGAGTAGTGGGCCTCGGAAATGGAGTTAGCGGGTGAGGTGAGGTGGAAGGCTCAAGGACGGAGTCACATGAGTGGCGATTCTCTGGAGAGGAGGGCCGCGTGGAAGTGGCCAGTGGTTCCGAGAAGGATTCCTGGAGCGTGGAATTTGAAGAGGAAGAGGAGAGATTTCCTGGGGCAGTGGAAGAGCGCGAGGGGGTGGCGGTTTCTGTGGGTTCGGGTACGACACCACCAATCCCTCCCAGAAGATTCCTGGCCACTACAGGCCCGGTAGTGTCACTTCCCGAGGTGAGCGCACCATGGGCTTGCCTTACTTGCCCATGGTGTATGTTGGGTTCGTGAGAGAAGGGGGGGTGAACTTAACCTAATAGAGCAGAGGAAAGAAGAGTATAGTATGAGAGAAAGACTTCTGTAGAGGGTGCTCATAAGCGCGAGTAGCAGAGGGCCGGACCCTGGTGCGCCAGAAGCCAGTCAGAAACTTTTTTTTTTCGAGTGGAGGAAAAATCCATTTATAGATTTCCACTCTGTTGCGCTACGGCGTGATAAATTACCCTAAACTTCCCAAAAAATAACACCAGGAATCCTACCAAATACCACCCACAATAGGCAGTGGATCAGGCTGGGCTTCATATCAAGCCTGTATCCCTGTATCAGAAACCACACTCTGCTGAATCGCACTGCGAGACAGCTAAGATCACCTCCTGGAATGCGCGGGTGCTTAAGGCGCTACCGCAGCACATTTCTCCTTCCCAATCCGGTGGAGGTTTTTTAGTAGAGTAGTACCCTTGAGGTGAAGCACATACACCACTGTGCCCTCCAACATAGTGGTAATCCATAAATGGATTTTTCCTCCACTCGAAAGAAAAAAAAAAGAACCGGCCCAATCACAGATCATCACCCGCTCATTGGCCAGGGCAGCACAAGCCCCACCGACTATTTTATTATATATAGTAAGAAGAATTCAACCATTACTAGGAATCCCCAACGTGGACATAGGTTGACAGATCTTCCAAGATCATGTCAGGTGGCTCTTGGAGATCCTAGCATCACCAAACTTTGACCCCCTTTACATCTTTGACTATGTAAGAAAATTTACGGGAATACTAAAGATCAGCGATGTCTAACATAACCACCATAAACACAGTATACTGGAACTGTAACAACCTCAGAAGAAAAAGAAATGAACTCAGAGATTTCCTCCAAAGAAACAGCATCCAACTCGCGCTATTAAACGAAACAACCTGGGACCTACAGATCGCTTCACAGTCCCTGGCTATTCCGTTTACAAAACGACAGAAATAGAAGAGGGGGAGGGACAGCATAGTAATACAAAAGTCCGTCCAACATCATCAAGCATCTCTACCATGCTACTTCAGAAATCACCCACAACACCAACACACATGCAATCAACGATTTAACATCTGACCATCTCATAGGTTCTATTAGAAATTGAGGCCCGCTTAGCGTTTAAAATGGAACCACCAAGGCCAAACTATAGACTAGCAGACTGGGAGGCTTTCGAAACCACACTGAATAACACAATCGCGGAAACACCTATATTAACACATGACGAACATGATGAAGCTATAAACAAATTAGTCAAAGCGATAAAGCAAGCCACAAAGGAACACGTCCCCATTAGATACCCAATGTCAACAAACGTCTTCCCCACGATATCAGAGTAATTATCCAAGAAAGAAATCGAGCCAGACGTCAAGGGCAAAGAACCCGCAACCTAATACATCGTAACCGGTACAACGAATTTAAAAATCTAGCTAGTGAACACATCCGAGAATTCACCAGTAACCAATGGAATGACATAGTAAGTGAAATACACCCTCAAAACCATATTATATGGCACATAACGAAATATCTCACCCGCACATATATACACGTCCTTCCCCTCCACACGCCTACTCCCAGAGACCAAGCCGAAGCGTTTGCCGATACCCTTGAAGCAATCTTCCAGCCAAATGCCCATCCAACAGACCACGCTTTCGTAGCCGAAACGGAAGCAATAATAGACAATCTGGACCACACCCAAACACACAATAAAACACGCAGAACTAACGCGGGAGAAATCAAGCACTTACCCACAAGAAAGGCCCCAGTGCCAGACGAAATACCAAATATTACACTTAAACATCTGCCAACGAATGCACTGAAGCTACTAGCGAACATATTCAATCACACGATTGAAAAAGGCAGATTTCCTTCCCAATGGAAGGTAGTCAAAATACTATTATTTCCCAAGCCGCGAAAGAGCCAATCGCTTCCAGAAAACTATAAGCCAATGAGCCTTCTAAATACAATGAGCAAGGTCCTGGAAAAGATTCTACTAAAACGCATTAATACACACATAATAAAGAACAACATACTGATCAAAGAGCAATTTGGGTTTAGAAGCCAACACTCGACAACACTGCAACTGCTCCGACTAACCGAATCAATAGCGAAGAGCTTCAACACCAATCGATCAACAGGTGTCATCCTACTCGACATTGAAAGGGCCTTCGACCGCGTTTGGCACGTGGACTACTCCGTAAACTTATAACTTTAGTGTTCGCGGACTCCTTAGTATATAGCATCAAGAACTATCTCTCAAATAGAGCCTTTCGCACAAGCATAGAAAACGAAACCTCCTCATTAAGACACTGCACCAGAACTTTAACTAACTTCTCCCCTTTACAAATATATTTTAGTCTGTACAATGATTTCACGACAACGAACATTAAACATTCGTGAAAATAGAACATTTTCTTCTATATAAAGGTAGATAGAACAGTTTTGAATGTCCTTCAACTTCATGAGAACGAACGAACAGTTTTAAAAATGTCCTTCACAATTCACACCGCTTGCTGTGACGAGCCCTAAATCCCAACTACTGGCTCAAGGCAAGGTACCCGGCTTAGACCTCCCAATAGAGACGGTGGCGCCGGCAAACACTAAACTAAACACAATAAGCCACTACCACCGCCCCTATAGGGGAGTCTGACAATTATCTGCAATCAGCCTCTGTGCCAATCGGCACAACAAATTAGAGCAGGAGTCCCCCAAGATAGTCTACTGGGACCAGTCCTATTTAATTTCTACATCAATGACATCCCAGAAACAGTGAGAGTAGATAGATACCTATATGCCGACGACACAGCACTAGCAACACAATCGACTGCACCCAGAATAGTAGCCCTTAGGCTACGTACTGCTTTGACCAACCTAGAGCTATGGCTGACCAAATGGCGCATAAAGGATAACGCACGGAAAAGTCAAGCAATAATATTTATCAAACGAATCAAGCACCGACACAATAAACATGGGCTAATACCACTAACACTCCGGAACGAGGAAGTCGAATGGAAGGACTCAATCACCTACTTAGGTGTAACAATGGATCAGGGCGTTACGTGGAAACAACATATTAACACAGTAAGAGCTAAAACAAATGCCCAATTAAATAAAATATACCCAATTATTAATACAAACAGCTCACTAAAACTAGAGATGGGAAAAACACTATATAAAACACTTATTAGACCCATCCTAACTTACGCTACCCCCGCATGGGGACATGCAGCCAAAACGCATATTAAAAGATTGCAAACAATGCAAAATAGAATACTTCGGATTATTACCAGGCTACCACCACTCGCACCGGCATACCAACTCCACGAGGAGTTAAAAATGCATTCCATCGAGCAATTCATCAAAAGGCTCAGCTTCAACCTACTCGAGAAAAAGAACCTAAACCACAACCAACTAATACGGGCACTAGGGGAATATGACAAAACACATGATAAACACGCAAGGCCACTGTCTATTTTTAAAAGAACAATTAATCTCGGGGAGCCGGAGGTAGACATACAACAGTACCTAGAAAACCTTGTTAACGTTCCAGATGCTTGACATCGCTGAACGGAGATAAAACACACACCCATACACGTACACCAACACACACAACTTCCACAGTCCTCAAGTCGTTGGGCCAATCATTGGCCAAGGCGGCCCCGGGGAAAGAGGGTCCCCCGTGAGTGGCACAGGCTCGCAGCTACAATTGATAGGTAGGCTGCCCGCCGAGTGTGCACTCCAAAACATGGACCAAGCAGACACATGGAATATGAGAAGGTTCACACAACTGACGATGCTGGCGGCAGATAATTACAACTGACCATTAAAGGCAAATGCCGATAATGCAAACTAGAGTTATTAGGTTTAGCAAGATAGAAATAAGTATATTACGCCACAACTGACAAGCTTGCAAGTATTACAATGAAACACCTAAACTTAAGACGTAGCGTTACGGCGTGATAAATTACCCTAAACTTCCCAACAAATAACACCAGGAATCCTACCAAATACCACCCACAATATGCAGTGGATCAGGCTGGGCTTCATGTCAAGCCTGTATCCCTGCACCAGAAACCACCCTCTGCTGAATCGCACTGCGAGACAGCTATGATCATCTCCTGGAATGCGCGGGTGCTTAAGGCGGTACCGCAGCACATTTCTCCTTCCCAATCCGGTGGAGGTTTTTTAGTGGAGTAGTACCCTTGAGGTGAAGCCCAAATACCCCACTGTGCCCTCCAACACAGTGGTAATCCATGAATGGATTTTTCCTCCACTCGAAAAAAAGGCTGATCCGTGGACTTGGAGAGTATAATCTCAACCCTGGTGAGATATACAAGAGACCCAGACTTGTATTAGGACCCCCATAAATTCCACGCCTCCTTATCTTGCTACACTTACTCCATCTTTACCTTAACCAACTATACAATTCCTTAACAAAATACCACCACTCACCCACCATCATTTCCTTAAACCAAAACATCACTATGCCAGTAAGGAACCTAGTCCCGGTATGGCAAGAGTCGAAGGACCCTCCTCTGCGGAGGAGGACACTCCTTCAACGAGAACAAGGCTGCTGCTTGAAGATAGTAGATAACTTTTGTTCCTGATGGTATGTTGAAAATACATAGGTATAGGTGCTTGAATTTGGAGTTGCGGCTGTCTTTAGAACATAGGTTATAAACTTTGTTGTTTCCTTCGAATTTGTAGTGGAGTACATAGACCTCAATTTGTAAGCTAGTGGTAGGGCTAGTTCTGTAAGCTCCCAAAATTATTCGTAAAGAACTATGTCTAGCATTCTAAGTGCTGTTGGCTTTGCTGAATTATAGACAGTTGCTCCGTAATCCAATTTTGTGCTTACGATTGACTTATAGGTGCACCTTAGGACATGCCCGCCTCGGTAGCGCAGATGGTAGCTTGTCTGCCTCACGTTCGAGAGGTCCCGAGTTCGAATCTCGGTCAGGGTGAGATACATGGATACGGTTTTTCCGGGGTTTCCTTATCCTTCAAGATGAATGTCGGGTAACTCTTAAGTTCCATGGAACCTGGGCTCATTCGAGCATCATTTCAGTCAATTCATTCATCGTCCGATATGACTTCACGTTGGAGGACGTAAATTACAAAAAACAAAACAAAACAAAAAACAACTTAGCACATGTTGATCTGCCGCCCCCCTCAGTTGTTTTCAGACAATATTTACATTTGGTATTATGTTTTGGTCTATGAGGAGCTTGATGGGAGTACTCCTTCTTTTGTTTCTTGAGAATATTATATGTTTACATTGCGTTGACGAAAGTTGAAATACAGTTTATTTGCACCAGATAACTGTTTTATCTATTGCATCTTGTCACATTTCCTTCGTTGTGATTGGGTTTTCGCCCCTTCATTAAAATAGGAGATCGTCAGCGAAAAGAGATGCTTTCACTGGAACTCTAATTTTGGAGGTTACACTATTTATAGCCACCAGGAAGAGTGTTACGCTGATTACTGATCCTTGTGGGACCCCATTTGTCACGGGGACTTCTTTGAATATGGCATTTGCTGTTCTTTCTTGAATTATTCGATCTCTTAGGAAGTTTTGAATGAATACTAACATATTTCCTCTCATATTATTTTCAACTAGAGTTCTTAGAACGTGGTTGTGCCAGACCAAGTCATATGCTTCATGTAGATCAAGGCTCACTGCTATTAGATGTTTTTTATTTAGGAATTCTTCTTGTATTTCAGTTTATAGAGTAACAAGGCTGTCATTTGTTGAGTGGTGTTGTCGAAAACCATTTTGTTCTGGAGTGAAGAAAGATGTCTTTTCTAGGTACCATCTCAATCGTCTGTTTATGATTTTTTCGAGCACTTTGCACATTGTGCAAGTGAGCGCAATTGGTCTGTAGTTTGTTGGAATGCGTTCATCTTTGGTTTAGCAATTGGAATTATATGGCTTTGCGCCATTGTTCAGGAAATACATTTTTTTCCCAGATGAGATCAAAAATTTCAAGTAGGTAAGTCTTTCCTTCTGTGGGTAATTGTTTTAAGAACTCATAGGGAATATTTTCAGGTTCCGGGCTACTCGTACTACTATCACTAATTGCTATAATAATTTCATCTATAGTTAGCTTTTCGTTGAAGCACTCAATGTTTTGTATGTTGGAATCACTTATATCTATATCAGAGGAGTTTTCAATATTCAAGAAATCTTCATCATAGCTGGAGTCACTTAAAATCTCCGAAGAGGTTTCAGGAAGATAGTTAGCAATATCTTGTGGGTTTTCCAAGGAAGAATTGGTATCGGTTTTTCAAAGTGAGGATATCGAATATATCGTTTTATTACTACGTATCTTTTGCAGTTTCTTCCAAATTATATTTTGTGGTGTTTGGTGAGAAAAAGGGCACAAAAGAATATCCACGATGTATTTTTGTTTTCTTTTACTGTTTTTCTCGCTGGGCACTTGCTACGGCTCTGGATATTTATTTTCCTTTCTTTATTTGGATTTCGTTTGTATTAGTAGAAAGCTTTGTTTTTATTTTTAATTGCAATTTTACAATTTTCATTCCACCAGGGTGTTGTTTTCTTGTTACGTTTAATACTATATTTAGGAATGCTCATTTCTGCAGAGTTGATGATTAAATTTGTAAGCTGATCTATTATGGCATTAATTGTACAAGTATGGAATTCATTTTTAGGTATGATCTTAGGCATATTTTTAACATATTCTGATCTATAGTTTGACTAGTTTCCTTTTTAAGCGTTCCATTTGTTTATTATCAAATTACTTTGGTGCGTCGCTTCTTTTTTCAGCAAAATTGAATAATGATCACTACCTAATAAGGTTTTAAAAACATGCCTGTTATATGATAGTGCTACATCTCGCGTACTTACGCAAAGATCTATATAACTAAAAGTGTTGTCTCTGATACTGTAGTGTGTGGGTTTTTTAGTGTTTAATATTACTAAATCTGTTTTGTTTATTAGTGATTCCACCATTTTCCCTCTTTGATTAGTGTAGGTATTTCCCGATGCTGTGTTGTGAGAATTAAAGTCACCTGCAAGAATAAAAGGTTCTGGTATTTGATCTATCAGTGTGTACAAGTCAGAAACACATATATGCTGACTATTAGGTAAGTATATATTACATATGCATATTGACTGAGAATTTAGTAGTTGTATTGCAGTGGCTTCAGGGTGGGTATTTAGCTGTAATTTTTGAAAGGTATATTTTTCGGACATAAGTAGCAGCCCCCACTTTCTATGTTTGCATTGATACAATTATTATGATGAGAAGAATATTTTTAATATTTGCAACCAATTAATTTTTAAAATTAGTTTCTTGCAGATATATTATATCTGGTTGCTGTGAGGCAATTAGGTGTGTCAGGTATTCATACTGGGTCCAAAAGCTATTCAAATTCAACTGGAGGAGAAATGTATTCATTTTGTGGTTTTAGAGCGTTTTTTAAGTTTTATTTGGTGATGACACCTTCTTTTTTGTCCTATCCTTGTTTTTCAATTGATTTATTATTCTGGTTGTTCTTATTTTAATGCCCTGGGAATTTATAAGGTGATGTAATTTCTGTAGGCCTCTAGTAAAATTTTCTAAGTCATTTGTATGTGATTTTGCTGCAGTTATGATATCTGTATCTTCCAGTACATTATCGTAAAAGCTTTTCAATTGTTCATAGTTGAAAGGGAATTCCTTGGGCTTAGATTTTAAGTACGGTTTTATATGAACCAGAAATTCACCAACTTTACGCTGGCTTACCTGTATTTTTGGTTTCTTTTTAGGAGGTTTTGATTTTTTAATTTCATTTTGACATTGCATACCTACTTCCTCATCTGAGCTTTGATTAGTGGTTTCCAGATCTGGTTCATCTTTTCCTTGGCTTGTAGTGTCAGACGATTTTGGTCTTTTTGTTTTGCTTACTTTGAAAGATCCTGTCGCAGGTAACGGTGCAAACTCATATTGAATATGTGCTTCGTATAAGTCAACTTCAGGGTCGTTTTACAGCTGAGAGTCAACTAGGTTCTCTTCGGGACTATGATCTGTCTCCGTCTGTGGTGTTATTATTGGTTATTCTTTTGTATAGGGAATGTTATCTATAAGGTATATGTCATCCTGTATTTCTTCTTTATTGGAAGGACTTTCTTCATTCATTTCTAGAGCATTGTCATCTGATGTTTGTGACTTATTGTCGTCAGTAGATATGACAGAGCTTACTTAGGGTAGGGTATTTTTAATTTTCCATTGTCTTGCAAGGTGAACTTCTTCTTTACAAAGAAAGAATGTAGGATTGTCTGCAGAAATATATACTCAATAATTAACTCTTTCATAACGTATCAAGATCCTTTCTGGAAGTTTCTCTAGGTCTTCAGGATTTACATATATTTGGCGACCAAAACTCATGATGTGGGAGAAACCTGGTATAGTGATACCTGCTCGTATGTACTTAATAGTTGATGCTAAATTTACACCTACTTCTAGTAGGCTTTCTTCTATAGTCTTGTATGGGATAACAGCACACATATTAGATAGGACGATTCTCTTATTTTTTGTCAGTAGGGATCTGAGGTGCAATGATTCGTTGTTTATTACTATGCATTGATGCTTGGTAGTAAGCTCCTCTACTGTTTTCTTGTTTGCTAACTAAAGGCAAACTCGTCCATTTGATATTCTTGAAATACATCTTATGTTTGTTGGGTCCGTAAGTTTACCTACTGCTAGAACGTAACCTTTAATTGAAATGCTCTCTCTAGATTCAATAACAATTGCTTGTTCTCTGTTGGGTGGCGTTTGTAGTGCCTTTGAGTATGTTATTTGCTGGAATGAAATATCTTTGTAATTTTTTGGCATTACTGTAGTGGAATCGCTTCTATTTACTTCTTTGGATTTGTTACTGTCAGTTGTTTTAGCGGGTCTGTATGATTAACTTTCTTTAGGGGGCGTTGTTGCCTGCTATTTGCAGCCATTTGTTTTTCTTAACTTTCCAAATCTTAGGTTTTGTGATTTTATAATGTCTAATATTTAATAAGTTACCTGTAAACCCACGTAGTTTTATTGTTGTAGTTGGAGAGCGGTGCGCCGCCGTTGGTTTCTTGCTATATTTAGCGACACTTGTTCACTATTTCACAAACTAGAGGGTCAACTCGAAGAACGTGCAAAACCTGAACTATTTAATATAAGTGATCTTCATTTTACTCTCTCAAAACTATCTTTAGATTTAGATAATTTTTTAAACATTTATTTTCGTTAAGGTCCATAAGCTTTTCCTAGCCCGCCTCGGTAGCGTAGATGGTAGCATGTCTGCCTCACGTTCAAGAGGTCCCTAGTTCGAATATCGGTCAGGGTGAGTTACTTGGATAAGGTTTTTCCGGGGTTTTCCCTTATCCTGAAAGACGAATCTCGGATAACTACATAGACCCCGGACGCAGTGAGCATCATTTCACCCAATTCATTCATCGTCCGATTTGACCAAACGTTGGAGGGCGTCAATTACAAAAAAAAAAAAAAAAAAAAAAAAAAAAAAAAAAAAAGCTTTGTCCTACAACATTCTTTGTGGAAACAGAACAATGTTTAGAATATATCTCATATTGCTTCCATGAAAGCTAGTTTTAAGAATAATTATGAATTTAATACCAAGGCACTCTTTTAGCAATATTTTTGGTGAATTTGAAATATTAGCAGCCAATTAGTTTTTATTCGCGACTTTTTGTTTGAATTTATTTGTTTTAAATAATAATGAAACAAACAAAAAGACAATTTACCACATAGGCATTCCATGTGAAACAACAGTTAAACTTGGGAGATTACTTCAGGGAATTCCAAGGATGCGACGATAAAAGTTTAAGAATCCTACTTCCTAAATTAAAATTTCCATGGAAAATATTTAATTTTTCTTTTCTTCTCAAAGCACCTCTTGCCTATGTTTTTTCATAATAATCTTAATGAATCATTAAAGCATTAACAATCAATATTAATATGAGTTTTAATTCTCGCCATAGTGGTATCATGAAACACAGAACTGTAGGTACTAATTTTGTTATTTAATATTTATAGACTTTCAAGAAATAATCACAGGTTTATCTCACAAGAAAAAATGAATTCCTGGAAGAATGTTCAAAGCAGGTGGGTCATTCCTTTCCCTAAGGGGTGGCAGTTCAGGTTTGTAAGTGCTCCATTTCCAGTCGTAGGGAACAGGGGAACAGATCCTATAAGGAAGTAATACTATCAGTATACAGTTGGATGGAGAAGCGCGCAGTAATGGAAATGTATTTTACTATTTGTACACCTAAACCTTTGTCTTCACTGCCAATGACGACAAATGCAAGAATCGGCCGTTATAGAGATTCCATTGGATATAGACGTTCTGAACAAAAAATAAGAAAGGGAGAAAAGAAAAGAAAATGTAATAGCATTTAGGGAGTTAGGGAATGTTAAAGGATTTTGAGATGCCCTGAATCAAAGAAGAAAAGCAATCGCTCTGAGACTACATGCCAACCTTCATAGGAAAAACTGCCGTTTCCTATTTTCCAAAACAAAAATGAGGTTTTTGTTGATTACAATGTTCAGGTAATTGAATGTCTCCTAAATTGTGTGCGAATGTGTGTTGTAAACATACACGTGGTAACAATATAAAATCGTGTGGCATACCTGGCAGATATTGGGTTTAACGTTGGTATTTATCCCATATTTGGACACTTAGACCAAGATATATGGTTTATTCCGAGAGAAATTAAAGAAATAAATGTTAGTCTCGCAATGCTGCTGTATCAGTGACATAAACCTAGCCGCCTTCTGGAGGCAGCGGGACATGATCACTGACCTGTCAGTTTGAGATATTATTGTTTAGGTAGAGCCCCTGGGAGCCTGACCTAGAAAAATTAGTCTGTATCCCTCAGTTCTTTCAACGCCGACTTTGTTTTACATTATATCAAATATATGACCGATATCATAGGCTTTAGGACCCAACAAGTAATTACGTATGCATATAAACATCAAAATAGCGACAGTCTGATAAATAAAATTATTCAAATTGTATGCAATTAGGAATTTCAAATTGTGATATTTATTTGTTTGTCCTTCGCTTTCTTCTTGAGTAATATCTGTTAATTTTCATATACAAAACGGACAAATCGTGCTGCTATCTAAACGTAAACCAAATTTCAATATTTTGGGTTTCTATACATAGATGGCAGTCTTTAGAGCAACCTCCACGCAAATATTCCGTTTAGAGCTACATCACGACTGATTTGGATGCTCGCAAGGGAAGCTGCGTACCGGTAAATGAACCATCCAAGAGATAATTATGGCGTGGGAGAGAATCTATCAGCCAACAATGAAAAGACGAATAAAATATTTCTACAAAACTTTAACCTGCAGAAGACAGCAGAATTAGCTTCTGTAAGAATAGTTTGTGGAGAAGTGGGCAGAGAAACTATCGTGAATGTAACTACTGTGCCATTTTAATATAGCTGTCGTAATTTTATTTGTATCTGTTAGGGACCAAAGAAGTAAATCGCTTTTACTCTGCCTCTTCAAATTCAGCTCCAACCTTTCCGCTATGATAGCAGCTTCCTAATGTTCTCCTAATACCAGGCTAAAGTAATAAATGACAATGAGCTTTCATGGCTCGGCTCCAATTGATATAGAGTTTATTTGAAAATTATGTTGGTCAGGGAACAGGTATTTCATATGCAGTATTTCCCCCCCCCCCTTTTAACGTCCTTTATTTCCGCAGGTCGCATCGTGAAGTAAACGGTTGTACCCGAGACCCCCCAGCTTAGAGTTTACCCAACATACGTCTTCTCAGGACAGGGGAAAACTTCGGAAGTTCACTCTGAGATTCGAACTCGGCTTCTCTTAAAAATTTCCACCAAACCACAGCGGCAAGCTGAAGTCCTTTTAGGTACTAACAATAATAATTTACATGGCAAAGTGTGTAGGCGTATCGGAAAATATGTGAACAACGGAGTTGTTTACGCAAGGCTATCGTACGTACACGGCGGTCGGTGTATATACACTTTGTTCAGATACAATCCCAGCAATATTTCCTACATCGGCAGACCAAGAAATCATATATAGGTAACGTGATTAAATATTGTAACATTGAGAAAGAAGAGGGAATCAAAATCCCTTTTTGTCAAGAGCGATTGCCCTTGTAATTTACATTTATTGGCTAACCTTTCATTAAGACACAGATTCAAAGAGCTTTATTTGTGTTTCATCACTTACTGTAGGGTAAATGCAGGTATTTTCGTGACACAGGCAATTTCGTGAGACTTTTTCGAAGGGATGTCACTGAGAAACCAGTTGATGTTAGCTCGTCTTTCACTGTTGGTAGTTGACATATTTATCCCTAAAGCTCAGGAGATATCGGTAGGCGCGTTTCTCTGACGGATGAAGACGGAAACTAAAGTTATGTTAGGAGAGGAAAGTTTTCAGCCATTTTCTTACGAGCTTTTGTCGTGTGTGTTTTTGTGCCATTATACAAAGAAGATTTATCGGTAAGTGATATGTTATTGCTAATCAGCTTTTAGCTATACTTCCACTCTATTTATTCGTGTTAGTGTCATAGTAATACAATATATTGGGAAACCATAATCCCTTATTTTCTGGCACCGTTTTCTTAGAATTTTTGTCATTGTAAAAATGGCTTCCTGGCATGGCATTTAATTTTTTTATCATAATTTCAAATTTTCATGTTTTTATATGGCGCACAGAAACAAATTTGTGCTTAATATTTTGCAGAATAGTCATACCCAAATGGGTCCAAAGCTCCTTCTGTCTTGTTCCATATCATGTGTTGTGTCAGTGCTCAGAAGATGATGTAATATTTAGGTGTGATAATTGTTGTGCAGCTGAAATATGGAATGACTGCATTGATTCTGATTAAATATCTGAGAAAACTCCAACTATTATTTGAAAATATAATGGGTTTCATCATTCACGAACATACCTCACCAGTATCACGAAATTAAATACCCATATCGCAAAATTGCCTGCATAATGATACCTTAAAAATCAGACGTTTACTATTAAAATATATTGTCAAAATGAATTAATAATTCCACATCTCTTGCCTCTAATGGGCTTTTTGAACTTTTCTTTCCCTTGATAGCAAATAAGAAGTGAAATAAAGTGCTCGTGTGAACTATAATGGCAGATACAATACATAAGGTATTGAATAGGCAGGCAAGAGAAATTGCATCTCGTATTATTTAAAATAAACAGTGTAGATAAACATATAAACAGTGAAGTAGCAATAACTTCCACGTCCGGCGTTGCCAAACTTCAGGAGAACATAAGCGCGTATGGAGTTGGGCCACGAATAGTGCAACTTATTTCAAGAGAAGCCAGCGGAAACATTAAAAGCAATGGGGACAAAATATTTAAATAATCAGGCAAGCGACGCAATCACAAAAAAAAAGTTAATGGTTTAATAACATGCCAGTATGCTTGACCGTACCCCAGAAGCTGAACGATATTGCAACACCACCTCCAATAGTTCTGTCTCTTTCTATACGCCCGCCTTTCTACCTGAACCCCAGTCTAGTAAACAAGATAACAAGCGAACGGAGTGCTGTGCCATGAAGGTCAATACACCTCGATGTTCAGGCGTGTGTGTGTGTGTGTGTGTGTGTGTGTGTGTGTGTGTGTGTGTGTGTGTGTGTGTGTGTGTGTGTGTGTGTGTGTGTGTGCGGGTGCTTAGGTGGGTGGGTGTGAACAAGGTAACTCAGAAACCAAAAGTGAGTTTGAGTCTTAAACTTCATATTTATGTGCTTGTTTTCTGAAGGTCCTGTACTATAGGTATAACTATGTTCCCCTAAAACTTGATGAATTTCGATAAGATTGCAGACAAAATTGATTAAGAGTGCATCACAGTAATGGAAATGTATTTTACTATTTTATACTTTAAACTTTGTCTTCAATGCCAAAGAAGACAAAAAAGAAGACAAATGCAAGAATCGGAAAAATAGATCTACTGCATTGTTTACCTCCGCAACTCCTTGGCACATATAGTAAGCACAAAAATGATTATTATCGGGATTCCATTGTATGTAGATTTTTGAATAAAAAATTAAGAAAAGGAAGAAAAGAAAAGAAAAAAGAAAATTTATGGGAAAAGTCACTTGTGTTTCGTGTATGTGTTGGGAGATGGCATAGCTCAAAAAGCAGGTAAAATGATCAAATTGTTTAACTTGCGTTTGTTCGAAGGACGCCACAAGAACGTTTTCAACAAAATGCACCATATAGACCTAACGTTTATATCGAAAATATAATTTTCTTCAACCAGCCCTTTATGTTATTAATATATCACTTCTTCAAATAGTTACAAGAGAAATAAAACGCATATCTAGAATATTCTGCCAATAACCTGTGAAGAACATTTCATTTTGAATGATTATCGCATAAGTTTTGTCTGGTAAAACCTAACAGATAGGCAAAAACTTACTCCACAAAATAAAGCACTGGCAAATAATTTAAAACACAGTTTATAGAAAATAGGGCTTTCTGGCATTAGCCATTTTGGTGATATTTAATGTTTGCATTTTCTCAAAGCATGATATAGGATAAAGCTGACTGCTCTCAGAAAAACTGAATGTTAAATTATCTGAATCGAAAGAGGGTTTGAGGATCCTCATAGTTTAGGAAAATGTAATATGGTTTTTTGAAAACGAAAATACTTTATAATTGGTAAGAAGGAATATCTCTATAATGGTTGATCACAGTTTTTCTTTCTTTTTTTTTTTTTGCTATAAATCGTGTTTTAATTTTTTCGACATTTTATTCTGTTTAGCACACTTGTAGGTTATTTGACGTTGGAGAACGTAAATTGCAATACATATCCATAGTTTAGTTAAAACTACTCATATAGAGCTAAGCTAACCTAATCTAACCCAGTCTATTCCGATGTCATGAGGAGGCAATTGATTGGTGGGAAAGGCCGAATAAAGTCTAAAGACTCGGCGTAATTTCAGCACAGCAATCACTACTGTGTTGTCCTTTAATACATTACTTAATGAACAGAGAGAGTTAACGTCAAACCATAATTAAGTTGTACTTTGTAGTTAATGAATAGCAAAACTGATGACTACAGAGCAGTGAAATAGCGTTTTATAATCGTGAGAAGTAATTATAAATTAAGTTAGAATTCAGTATGTTAGTTATGGCTAGTACGCAGCCTGGGCTAAATGCCTAATTATAAAATGTAAGAATACACCAAATAAATAAAAATGAAACAGATACATATTTATCTCATAGTCCAACCATAGATTACATTTGAAAAGTGCTTCGGTTACTAAACAAGCAAGGGGTGACCTGTGAACGTTCAAATTTTTCTTCTACTATAACTGCACCTGTCATCTTAGAGATGTCTAAAGTATTATTTTTGTCAGCAGAAAATGAATTCCTATTAATATTATACAATAAGAGACTTTCTGCACGTAACTATGTGCGCTCGTTAATTATATAGAGTGTATGTGTGTATGCATTTTTATTACATTAGTGCGCCTTGGAGATCAGAGGTTATGATAAATTAAATATGAATAAAAGATATCACAGAATGAGAATAATAGGTTGCTAGTAGTTGATGGTGTTGTAGTAAGTTTCAACCGTTGTCACATAATGCGATTAGGAACTGGCGTACTGTAGTCTTGAGAATTCTTCCAGCTATGCTTTCATCTTGGACGATGACAACTGTATATATGGTCGGAGACGCCATAGCTGTTTTATAGTATGTAGTCACTGCTTCCCAGAAGACTAGGCTTTTCATACTACAGATGTTTAGCAGCACATTTAAAAAGTTCGACCTCATTGCGCTGTTCGCTGATTCTGAAGTAGAATCCATATATGGAGATGGAGATGCAGCACTGGGGATTTCGAAAGGTAAAGAAGAGTGAAGCTCTAGAAACTGAAAAAGTGAGATAAGCAATGGAAGTGCCTTGGCGGGTTGCACTCCATCAGTGAAAACCACCACTGCACTGCCACTGCTTACTCTCACTTCTCCCTTTTCCAAAGCATCATTCTTCTGTTCCTTTCCAAATACTCGGTGCTGCATCACCATCACCATCCATTTCTTCATTCTTCATGGCGTGCATTGCACCAGTAGAAGCCATTACTACACTTTTATTGCAGTGCATCAACATCAGCAGTGCATCCCATGAAGTATGGATAATCTGCAACAAGAGAAAACAAAAGAAATGAATGAGATTGTGTATGTATGTATGTATGTATGTATGTATGTATGTATGTATGTGTGTATGTATGTATGTAGAAATGTGTAGTGCTTAACGCCCGCTTTTACTACATACGGCACCGCAGGCGGTGACACTGATGATACATGAGATGAAGATGGAGCACCGGTGGAATGAGATGGCGGGGGAAACCGGAAGTCCAGGAGAAAACCCGCCCCAGCGCCGTTTTGTCCACCACAGATCTCAGTTTGCGGTCACCTGGGATCGAACCCAGGCCGCCTTCGTGAGAGCTAAATGGTCTAACCACTGAGCCACGGCGTGGCCATGTGTGTATGTATGTATGTATGTACATATGTATGTATGTGGCCCGCCTCGGTAGCGTGGTGGTAGCATATCTGCCTCACGTTCAAGCGGTACCGAGCTCGAATCTCGGTCAGGGTGAAATACTTGGATAAGGTTTTTCCGGGGTTTTCCCTTATCCTGAAAGACAAATGTCGAGTAACTCTAAGCTCTAAGGACCCTGGACTCATTCGAGCATCATTTCACCAATTCCATTCATCGTCCGATATGATTTAACGTATGTATGTATGTGTGTATATATGTATGGGTATCATTATACTGTCACTCATACTATTAACTGAAACGTCAATTATTGGAAATATTTTCTGTCGAGCAAGTGAATCTTCGTTAATCATCGTAATTTAATAATAATAATAATAATAATAATAATAATAATAATAATAATAATAATAATAATAATAATAATAATAATAATAATAATAATAATAATAATAATAATAATAATAATAATAATAATAATAATAATAATAATAATAATAATAATAATAATAATAATAATAATAATAATAATAATAATAATAATAATAATAATAATAATAATAATAATAATAATAATAATAATAATAATAATAATAATAATAATAATAATAATAATAATAATAATAATAATAATAATAATAATAATAATAATAATAATAATAATAATAATAATAATAATAATAATAATAATAATAATAATAATAATAATAATAATAATAATAATAATAATAATAATAATAATAATAATAATAATAATAATAATAATAATAATAATAATAATAATAATAATAATAATAATAATAATAATAATAATAATAATAATAATAATAATAATAATAATAATAATAATAATAATAATAATAATAATAATAATAATAATAATAATAATAATAATAATAATAATAATAATAATAATAATAATAATAATAATAATAATAATAATAATAATAATAATAATAATAATAATAATAATAATAATAATAATAATAATAATAATAATAATAATAATAATAATAATAATAATAATAATAATAATAATAATAATAATAATAATAATAATAATAATAATAATAATAATAATAATAATAATAATAATAATAATAATAATAATAATAATAATAATAATAATAATAATAATAATAATAATAATAATAATAATAATAATAATAATAATAATAATAATAAGGGCACTGGGGTAGCGCGGTGGTTTCGTTCGCGGCTCCCGTTCTAAGGGTCCCGAGTTCGATTCCCGGGTCTGGGGTTGGCGATTTTAAGTCGGCCCTATCCACGCCTTCACCTCTGTCTAGCACACGTGAAGTATCCCCTATGCCCAACGTGGTTCGGAGTCCACGGTAAAAACTGTAGGTCCTCTCACCTCACCGCCATCTTCACTATCACCCTATCATCGGAGGTAATGGACACCGCCCTCTGGGTGCCTCCACCTGAGAAATGGGTCCGGTCATCACTTGGTGGGGTGAGGTTACCCCGAAGGCCAAGGTTGCCATGTGGGGAGTGTTAGTAACTAACTAACTATAATAATAATAATAAAAGTAGTAGTAATAATAAACCTGGTTATTGTTGTACGGAACATCACAGTCATGCAAATTTCAATTTTGTTCTTGGGCAGATAATAAGGTAATTAGTGAAAAACCAGTTTGCACGAGATTGAACTTGGAACTTTCTGCACTATCCTTGTCTAGCACGGGCACTGGGTTTCTTTCCTTGAAATGGTCAGTCAGATTTTTTTTTTGTGTGTGTAATTTACGTCCTCCAACATTAAGTCATATCGGATCATGAATGAAATGGCTGAAATGATGCTCAAATGAGCTAAGGGTCCATGGAGCTTAGAGTTACCGGACATTCGCTTTTCAGGATAAGGGAAAACCCCGGAAAAAACCTTATCCAGGTAACTCACCCTTACCGAGATTCGAACTCGGAATCTCTTGAACGTGAGGCAGACATACTATCACCATGCTACCGAGACTGGTGAATCCACCACTGATAAGACGGCAGTGGTGGTCAGTCAGATAATAAACAGTTGCTCTCTTCATCTCCACAAAATTCACATATCCTGACCTCATTACTTCTCAACCCTTTTAAGTATGTTATTCCTACTGTCATCCATGCTCTTCCAATAAATTAAAGACAAAATTTATGAAATAGATCGCATAGTGCAAACCACGCTCTAATAAGATTACCTCCGTATCATTGAACCTCAGTGCTGTAGAATTTATGTGGGCACAGAAAAAAAATCATGTCACAAAACACAACATATCATTTAAGCATAGTGACGTAAAGGTGTTGTTCTGATGGTGCAGCAGGTAAAGTGCCCTAACAAATCTTAGCGGAGAGCTTGAGAACATTTTGAAATGATTGAACAGTTTTTTTGGGGGGAGAAAGCTGGATTAGTAGATTAAATTAGTGATAGGTTCATAATTAACTTAGATGATTCAGGTAAGGAATGTGAGGAAAAGTTTGAAATTTCTGACAACGAAGAGGGGGAACAGAAGCCAAATTTGGAAGACGAAGGATCATCCACCGCTGATGTGTCTGCCCTGCCTGGTAGGCCAAAAAAGAAAAGGGGGCAGGTTAGAAAGAGATCGTGAGTACGCATTTCCTTCCCTTTCTAAAAACTAGGGGCCAAGTTAAATCTCGTGTCTTATAGGTATAAGAATAATCGAATGCAGGTGTCACTGAGTGCAGATGTCTCGCATCCAGTTTTTATGTGTGCTTAAATGTGTTAGCCAATAGACTGGTTTGTAAAAGAAACTACTGTGAGACGAAACTCCAACACACCGTTGGTGCTAATATGAGTCTGGCAATTGACAGCGAACTTAATATACCAAAAATTAAAATATGTACCTTTTCCTGACGAGATAAACAAGTAGTTCCCATTCGCAAACGTCAACGTTATCAATGTTCACCAATTCAAGTTCTGGAGTCAAAGTGAAGCGTGAAAGTAGGTAATGAAGGCAAAGGGAGTCGAAGAGAGGAGATCCTGCTAGAAAACACCACCCCAGGGAAAAAAAAGCTAAAATACAGAGTTAGAGTTGGCCACCAGAAATCGAAGCTGGGACCTTTCAAATATGAGCCTAATAGTTACCGCGGAATCCAGTTGCTCGGTATCCCATTAACATAATAAACAACAAAGTAATAGTTGTAAAATTACATGAGCTAACCTGATTCGGCATAAATGTGTAAAACAAGTTAAATATACACTCCTGGAAATTGAAATAAGAACACCGTGAATTCATTGTCCCAGGAAGGGGAAACTTTATTGACACATTCCTGGGGTCAGATACATCACATGATCACACTGACAGAAACATAGACACATAGACACAGGCAACAGAGCATGCACAATGTCGGCACTAGTACTGTGTATATCCACCTTTCGCAGCAATGCAGGCTGCTATTCTCCCATGGAGACGATCGTATAGATGCTGGATGTAGTCCTGTGTAACGGCTTGCCATGCCATTTCCAGCTGGCGCCTCAGTTGGACCAGCTTTCGTGCTGGACATGCAGACCGCGTGAGACGACGTTTCATCCAGCCCCAAACATGCTCAATGGGGGACAGATCCGGAGATCTTGCTGGCCAGGGTAGTTGACTTACACCTTCTAGAGCACGTTGGGTGGCACGGGATATATGCGGACGTGCATTGTCCTGTTGGAACAGCAAGTTCCCTTGCCGGTCTAGGAATGGTAGAACGATGGGTTCGATGACGATTTGGATGTACCGTGCACTATTCAGTGTTCCCTCGACGATCACCAGAGGTGTACGGCCAGTGTAGAAGATCGCTCCCCACACCATGATGCCGGGTGTTGGCCCTGTGTGCCTCGGTCGTATGAAGTCCTGATTGTGGCGCTCACCTGCACGGCACCAAACACGCATACGGCCATCATTGGCACCAAGGCAGAAGCGGCTCTCATCGCTGAAGACGACACGTCTCCATTCGTCCCTCCATTCACGTCTGTCACGACACCACTGGAGGCGGGCTGCACGATGTTGGGGCGTGAGCGGAAGACGGCATAACGGTGCGCGGGACCGTAGCCCAGCTTCATGGAGACGGTTGCGAATGGTCCTCGCCGATACTCCAGGAGCAACAGTGTCCCTAATTTGCTGGGAAGTGGCGGTGCGGTCCCCTACGGCTCTGCGAAGGATCCGACGGTCTTGGCGTGCATCCGTGCATCGCTGCGGTCCGGTCCCAGGTCGACGGGCACGTGCACCTTCCGCCGACCACTGGCGACAACATCGATGTACTGTGGAGACCTCACGCCCTACGTGTTGAACAACTCGGCGGTGCGTCCACCCGGCCTCCCGCATGTCCACTATACGCCCTCGCTCAAAGTCCGTCAACTGCACATACGGTTCACGTCCACGCTGTCGCGGCTTGCTACCAGTGTTAAAGACTGCGATGGAGCTCCGTATGCCACGGCAAAATGGCTGATACTGACGGCGGCGGTGCCCAAACCCTGCGCAGCTAGCGCCATTCGACGGCCAACACCGCGGTTCCTGGTGTGTCCCCTGTGCCGTGCGTGTGATCATTGCTTGTACAGCTCTCTCGCAGTGTCCGGAACAAGTATGGTGGGTCTGACACACCGGCGTCAATGTGTTCTTATTTCCATTTCCAGGAGTGTATTATGACAAGAGCAAGCATCTTTTGCCGAATGTGTAGCTCATCAAGTAGTTTGTTGAAGTATAGCAGTGACTCAATCTAGATGAGAGGGTTGTCCTGCAGGTTAACATGGTGCTGCCGCTGTGGAAGCTGTGCATTCACAATAGCAAGTTTAGGTCAATGTGACCTGAGTATGCTACTATGTAAGTTATTCTATATACAAAGGTGTATTATAAACACATATGTATAAAATGTGCTCTGTTTGCATTCGTGTTTATTTTTAACGTTATTTGTGACTCTCTCATATTTTTAAGTAAGATACGTTAGTATTTGAGTTACTGCGTTTATATGTTTAAACATTTAGTAAGCAGACACTTTGAATTTAGTAGCAATTACACTTATATCCGTCATGTTCCTTCAACGAAATACGCCTTCCAAAGCTTCGCGAAACATGCAGTCGGCGCTGGAGTTTGACCCTCGCTTTTCAGGCGTACTTACCGATAAGCTTCCAAACCCGTTCGGGAGCAAAAATGCTCCTTCTGAGTTATTACTACAATTCAGAGTGAGGTGAACATCTATAAATCCGCGGGGCCCAAATGACCTTGTTGTCGACGGGCCCTTAAACACCACACACTCACTCACTATAAATCCGCTCGCGCATAATTAGCAAAATAACGGCGTAAGCACAACCATGGCTGCTATATATTTTCAGCTTTGGCATACGGTAATAACCTGTCTTATCTATTGGTTGTTATTAAATTTTAGATGAGTCGTATTTTTTACACATCTGCTTCACTTTCGTACCTATTTTGAGGACATGTTTCGCAAATCATCGTTTGCATCTACGGCTCTTATGCGACTGAAGCTTGATCCAGCGGTATGGGTAATTCTGGGGTTGCTGCTGCCATCAGTTAAATCTCGATATATTGGTTGTTACTTTGTCCTCACGGAGCCACCGTCCGTCCTTGCTGCCACTCGGAGCTGGTCACTTTGCTGCTAGTTATTCATTTGACACGCAACATTTTACGACTTAGAGGCTTTTCATATATCTCACTAACCGCTTAAGATGCCTTACGTTTTAAAACAATTAAAATGAAATATTAGATTGCAAATGAGGCTGCTAGGGCTAGAATACATTGCAGCCAGGTAGCGTTTCGAAGTTTAGGGATGATGTAATACTAAAGTTATTTCTTCATAGCATACTGCTTGTAAATAAGTTAAGGCTTTTTCGATAAAATTAAGTAGCACACTGAGAACATGAATGAGCGGCTTTGATGGGTGGTGATAGTCACACTTGGAAACGAAATCTATGAGACAGCTTTTCTACTTTGTGCTGGCTAATGCAAATTTTGTTTCCATTGCACATATTTTAGTTTTCTGCACCCTAATCTTTAGTTGCGCGCGTTTTAATTTTGATATCAAATCATGTGTTTGAACTTCTTTGAGTACTAATAACACAGTATCAGTAAACAGCACATCTCGTAGACGTTTGCGCTTTCCAACTTGATTTATGGCTGGTTCAGACCTGACTATTTATCACCAGGGTTTTAGCACGGGTATCTTTTGTTCTTGGATAACCCAGAAATATATCTATTGGGTACTCTATCTGGCTTCAAAATTCTGTATTTTAATCCAGATCTATAATCATCATTTTTAACAGTCCACTGCACATAATGGAATGCTGTGATAGTAGCATTGGATTCGACGCCAGAAGGAAGCTGAACTTTGGATAGACTCAAAATCAGACTAAGCAAGGAGGAAAACTGCAGAAAGCCATCAGCAGAAGAAACAGGTGCAGCATTTCAAGCAGTAAAAGGTAAACAAACTTTAAAATATTTTGGATGCGAACGTAATGGTCATAAGATCACAGAATGCTCTGAAAAACAAACAAAAAAAATAATGTGAATTATGCAAAAAATTTAGATATGTCACAGAAAATTGTCACTTCAGAAAAATAAATTGTGTTGACATATATCCATCTTGTGGAACGTGCAGGAATACAAGTCATCCAGAAGAAAAGTGCTACTTTAAGAACAAGAATAACAGCGATAATAATAACAGGGGGGGGTGAAAGAAAGAGTGGGTTTTCTGACAACTGGAGAAAGAAGTATAGAAGAAGTAAATAGTGAGAAAAGTGATAGAAACTACTTTGTGGATATGGCTGTAATGGCAACATGACAAACAATTTAAAAGAGCTTTAAAGTGTAAGAAATACAAAAAACATCTAAATCAACCTTGCAAAGGATGGTGAATGCCTGATAACAAAAGCGGAAGAAGTGGAGACAGTGTGACACTGAAAAATGTCAGTTATGTACCTGGTTTAACAAAACACCTACTGTCACTGAAACCTGTAACAGAAAAAGATACAGTTGTTACTTTTTAGTAAACATAAAGTTTGGATAATAAAAGATACACAGTAGCACCATAACTTGGTCACATGCATTTCAAAGATCTAAAGAAGTTTCCTCATATGTGTGTTGTAGTTCCTAATATAATGATGCAGGAGTGATATTTACTGTGAAACATTCTATCTAGCCAAAATGGTAAGAAAACCGCTTAACACAGTGATATGGTAACGACCATTCCAGTTAATACAAACTGATAAATGAGTGGAAAGGTCAGTCCTTCTACTCATAGCAAAAATAATTTAATGACATGCGTTCATGGTTACACAAATTTTATGAAGTTCTATTTGTTGGAAAGTAAGGATGAAGCTGAAGATTTTCTTAAAGGACATCTAAATGAATCAGAAGCTCATTTTAGCTTAAATGTTTCTAAAATATGCTGTGACAATTGAGGACCAGTCATGTGCAGCTCAAGAAAACAAAGTATCGTGGCAAAATCCTCGTCAGAAGCAGAATATGTTGCTCCTGTACACTGCTGAAAGTAACTAAGTTTCTGAAGAATCTCAATGAAGAAGTTGTCAGTGTAAAGTCCAAAATTATAATGTACTCAGATAATTTAATCAAAGTCGTATTAAAATCATTAAATCTGGTCAAGCATTATGCAACACAAATCACATAGACATTCACTATAATTTCTTTCATGATGAATTAAATAAAAAGTGGCTTAATTCTCAAAATTCTCCCACTGGTGAACAAATTACTGATATTCTTAAAAAAAACACTTTTCAATCTGCAATATTTAAGGTACTGTCAAACAAGTTCACATATCATTTGTAATGCACATTGTAGTAAAACTTTCTGCCTTACAAAATTCATTTAAAGCCTTTCTAAACATATTATAAAGTTATTTTAATGCAAAAACATTTTTTCGTTGAGGAATGGACTACATTATATTGTGTAAACATATTGTATGGATACAACATGGTTATATATGCTAAAAGGATGTGTTGTAATAGTAACATGCACTAGTCATGTTGGTAGCATGTAAATGTTCCTATGTTGCGTCATGCTGTAATGGATGCCAGACAAATAAAATAACAGTAAAAAGTATTTACAGTGTTATGTTCTAAAGCCCATGTACATATAGTGCAACATTGAAAATAAGAAAATAATAACATGGAAGTATTTAAATTTGAATTTTCTACAAAATCTTACCGTGAAATGAGGCGAAGCCACTGTTTTCTTGGACCACTGTCAACTGGAAACTCTTGGAAACTTATTCCTTTACTTGTGCTCCTCGCTTCTTGCAAAAGTGATCACAACAGCACTGCATCTGAATTTTAAAGAACATGTGTAAACCCTCATGTTTAAGACCTGGCAGGAGTTAATGCAAACGTTTATATTATTATTATCATCATCATTATTATTAATTACTATAGCTGAGTAGATTGATTTATTTTAATGAGTGCACACACCTTCCTCAAGCTACGAGAAAAGGGCCATTACAAAAACATTGCTTGTGCTACCAAACAGATCTCTAATAATTGTCACAATACTTGCCTTTACATTCCTATATAAACATTCCTAAAGCACGTAATTTGTACATGGAACACGGCGTACTTGATATATAACCATGAGTTCCTCTTTCACTCTGAAATTTAGTGTAAAATGTTACTTTTCCTAAAACATTGTTAATTGTTAAGTTCTATTTCCGGCTAGTGACGTTTAGAGAGATAGTAGCGCCAATGCGGAAAGTTTGCGAAGTTCTTCCATGACGTCCCCTGTCATAAATGTAAGCAATGAATAGCTGAGGTTGAAAGATTAGCAGTCGGCCATGGCGTAACAAACATGGCCTCCTATGTCACCGCTACTGAACTTGCACAATGGGGGCTGCCAGCATGAAGAGAGGTAATATTTACTTGATTATTAAATGACTATATCCTCAACTTCACTCATAAATTCTATTCCCATCTTCCCTACAGCGTCAATGAACTTATCCGGGGTCTCGGGGAATTGTAATTGATCCCAGGGAAACCTACAAGCGTCCAGACTCACCTTAGGACCATCATAAGCTCAATAGTCTCCTGCAATTAACAACATATACTCTCTTTCATCCTACAACTTGAGATACTTCATAAAAAAGAAACCACCATCTACCCACCTTCTATTATTATAAATCCATCATCACGCCAGTAAGGGACAGAGACCCGAAATGGCAAAACGTCGAAATCTCCTTCTCGTCGGACAGGGATGACTCTTCAATGACACATCTGTATGTGTTTGTGTCTGTGTGTGTGTGTGTGTGTGTGTGTGTGTGTGTGTCTGTGTGTGTGTGTGTGTGTGTGTGTGTGTGTGTGTGTGTGTGTGTGTGTGTCGCTAGATTACGATGCTTTGATTGAGTTTTAACACTGGGGCTTATCTACCCAAACCCTAAGACAGCACTCTGTACCGCTTTATTGCTTCACCCTCCTTATAAAAACATCACTAGCTATACTTTGTGGCTTAGGAGCATCAATAAATCTTAGATATATTGCTCACATGTTGGCAGCTTTGAGTGTGAATTTGCAAGCTGAAATGAAAGAGTAGTGCAGCGTCGCATCCGTAAGGAAAAATCGGAAATGAAGCGAGGACACAGTACACTAGTTTATAACAGGTAATGTATACCCATCTGCAATGTTTGCTGTAAATGAAATGAAGGAAACACTACAAATTTAACAATGAAAAAAACACTTGTTATTTTATCTACTTCATGTTAATATAGATAAACGTTGCAGAAATGACCTTTTATGTATATTTCCTGATAGGTAAAATGGGAACAGGGTAATACAGCAGACTTAAGCGACACTCAAATCTTTTATAAACTGGTCACTATTTGGTGGCTTTGATATTCCATTCTTTTTGTTTCGTCAATAGATATGAAAAGAATAGGAGCTTACTGTTTGAGAAAATTATAAATGTCTGAAAACTCAAACTAACACTGATTAAGAGATGAAACTTAGTTGTTGTTCCACACTAGTCATGTGTAGGCTAAGTTTTCGATAGGTTAGGTCAGATTAAAAAATTCAATGCCTCAGCCGGGATTTGAACCACAGATCTCTCGGTCTCCGTCCGGCTGCTCTTAACCATTGATCTGATACGATCAACCTACTGGCATGACATTTAATGAATGACCATAGTAGGTAGCTCAATTGTTAAGAGCAACCGGGCGGAGACCGGGAGATCTGTGGCTCAAATCCCGGCTGTGGCATTGAATTTTTCAATCTGACTCTACCTATCACAATAAAATAATGATTATCTTATAAATGGTTCCACTGGAACTTTATTTCATAAATGTTTGTGTTTTAATGAGATATAATGAAATATGCAGAGCTCCTGGAGCATACTCCGTAGTTCTTTTGGGATATAGTCACGTTTATTGTTCAATTTTACCATTTTAAAAAATAAACATTACCTTTCATTGGTTTCTCTATTACATACCTATGTAACATGAAATATTGCAGTGCACCAACAAATTTTTATACTGAGATTTGTTTTGAAATACATGTTTTCAAGACCCCTTGAATAAAAAATAAAAGCATTTTTGAAAAAAAAAAAGTGTACATGTGTGAACAGTATGGCTCAAAAATGGAAAGTCCGTTAAATGCCGCACTTGGTATTTAAGTGCAACATGTTCCAATGATTCGATACGAGGATTTTTAAAGAAATCCCCCATCCCAGATTATAATTTACGCGGAACTCCTACGAAAATGATTTTCTTAATAGTCGTTCTTACGATTTTGATTAATATACTGTCGCGAAACCCGGTATCTACAATCGCGCGGCTTGTTTACACAAAGGAACTGATAGGCGGGCAGTGTGGAAACAAAGAGCCGGCAAATAAAAAGATGGTTAGTGTATCACAGAGTTAAAAGACTTGCCGGCCCAGATAGGGTTTCACGGGTGATAGAATATTCGTATCACGTCATTAGATGCCTTGTTTATTCCAGAAACATCTAGTGATTGTATAGACCAGTGTCGAATTATGAATGAGGTATTTAAAGGAAGCGACGAGTTGTGTAACAAGATTGTTGAGAACTGATCAGAACGTTGTTTGTTGTTGTCATCGACCTTGGTAAACTGTGTGCATGTGACGTAATGTTGCTACGTGAGAATTGAACAGTGTATTCTACGGAAATAAAGATCATTTAGAATTTCGGAAAATTGGACTTTTAATTCTACGAACCCACAAAGTCACAATACAGTAAATTAGGATTCATTCCAAATGAAAAGACATTTGGGAATCTTCAGAATTATTCTTCATTTTGGATGACGTTTGGTAACAGGTCATCCGTAAGAGACAAAATCTTAATACAAAATTGTAAATCTTGTTATAACACAACGGGCGCAAATGACCTTGTTGTCGACGGGCCCTAAAACACCACACACGCACTCACTGTTAAAACACAATTTATGAGTAAGTAAACATTTGTTGTCTCAGACTTTGTCAGAACGTAAACTTATGCATAAAGGATAATTATGATAGCACTGTAAACTGTAGCATACAACATTAACGTGCTTATTTACTGTAAATAACGTACCCAGATTTCTGAAAGCGACTTACTGTAGCAGTTGCTAGTTCGTCGTTCACCAATTTCTTTACTAGAAGTTTTGCACAACTATGCAATTATGCAACTCATATTGCACGCTCTGGTCGTGAGTTCCTCACTTTGTCAAAAATTGATCTGGACTTGCACTTTCTCAGAAGATAATTCCTTAAAGAAATTATACACTTTAACAATAATATTGTGACTTTGTGGGTTCGTGAAATCAAAAATCCAATTGCACAACTCAAAAATGTTCTTTATTTCCACCAACTTACAGTTGAACACTTGCCAATTACACAGAATTACGTAATGCACACAATTACGATTCACCAGTTCCTCCGTTACAGTTCCACTTGCACTCATAATTACGTAAACTCTTCCGACGCACGTACGCAGTCCGTCCCCTCACCGGTCGCTCCTCACAGCTCGCCAAGAACTGACTGTCTGACTCCGGCCCGGCGCAACGCTTATATAAGACCAGCTGGCCAATCTAGAAGTTTCCAGATTAGACGAAACAACCCGCACGTTCGAGAACCTAGGGGGAGGGTAAAGAGACGGCTCAGTGGCCCGCAATCCCTCTCCTAATCATCCCTTCAGTTAGTGACAGGAGACAAATGAGTGGGTGTGACGCGGCCTCTGGTCCCCTACTCAGCTGTCGTTTGTTGTGCTTCCCGATAATTGGGTGACACTGCTCCCTCCTCAAAGCTGGTCGTCCGGAACAGCACCATCGTAGCGGGCTAGACGATCCAGATGTACCACCAACATCTTCCCTCGGGGAACCTTCTGGATGCGGTAGACCACGTCGTTAATCCTCTTCACCACCCGGTACGGTCCTTGCCATGGCTGCTGGAGCTTCGGGCAGCGTCCCTTGGTCCGGGTAGGACGGTACAACCAAACCAAGTCAACTTGCTGGAACCCTTGGCTGTTGGCTCGCCAGTCACAGCTGGTCTTCATGCGGTCGCTCGCCTTCTGGATGTTATGGCGAGCCACCTCGTGCATGTCGTGGAGATGGTACACCAAGTTCTTCACATACTCGGTCGCCGGCTGCTTCGCCTCCGGAGGGCTTCCAAAAGCCAGGTCACAAGGGAGGCGTAACTCTCGGCCAAACATTAAGCTGGCTGGTGTCATCCCAGTTGTGTCGTGTGTAGACGAGCGGTAGGCCAGCAAGAACAGTGGCACCTTGACGTCCAGTCTCGCTGATGGCTGGCCACGACATTCCTCAGGTGTTCCTCTAAGGTCTTGATGTATCATTCGACCATGCCATCCGACTGGGGATGTAAAGGCGTCGTGCGGGTCTTGTTCACCCCAAGCCTTTGTAGTGCCTCCTTCATTAGGTTGGAACTCAAAGTTGGTACCCTGGTCACTGTGTAGCTCTAATGGCTCCCCAAATCGACAGAACACTTGCTCCACGAAGCAGTCTGTGATTGTCTTTGCCTCTTGGTTTGGGATGGCATACACCTCCGGCCACTTGGCGAAGTAGTCCAGGACCACCATTAGGTACTTTTTGCCACGGTCGGAAACTAGGAACGGTCCAGCAATGTCAACGGCGATCCGTTCGAATGGCGCTCTGACATTGTACTGCTGCATGTGGCCCCGGCTCCTAGTCTGGGGGCCACGACTCGCCGCGCACAAGTGACACTGACGGCACCATCTCTCAGCATCTGCTCGGAGTCTCAGCCAGTAGTAGCGCTGCCGTAGTTTGTCAATCGCTCGGTTCGCTCCCAGGTGTCCTCCCGAAGTACCGGCGTGCACTTCCTCCAAGACCTCCGGGACCATACTCCGGGGAAGTACCAACTGTTCTCTCTGCGTCTTCCCATCAGGTGATTCTCATACCCGGAACAGCACGCCCTCTCTGGTCTTCAACGAGTCCCATTGGGCCCAGTAAGTCTTGCAGGTGGTGCTCCTCGGTACGATGTCCTCCCAGGTTGGTCTCGTCCCTGCCTCCACTTCCCTTAAGAATGGCCCCAAGTCTGCGTCCGCCGGCTGCTCCCTCCTCAGGCCTGCGCTATCCCAGCCGTCCGCAGGCACTGCCACAACTACTCGGACTGCTGCGGCACGCTCCTTCCCTTCCACTCTTGTGCACTGGCTGCAATCTTCTGGACAGGGTCTTCGGGACATGGCGTCTGCGTTACCGTGGCTCTTCCCTCTACGATGTTCCATAGTGAAGTCGTACTCCTTCAGCCCCTAGACCCAACGTGCCGTCTGGCCTTCCAGGTTCTTGAAGATCAATAGCCAGGTTAGGGCGGAATGGTCAGTCCTCAGGTGGAATGGCTGACCGTACAGGTACTTGTGGAAGTGCTAAAAGGTCTTTACTACCACCAATAATTCTCGTCGGGTGACGCAGTAGTTCTTCTCTGCCTTGGATAGCGTCTTGCTGTAGTAGGCTATCACCCGCTCATGACCGTCCTGGATCTGTGATAGGACGCCTCCAATGCAATGGTCGCTGGCGTTAGTGTCCACAATGAAGGCGCCACCTGGCTGTGGAAATCCCAAAATTGGAGCACTGCATAGGGTCTCCTTCAGTTGCTGCAAAGCGTCTTCGGCGTCCTCCGTCCACACATAAGGCCGGTGTTCCTCCGTCAGGTGGGTGAGGGGTATGGCGATGTTGGCGATAATTACTGCACAGCCCCAGCAAACTGCGCAACTCTTTCTTATCCTTTGGGCGAGGCCAATCTCTCAGAGCCTGTGTCTTCTCCAGGTCTCTGGTCACTCCGGTTGCTGAGACTTTGTGGCCCAAGTAGTTCACTTCCTTGCGGAAGAGCTGGCACTTATTCACGTTCAGCTTCAATTTGGTCGCCTCCAGGTTCTGTAGCACCTTACTCAGATTCTACAGGTGATCATCAAAATTCTTTCCGGCGATAATGATGTCATCCATGTATAGCAGGCAGGCGTCGTTAGTCAGCCCTCTCATCACTGACTCCATGAGGCGTTGGAAAGTAGCTGTTGCGTTGCAGAGGCCAAAGGGCATAACCGTGAACTGCCAGAGCCCCTGGGTTGTCGAGAATGCGGTCGTCTCCTTGTCTCTTTGGTCTAGGGCTACCTGCCAGTAGCCCGCCTTCAGGTCCAGGGTCGAGAACCACTGTACACCAGCAAGCGTGTCCAGGGTCTCGTCAATCCGGGGTAAGGGGAAACAGTCCTTCCGGGTGACAGCGTTAAGCTTTCTGTAGTCTACGCAGAAGGGAAGCTCGCTATTCTTCTTTGTCACCAAGACTACAGGGGAACACCAAGGGTTGTGAGACTCTTCAATCACTCCCCTGGATCTCATGTCCTCTAGCATGTCTCGTACCGCTCCTTGCTTTGCCAACGGAACGCGTCTATGTGGTTGCCGAATAGGCCGGGCGTCCCCGGTGTCGATGCGGTGAAGCACTTTTTCCGTGCGGCCGTAGTCACTATCACCTTGGCTTCCCGTAGGGGAGGGGATCCGTCCCCTTCAGCTGCCGTGTTGCGGGCGCTGCGGACCCTTAGCACTCGTGGTACCTCTGAAGTTACTAGAGGAACAACGGGCCGAACAGCCGAGCCCCTCCTTCGGGAGTTGTTCGGAATGGGTTGGTCTCGAGGGGGCAGTGCGTTTGCGACACCCGTGGGAGATTAGGTACGTCTTCGGAGGGGGTTGAGGGAGCCATTAAGTTTCCGGGTACTAGCCTGCAAAGCTAGTAGAAGGTGTGCTAGATCACCAGGCGGCCCCACGGAGGTCATATCGGTAGTCTTCACCTTGAGTGTTGACGCGCGTAAGTGGCGTATCCACTTCCGTCCCGTCTTGTGTCCTTGGACCAGATGGGGGGCTTGTCAGGAAACTAGGTCTTGCCCTTATGGAAAGCCCCACGGAGGACGCCGAGCGCCCTTTGGGACAGCTCGGATACTCCCTGGTTTAAAGAGGCCCGGGTCTTGTTCCTACGGGGACACGGCCAATGGGAGTAGACCCTCTGCACTCAGATATCAACTTGGCTGAAGACACGCTAATACCGTCATAGCAGTTGTAGAACTTTCTCCAGCTGTTCTGCGGTCAGGTGGTCGGCCCCCTCTCAGTAAGCCTTCTAGTCGGGGAGCCAGGTGTTGCTTCTGCACCGGCTCCTGTGTCTTGTCGATTGCTGTCACGCTCACCACGGACTCGCACGTCCCAAACTCCGTCCTGGCCTGGACGTCGTGATCGGTGCCCGTCGGATTTAGCAGTCTCACTGGCACCTCCTCTCGGAACGGCAGCAATGCCCTGGCTACACACAGTCCGCGCACAGGCGTCTTCTGGTCCAGCATCATGTTCCTGGTTCTCTGGCCTTCCAGTCGCGCCGTCAACACCACCTCCCTCCTCGCGGGGACAACCACGTTTTCGCTCAAGACGACCCTGCAAATTACAAGGCGATCTTCTGATTGACGGAGTATAACCTCTTCTCCGTTGAGCCGCAGGAACTTCTTGTCGACGTCGACGTCGCCTCATGGCTCCGGAAAGCATTCAATTCCAGGATAACCTCCTCAGCCACTTTCGCGACGAACACCCACAGACGTACGCTGCTCCTTCCCAAGGTCAGCTTCAGCAGAGCCTCCTTCTCCACAGGCAAGTTGTCTCCCGATGCCGTGACAAGCTGGTAGGGTAGGCTCGGCTTCCGTGTCGGCAAACCCTTCGCCACCGCAGGTCTGATGATGGTAACGGCCGCCCCGGTGTCCACCAGCACGCGGCACGGCTTTCCTCTTACCCAAACGTCCGCGATGAGGCTGTCATCCATACGCCGGCTTACGGCGCGTAGTGTCACTCGAGGGGATGGTGGTGATGGCGCCGACGTGCCCCTCTCCACGACGGCCCTTACTCGTTTTCCGGCTGCTCTTCCTGGTGTGGGCAGTCTCTCTGCAGGTGTACGGGCTGTCCACACCCCCAACATAGGCAACTAGGTGTTCGCCGAAGTCCCTTGGCTGGTCTGTCTCCGGTGTAGCGGACACTCCTCGTTCTCGACGTCGGGATAGATGTTACCTTGGCCGCCTCCATCCTTAATGCTTCTGTTAGCGCCTCGTGGATGGTTTTATAATCGCCGAGCTTTAGGTTCTGACGAATCTCCGTGTCTCGTACCCCGGCCACAAATGTGTAGGCAGCTTCCCGGGATAGGAACTCTGGTGGGAGGTTGGCTAGGGCCTTGCTTGCCAGTTGTTCAACTGCCATGGCGAGCTCCTGCAGCGTTTCCCCCGGCTGCTTTGACCTTGCCTTTAGCTGGCTGCGGTACGCTGCGGCTAAGCGGTGGTTTCTGAAACGATTCTCCAGGGCCTCCCAGATGTCCTTGGGCGCCGCCGTTGTCTGCACCGCGTTTAAGACTTCCGCGGCCCGTCCCTGGATGCTGGCTATTAACTGTGTGGCCTCTTCCTCTGGCGACCATTTGTTGTGCTTGGCCACTGCATCGAACTGGCGACGGAAGACTTCAAACGTTGACGCGCCGTCATACTTTGGAGGTATGATGTTGCGCAGATGTTGCGTCGCGTCCCAGCGCGTCGGCATTCAAATGCTTCAGCTTCCTGCCGACGACGTCCTCCCCCATGGCGTTAAGGGACTTGACGTTGCTGTCGGCCTTTCCCTCCAGGTTGTTTACGCGGGTCGCAAGGTCTTCGACATACTCCACCACGGCGTTCAGGGTCTTGGCGTTATTGTCGGCCTTTTCCTGTAAATCATTAAGGCGGTCGTCTACTTGACCCATCCGCTTGTCCAGCTTCGCGACGTCATCCCTCACGCCGGCCAACTGTTCCTCAAATTTGGCGGCGAGGACCTCGTTCGCCTCCTTCATTTCCGTGGCCAGACTGTCGTTCGCTGCCCTCATTCCTGTGGTCTGTTCGGCCATCTTTGCGGTAATTCTCGTGGCCAAGTTGTTGTTTGCCGCTTCTGTTTTTGTTGTTAACTCGTTCATCTTCGCGTCCATTTTCTCGGTGATATTGTCATTCGCCGTCTTCATTTCCGATGTCAGTTCGGCCTTCATTTCCATCATCTTCTCCAAATTCCTTTCCAATGCGGCGTCCATGGTTCTAATGTTCGGTGATGTTGTTGTCCCGCTTCCTGACACCAGTGTGACTTTGTGGGTTCGTGAAATGAAAAGTCCAATTGCACCACTCAAAGATGTTCTTTATTTTCACCAACTTACAGTTGAACACTTGCCAATTACACAGATATACGTAATGCAAACAATTGCGATTCACCAGTTCGTCCGTTACAGTTCCACTTGCACTCGTAATTACGTAAACTCCTCCGACGCACGTACGCAGTCCTTCCGCTCACTGGGCGCTCCTCAGAGCTCGCCAAGAACTGACTGACTGACTCCGGCCCGGCGCGTCGTTTATATAAGACCAGCTGGCCAATCTAGAAGTTTCCAGATTAGACGAAACAACCCGCACGTTCAAGAACCTCCGGGGAGGGTAAAGAGACGGCTCAGTGGCCCGCAATCCTTCTCCTAATCATCCCTTCAGTTAGTGACAGGAGACAAATGAGTGGGTGTGGCGCGGCCTCTGGTCCCTTGCTCAGCTGTCGTTTGTTGTGCTTCCCGATAATTGGGTGACAATATTTCTGGCCTGGGAGAGAAGTACCCAATGGCTCCAGGACTGCAGTGAAGAGTGGTCGGTTAATTTATGAAATCAGTATATGGTGATCCTGGCGACAATTGGTAATGTCTTACTCAGTAGTGCGTACTGAAAAAGGAGTAACACAGTGTAAGATTGGAAGTTGAAGCATATCATAAGCATAAACACGTGAGTGAGGCAGACCAGCAGAAGAATCGAGTCGTCCACTTTTACCTGGACGGAGTGTTTGCCGCCCAGCACCTAGTCGCTTATTGTGGCTTTATCTGGGCAGTATAATAGGATCGACTTATGTCTCAGGCGGTTGTCTTATGCAGCGGAATATCTAGCCTTAAATGGGCGCTGTTGCCCCGTGGGGGGTGGACCAGTGCTGGCTGCGCTCTTCCGCCTGCCTGGGAGGTATCCGAGCACAGTCCGCTTAACAGGCTAGAGGGAAAGGAACTAATGTTTAGGTATGGGACTTACCAAGCCCATTTCTGGGCTTGTGGGTATGAAGTCAGGGGAAAGTAGCCCTGTTCAGTTCGGGTTACACAAGGCATCTTTGGGCAACCGGTAGCTCGGTCGGCGGTGAGGAACCCTGTGGTCCTAACGGCCAAGGCTGTTCACCAGTTTATTGGGATGGGAGTCTAGCTTATTGTAGATGGTGAGGGATCTCTGCCGCACCACGTCCACAATGTACGAGACTCGGGAGTAGGTTTGAAGGATGTGGGACGGGAATATACGTCCGGTATCGTAGATCATTCGCAGTGCCCTTTTCTGGACGTACTGTAGTCTGCGAATAGTGGTCGAAGCCGCTGATCCCCAGACTTCGCAACCGTAAAGAATCAGGGCCGGTATAATCGCCCGATACAGGCGTAGCTTGAGGTGCGTTGGCATGGCGGATTTAAGTACAGGGTACAACTGCCTGAGTGCTGCATGCCCTCGTCTGGCTTTGACCCGGACGTGAGGTACGTAGTTGAGGCGGCGATCGAGGAGGACGCCAAGGTATTTGGCAGTGGGAACCCAGAGGATTTGTCTCTGCCTCAACCGCAGCCACCAATCCGGTCGCCTAGCTCGGACCTTAGCCAGGAGAAGAGCGGAGCTCTTCTCGGAGCTAATGGCCACCCTCCACTTCTCACTCCAATGGCCGATAGCTCGGAGCTGGCGCTGCAGTGGAGGATGGCAATATCTTAGGTGTTTGTTACGCGCCATTATGAGGACGTCGTCGGCATATTGGCACGTAACAGTCTCTGGTTCTAGGGGCAAATCAGACATGTAGGCCGCAAAGAGTAACGGAGACAGAACACTGCCTTCCGGGACTCCCGCGGCTATGGGTCTGATAGATGACAGCCGTCCTTCCACTCTCACCCTGAACGTGTGGCCTCTGAGGAAACTGCTAATCAGGGCGAGATAGGGCGGAGGTACGTTGGCCTCCCTGAGTTTGCACAGAAGGCTTTGGTGCTAGGTTGTGGCAAAGGCTTTCTCTACGTCTAGCAGCACCGCGACTGTCTTGAGGTTTTCCTGGAATCCCAGGATCGTCCTCTCGGCCAGACGCAGTAACTGCAGGGTCGTGGAGTGTCCATAACGAAAACCAAACTGGTGATCGGGTATGAGTTGCCTTTCCTAGAAAAGAGGGGTCAGACGGGATAGGAGCAACCGCTCAAATAGTTTTGAGACGGTTGGTAGAAGACTTATGGATCGATAGCTAGACAGAAAGGCCGGATCCTGGCCGGGCTTCAGAATTCACACCACTCTCGCCTCTTTCCAGCAAGCCGGAGAATGGCGGAGGTGGATGCACGCATTGAAGATCCGCGTCAAATGGATGACGGCCCTCTTGGTAAGGTGCTGGAGCATGAGAGCGCTAACGCCATCATGTCCAGGGGATTTATTGGGTTTCAATTTACAGATTCCAGCAGTCATCGCCCTTGGGATGTCTATTGGTATATGGATCACCTCATGGCGCCACTGTGGCTCCTCATAGAGGTCTTCCACAGCAGCCTCTACGAGCTCAGTGAAGTCTTCGTCCTGGGCGTCCTCCCTCGGCTCGAATTGGCTTTCCAAATTATCCGCGAAAGCTGTAGCCTTATCTTGGGGTTCCTAAGCGAGTCTCCCGCGAGTGCCATGCAACGGATGCTGGTAAAGGGTTTTGTTCCTCCTGAGAGACTTGATGATCTTCCAGGGGTGCTTTTTCTGGACCTACACGTTTCTGAAGGTGTTCTCCCAGGCCACCTAACGGTGGGGACGGAGCAGCCGTCTTGCCAGGGATTTGAACCGCTGGTAAACTACTCCTACCCTGGGATGACGGAAACGCTGCCATAGCTTCCGAGCAGCTGCCTTGGCTTTTAGCAGCTGCCGGATCTCGTTCGGAATGGACAGAGGGTTAAGTGTGTTGGTTGGGATACGGTGAGTGTGTGCGCTCACCGCTTGACGGACTTGTTGGGAGAAATTCATCGCCGCTGCATCCAGCGCCTCGACATCGTCGATGCGTGGACAAGGGTCGATGGTTTGGTTGAGTTTGAGGATGGTTGCATCCCAGTCGACCTCAAGTTCCCAGTCTGAGTTTAACAGAGCTGGCGTGGTAACGTCGGAATCGACCGTGACAGGGTCATCGTCGGAGTCCAGTTCGTTCACCGCCGAGGGGTCTAGGTGAAATGGAAAGTTCTTTGTGATCATGATGTCGATGACATCCGGCCTGCCGCGGGCCTGATGGAAAGTTGAGCCTCTTGGCCCATGCGCGACGAGATTTGGGTCACCGCTTATGAGACGGTAGAGCCGTCGTCCCCTCTGGTTGCTCGTACGGCTGTGCCAGAGCCCCTGTTTCGCGTTGAGGTCTCCTGCAATGCAAACCACTGGATGTAGGTTGAGTAGGGTGGTGTAATCAGCTTCGAAGAAGTGATTGCCAGGTGGGTCATATGCCACTATCAGCAGGGTGTTCTGTCCGTCGACTGACAGCCGGACGGCGCAGGCCTCCACGTGCTGTACGGCAGGCAGAAGAACAGGGGTGTGCATGATGATGTTTTTCACGAGTACAGCTGTACCGCCACCCCGCCGACCGTTTCGATCGGAGCGGTGTGTGATGTAACTTGGCAGCGAGAAGTCGATACCAGCATTCAGGTGCGTCTCGCAGATCATTAGTATGTCAATCCCTACAAACTCTAACACTCCAGGTCGATGATCCCGTACACTGTTTGCGTTCCAGAACGCAGCACGTAATGGTCTCCTGACAAGTCGGGGGGCCATTACTCATCGGTGCATGGGAAAAGTTCCTCGAGTGTGTTTGTTCTCGAAAGGATAACTTGAGAATCATACCTCGTAGATAAATGGTCTTTTAACAGTCATCATTAAAAATTCTTGCCCCATATACTAAGGCATATTACAGTGTCGAATTTCCAGTAGTAATTTTGAGCGCGTGAAAAAGAGATATTTTGTTCACGCTTGTGCTGTGCGTTCTGGACTAGGAAAGGCTCCACCCCTATGATAGGACAGTCGCTCTAGGCCAGCCCTCCCTAGCTCCGCCTCATATGCCTTCTAATACCGATAGTTTCAGTGAAACAATTTTTATAAATGTCTCTGAATATGAAGGTGATTGGAAATATATATTTTTAAGAATAGTTCGCTCAGAAGTGGGTCATATGAGTGCACAAACGAGATTATTTATTTTGTTTACAATAAATGGAAGTGGACGATGTTACCATAAATGTTTGTTTTGAGGTTGCACTACAGTAAAGTAGGAATGTGTAGTATAGATACTGTCTCATAAGTAATGTCAATTCTTTAAGAAAATCAATTATTTGACATGTGTTCTGACCAGCAATTAACTAGTTTTCGAAGTACAGTCCATTAGATTCTATTGTCTTGAGCCATCGGTCAGAGAGGTTTATTACCCCTTGATGGTATCAGTCTCGGATTTTTGATCAGAAGTATTTGGTGACACCCACTTCAACTGCTTCAATGATGTCAAAATTTCTTCCACGTAGAAAAAGGGCAATGGATCTAAAAAGATGATAATCTGATGGTGCGAGATGAGGGCTTTATGCTGTATCGGGGTGTGCTGACAGTTTGATTCCTCCAAATTCCTGAATTTTTTTCATGGTGGTTCATGCACTATAGTGTGTTGCATTGTTCTGCTGCAATGGAACTCTATTTCGGTTAACTGATACTGGGTATCTCCGTCTCCAAATTTCATGAATTCGTTCCAGTTATTGAGAGTAAAGATCCGCATCAATCGCCCTCCCGTTTGGAGCAAATTCCCAGTGAATCACACATTCAAAACAAACCGAAATAACTTTTTTAACTATAGCTTTGCCAGGTTGATGGAGACCAATCCACTGTTTCGAGATATTAGGTTTTTAATAATATGCCCATTTTTCATCACAAGTGAATTCCCAGTGAATCACACATTCAAAACAAACCGAAATAACATTTTAACTATGGCTTTGCCAGGTTGATGGAGACCAATCCACTGTTTCGAGACATTAGGTTTTTAATAATATGCCCATTTTTCATCACAAGTTAGTGTTCTTCTGACAAATCTGTCATTCAATGGATTACGAATAAACTGACGACAGATATCCACTCTATGTTCAGCCTGTTGAGGTTTCAGTTCATAAGGTACAGATCTTCAGCTTCTGTATGAGGAGCAGCGGCTTCATAATATTGTTTCAAGTATTATTCTAGATGTACTCTTTAAGTTCAAAGTTTATTATCTCCATTTTATGATTGTTCATTAACAACTGAATATTTTTGAATGCTCACAATATATGCAAAACCAGCTATGGCATCTTGTAAATAGGATTTGAAAACCAAGGAAATTCTATAATTTTTCCAAAACTCCAAAATCAGAAAAACCGACTATACTTATGAGGCCACATAATAGAAAGGATTACCAACAAATTCAAGTTTGTCGTTACTGAAATTTTACTAGATGTTAGAATAACGAAAAGAAACCACTATATATACATTACAAAAATGAAATATATTACCTATTTAAGCTGCCAAGATTAATATTACATAATACTCTTTCTTGAAACAGTTTCTCTTCCTTTTTACGATAAAACTTAGTTTCAGTATTGTATATTCTCGTTAAAATCTCCGTCGTTGATTATAAATAATGAGAGTTGAGGGAACTCGCTGTCTGTAAAAGTTATTTATTCATGGTAAATGTTTAAAGCGGATTGAATTGCTGCGGAATTCGATCCGCACTTTAGAAATAACCTTTTAATTTGTTCAGGATGATTATTCTGGGCGATCATCAATTTTCAAGTGGTTTTCACAATGTTCTTAGTCAGTTAGGAATTAGTGATTTCGAATTCAAGTTCTCGAAATCTGTAGTCACTCATTAACGCCGTTGCCATACTCACCAATCGAAATTACTTTTATTTTAATACACGTTCTCAGATAATGTAATATCCCCTTCGATTAATGAACTTCATTCATCATGCATTAAAATAATGGACGAAAATCATATTATTACTATCTATACGAAGTCGACTGGGATGCCGCTATCACCACTATCCAAAATTCCGTGGAGTCACTCGAGGCGGCAGCCAAGGAGTTCTCCACATCTATCCTAAATGCGGTCCGTGCTCACACACACCGCATTCCAATAGACACATCAAACCCTAATGATATCCAAGGACCCATCAAACAGCTTATCAGGGCTAAAAATGCTGGGAGAAAGCAGTGGCAGAGATTTCGCCATCCTAGGATAGGAGAAGTACACCAGAGATTCAAGTCCCTGGTAAGACGGCTCCTAAGAGCACACCGCAAAGAGGCCTGGGAAAACATGTTAAGGCAAGCCAATCTCCAAGAGAGAAAACCAGGCGAATAGTCCGTAGCCTGCGGAAAGATAGAACAGTACACCAGCACCCCCTACATAGCCTTAGAGTTCGACTCGTCTACGAGTCGAAAGAGAAGGCAGGTGCACTAGCAGACTACCTGGAGGCTCAGTTCCACCCAGGGTTGAGCCAATGGACGATGAACATGCTGATCTCGTGGAACGAGTGGTGGAGGACTTCCTAGAAGCACCACCCCCTAACCTCGAGGAGTTCCACATCCCCATAGTTACCCCTAGAGAGGTAGCAACCACGCTTAACGCTCTAAGAAACAACAAAGTCCCTGGGCAGGACCGTGTCACAGTGTAAATGCTCAAGCACCTTCCGCGCAGAGCCGTGATTCACTTAACCCGGATTTATAATGCATGCCTATTCATGCGCCACTTTCCAGCTGTCTGGAAGGAGGCGCGCGTGGTGTGCGTTTCAAAACCGGGGAAAAATCCGGTCTTCCCTTCCAGTTACCGTTCCATCAGCCTTCGACCGGTTTTGTCGAAGGTTTTCGAAAAACTGCTCCTCTCCCGGCTCCTACCTCACTTAGAGGAAAGGGGCCTAATCCCGGAACACCAGTTTGGCTTCCGTTCTGGCCACTCCACGACCAAGCAACTACTGCGGATTGCCGAGAAGGCCTCCCTGGGATTCCAGGAAAGGTCTAAAACCGTAGCAGTCTTGCTTGACGTGGAGAAGGCATTCGCCACTACCTGGCACGAGGGGCTTATTTACAAACTCCTAGAGCATGAAATTCCCCTTCCATACATTTCCTTGGTGGCCGGTTTTTCTCGGAAACCGAAGCTTCCGAGTAAAGATGGAGGGAAAGCTGTCAACCGAGCGGCCCATTGGCGCTGGAGTACCGGAAGGCAGCATGCTGTCGCCGGCACTCTTTGCAGCTTACATGGCCGACATACCTACACACCACAACATCCACAACTGCCAGTATGCGGACGATCTCATGATCTTCGCGGTAAACAGAAGCCTGAGGTGTAGCTTTCGGCAGATCCAAGCCCAGCTCCGGGCCATTGGCGAATGGAGCGCAAAATGGCGAATGGCAATAAACCCGGAGAAAAGCTCTGCAATTCTCCTGGCGAAAACCAGAGCCAACCGGTTGCAGCAGAACTTCGTTTTGTGGCGCCGTGGAATCCCATGGGTGCAAACGGCGAAGTATCTTGGAGTGAGGCTGGACCGCAAATTAACTTACGCTCCGCACGTCAAAGGCAAGGTCCAGCTTGGGCACTTCGCGCTCAGGAACTTACACCCTATATTCCGTACAACCATGCCCCTCCGTCTCAAGCTCCAGCTGTATCGGTCGATCATCCCGCCCATGATTCTGTACGGCTGTGAGGTCTGGGAAACGGTGGCAAATACCACTTTCGTCAGACTCTAGACGCTGCAGAAAAGGGCGCTCAGAATCATATACGATACAGAATGGAGATTTCAAGCCCAGATCGTTTGTGAACACTCAAAGATCCCGTACATTGTCGATGTCATCCGAGAGAGGCCACGATCAATGTTCGACAAAACCCAAACCCATGGCAACCCTTTGGTGAACATCCTGGGTAGATATGACCAGAGGGAACAAAGACGCTTGCCAACATATAAACTCCCAAGAGACGTCTTGGGGCCCCTTGGTTAACCCAAGGAAAACCCCATAAATTCCAAATTTCATGTTACGCCTGATGGCTCAAGCGTTAGGCCACCCGTAATCAAAACGGGGCAAAATCACTAAACCGATTCTCCCCCAACGGGAGAACGCAATAAAACCGCTAAGCTGCTGCCTTCTGAGACTACTCAAGAGCATCCAACCACAAATTCTATAACAAAAGTACAACCTACCCCCAGCAGATCACTGAAAACCATACCAGACTCACTTCGCAGGTTAAGCCGCAAATGGGCTAGGTACTGCGGCAGAAGACACCCGCACGGGGAAAAAGAAAAGTAGCCCCGCCCGACTAGGACTACCTCCGGACTTCTGGATTTCATCAGATCCTGAAGAAGGCCATGGAGTTTACAATGGCCGAAAGCTCGACGTTTATCAATTTGACACGGTTGATCACCCGCGAAGCCTTGATTAGTAATGCTCGCCGTGAGAGCTTGAAGTGTTACATGAGTGTAAAGGTGCATTTTCTGCATTCACATATCGACTACTTTCCAGAAAATCTGGGACATTATAGTAAAGAGCAGGGTGAACGTTTTCATCAAGGTATTAAGGAAATGGAGAGGAGGTACCAGGGGAGATGGAATGAAACTATGATGGCCGACTACTGTTGGATGTTGAGGAGGGAAAGTCATCTTCATGGATCTGCAAGGAAGTCAAAGAAGAGAAAGTTTGAAAAAATGAAACACGTTGGCGTCTTGTTTTGTTAAAATGTAGTTCTGAATTAAATTCTTATCTATTCGATGTAAGAATATAGTAAAGTATTCTTCCTCGTTCCGCACTAAGCTGCGCCTCTAGTACGCCATTGGTCAACATAACGCAAGACACATTGACATCTGCATGTACGCACGCAAACAGCAATGCCGTCACCTGTGTTTATCTACTGTCTTTTTGATATATCTACTAGTGCATTATTGAATATCTTCCAGAATAGTTCTTGCAATAATCACGTATATCACATTGTAAGAAAACAGACTGAGTATTTCTAAAATTAAATGATGTGAGTTATGAAAAACTTAAACATGAAACCCTACATCACTTATATACACAAAGACACACAGCAAACAAAGCTATTTACAGTTGTTAATCAAAATCCGAAAGCGGCTCAATTCCAAATCAGAAGTCTCCAATTCACTGCTGTCGTCATCGTTATCACTTTTTGTTCCCACATTGATAATAATTAAGTACATTGTCAACCATGCCCTCCCATTAATAACATGTTGAACACACTCGCGCCACCTTTCTTTAGTAACTTCTTTAAATACTGAGTATACTAATTCTCGCCTTCCAGCTAGCTTGAACGTCGTATTGTTCCGTTGTATATAACCCTTAACCTGACTCCAAATTAATTCTATTGGGTTAAGCTTGCAGTGATAAGAGGGCAGTCTGAGTACTCTATGTCCGGCTTTTTCGGCAAGTGTATCAATGAAATATTTTTCATATATATTTCTGCACTCCTTAACAAGCCCTAACAGATCAATTTTTGTCATCGATTCGTCATAGGTAATGTTTTTGGACCTGAGCCAAGATGACACTAGCTTTTTCCATGAATTGTTAGGAATGGGCTCCATTCTAACTGAATGATAAGGAGCATTATCCATTATTATATCGCTTCCAAGCTCGAGTTTGGGAAGTACATTAATAAAGCAGTTCCTGAACACATCTCCAGTCATTTCGTCATGATAATCACCTAACTTCTTAGATTCATACATAAGTTCCCCATCGACAACAAAGGCATTCTCACTTCCGATATGCAAAATAATTAAACGCCGACCTTTATCACTCGGATGTTTTAAACCCGCACTCAAACTGCAACAAAATGCACTTTTCTTCTTTTTAATAGTGCTGTCACTCCATACCTCATAGCCCGCGTGACCCTCACTAACCCATGTTTTATCCAAGTAGTACAGAGCTCGCCCCTCCCTTCTGTATAGTCTTATGTCTCGCAAATACCGCCTGTGTCACTCTGCTATATCCTCCGTATCAACTATTACACTTTTTTATTGCAGCTAATGAATTCAAACCCTATTTCCTTAAGAAGAGTACAAGCTAGTCCTTTTAATGTTAAGTAAATCCCGGCCACTGCTCACTGCTTGCAACACTTTATATATGGTCGGGGGTTCGTTTTTGAACGAAAAGGAGTCCTGCACTTTACGCCGCACAGCTGCCTTCACAAACTCATCACACTGTCCTAACATTGGCAGCTCACGTTTTCGTTTCTGCCCTGGCGTTGTTACTGTTCCTGAGGCTTCTCTTTATGCGCACTATCAACTGCTGGCGTCGACACTCCAGTAAACTCTGATGTTAGCTTTACCAGATTGTTTATAGCCATGGTAGGTTATTTCTCCGAAAGCTTATGAAACACATTCAGTACAATAACTTTCTCACCGCTCCCGAAGGGTTTTCTCAGCACATATTTAACAAAACCGCTTGCCTCCATGTTGCACGCAAAAATGGTGCTGTGGCAACTGGAACAGCTGAGATAACCACGTGGTTTTCAATATTACAGAACTCAATTTTCTGTCATTTATTGCAGTACATTACACAACATGTTAATTCTATTCTATTGTACCATATTATAACAACAGTTCGAATGATTATTGAAGCAGGTAAACCAAGAAGCTTAATAAACAGAGAGACTATATTGTGGAAGAATACGAGAGTATCAAAACACAACAGCCAATGAGGTTTATTTCGGCACGTGTTTTTTATTTTTCATTTAGTTTATTCTTACAGCAAACAGATACCTAGTATGAGAGTTCTTGAGAGTATTTTAAAAGTGTTTCTTGAATAAAAACTTACCTTGTGTGAAATGATATTTGAATACTTTTCTACGCTCATTAGTAAAATTGTCAAAATGTTACTCTTTTCTGTAAAAACCTGACGTGGTAGAAAAACGGGTTATTTTTAAGAAATGGTCTGATAAAAAGTTTAAAAGTGCAAACTAGTGTAATATTAATAATAATGATGATGATAATAATAATCATCATCATAATAATAAATGTTTTGTTATTGTTTGCATAGACAGGAAGTATAGGTTATCATGAACAATTGGCATATGCGATGTTGAATTGTCTATTTCTGTTCTAAATCACTGTTGTAACGCTCATGACTAATTGCTTTGCTGTGTAGTAGTCACTGTGCTGCGGTGTTTCTGATCAGGAAAACATTTTATTTCAAACCAAGAAATGTTGAACATATTTTAAGGCAGTGTCAAAGTATACAGCACTAAAGAATTAAAGAATGTGGCAGCACGTATTAATATGCTAAAACTAAAAGAAATTGGTCATTACTGACCACTTGCTTGTGCATATTAATAAATGAATCAATATCAGGAAGCAAGACATAGCTCAATGATACATTGTATTCATTGTTAAACTCACAGTAACAGGACTTTACATATAACTACGCTATATTTTATATGATATGGTGTATTTGCAAATCAATAGTACGTCAACATTATAAATTTGAATTTGGTTTCGGATTTATAACTGTTATTCATTCCTTATAGTTACATATCTCGTAGTGTACATACCTTTCTCCCACGAATTAGTAATGTAAATATATGATCACGTATTAAAGTAATTGTTTAGGGACAGTCCGATCACCTTGGGATGTAAGCTGGTCCATTATACCCGCAAACCGTATATTTTATCTGTACAGTAAACATGTCCCGCCCTATCTATTACAATGTTGATTTGTCAACAGCTGACCCCTCCCCCCCCCCTATGCTCCCTGACCATTAAGATGTGAATCTGTGGGCACCAATCAGAAACTGTGAGACTGAATCGAGATCTGGATTCAAATTCCACATTAGTGCTGTATTTCCATTCGTAAGTAACAGATCTTATAAGGAGGTAATACTGTCAGTGTACAGTTGGATGAAGAAGCGCGTTCTGATCTTTAACCTATTAGGAGTGCAACACAATAATGGAAACGTACTTTACTTTTTGTACACCTAAACCTGTCTTCAGTGCCAATGAAGACAAATGCAAGAATCCGCCGATTATGGCTTTACTGCATTTTTTACCTTCGTATGTGCTTAGCACATATAATATGCACACAAATTACCGTTATCTAGAATCCAATGGATATAGATGTTTGAATAAAAGAAACAAGAAAGCGAGAAAGGAAAAGAAAAGAAAAATAATAACATTTAGGGACTGAGGGAATGAAAAAGTATTTTGAGGTGCTCCGAATCAAAGAAGAAAAGCAAACGCTCTGACACCACATACCAACCTCCGTAGCAAAAAATGCCGTTTCCTATTTTCCGAACAAAAATGAGCTTTTTGTTGATTCTAATGTTCAAGTGTTTGAATGTATCCTATGTGTGCGAATGTGTGCTGTACAACATAAACGTGGTAGCAGTCTATTAAATCCTGTGGCATTCCTGAAAGATATTGAGTTTAAGGTTGGTATTTATCCCATATTTGAACTCTTAGACCAAGATACATGTTTTATTCCGAGAGAAATTAAAGAAACAATGTTAGTCTTGCAATGCTGCTGTATCAGTGACAAACCTAGCAGCCTTCTGGAGGCAGCGGGTCTTGATCATTGACCTCTCAGTTTGAGATATTATTATTTAGTTCAGATCCCTTGGAACCTGACCTCTAAAAATTTGTCTGTGTTCCCGAGTTCTTTCAATTACGACTTTGACAGAAGAAAGATGGAAGTTGGCGTCTGACTGAGGGTCAGCACGTTGAGCGTACCTGTCCTAGACGGACTTAACCATTTAATAACAGGATATGTGGTGGTTTTGTGGGGTGGCGGGTTTAGTTTAGCTGGATGAAAGAAGGGAGGTAGCCGTAGCTCCTCAACGGTTGCCGACTCGGGTGCAACTCCTGTGTGCATCGCTGGTGTGAGAATATTATGAAGAGATAAATGTAGAATATTTGCCAGTCTAATTCTCAGGTAGGTATAATTTTGAAATTGTAATATCACTTTTATTGTTACCGGATATGCCCACATGCCATGCGGGGAAGCCGATAGATCTTGAAGCGGCGCTTGGTTGATTGGTAGTTCCCAAGAGACCTAACCAGGGCGCTCTGATATTGAGACAAACTCGCGTAGAATTTTGTGGCCGTGCGTCTAATGACATCTTCCACATACTGGAGAGATGAAGCTTGATGAAGGTATCTCACGGGAAAGCACCGGTATACAGAATAGATAGCCCTAAGACATCTATTCTGTACACGTTGAAGCTGTAGCAGTTTGGATTCTGCAGCAATGCCCCAGATCTCGCACGCACAAAGCACTATACGAAAAATTAAAGCCTGAAAAAGACGCAACTTAAGGGGTGTCGGCAGCCCTGGCCGCATCATGGGGTATAACGAAGCAGAAGCCCCGCATGCCCGATGTGCTAACTCCTGGATATGACCCCCGAAAGTTAGGCCCTTGTCCAGCTTTACACCCAAATAGGTGAGAGAGTTTGTCCACTATATTCTTCGACCAGAATAATTAAAAGAGGGTAGGTTGGCAGGAAAGCGGCGCTTGGTGAAAAGTATGGCTCGGCTTTTCTCCGGGTTGATGGACAATCGGTAAAGCCTGCTCCAATCATGAATGAGGCTTAGGTGTCGCTGTATTGGGTTGAAGGCTCTGCGTGCGTTTCTATCTGTGTTATAGAACAGCACGTCATCATCATATTGAACTATGTTGACGTGCTGCTCTGTGGGAAGATCTGCTACATACACGCTAAAAAGCGTAGGGGATAAGACAGAACCTTCGGGCACTCCGCCCCTAATGGGTCTTCTGATGTATAGCTTTCCCGCCACAGTGACAATACAATATCTGGGTTTAAGGAAAGTATGTAAGTGTATTATATGTGAAGGAAGCCCCACGGAGATTAGTTTATGTAGGAGATCAGCATGCCAGGTGGTAGAGAAGGCGTTCTCGACATCCAGAGAAACTGCCGCGGTAAATGCCCTATCCTGGAAACTCAGGGCAGCGGCCTCCACTAAACGGAACAATTGCTGTGATGTCGAGTGCCCAGGACGAAAACCAAACTGATGAGGAGGAATGGCTTGAATGTCCCCCAATAGGGGTGACAAGCGGGCTAGAAAGAACCTCTCGAAAACTTTCGTAGCGGAGCTGGCAGGGAGAACCGGATTCTTTCCGGGCTTCAAAATGCATATCACTCGAGCTTCCCACCACTGTCGTGGAAAAGAGCTCAGAGCGAGACACATGTTAAAAACTCGAGTTAGGAAGAGCACGGTTGGGAAAGAAAGGTGGCGTAGCATGGCAGGTGTTAACCCATCAGGCCCCGACGCCTTTTTGGGATTTAGACGCCGGAGTGCCCCCTGGAGCTCGCTGGGCCTAATTATAGGAAATCGGTCCGCCTCAGCAGGAGCACGTCGAAGATACTGACGCACCTCCCGCTTAACGCGGCCAGTGAAGTCTAGGTCCTAGTGGTCATCTCTTGACCTCATTGTCCTCTCTAGGTAGTCGGCAAATACATTTACTTTGGCTTAGGTTCCTATATCAGGACTTGGGCGCCTTGGATAGAGGAGGTTGGTGTGCCTCCATGGTTCCGGAGTCCTTTTGCGAGCCTCCTCGCATTGCCATTTTCGAAGTTCACTCGAGTCATCTCCTCCCACGCGTGCACACGGTGCTCGTGTAAGTGAAAACGAAAATCTGGCGCAAGCGCCCGAGCAGAACTCGATTATGGTGAGTGCGGTGTCGCTGATAGCGTCTGCGAGCCGCTCAAGAGCGGCGGTTAAGTAGATGGATGTCCAGGGAAATGACGTCAGAATGGAGAGGTACGTGGGTGTGAACGGTAAGGCTACGAACTGTTCGGAACACAGTGGAGGTGAAGGATGAGATCGCCGGCTCGAGGGTTGGCATGTCTGTGATGTGTGGGTAGAGAGATATGGAGTCATTTAGGCAGACCCTACGTAGTACCAATCAGCCTCACGATTTTGAACCGTAAAGTCGTGACTGACAACCCGCAAATTAAACTCAGCCACAACTGGGTTGTGGTCGGAATGTAAGACGCTTTGTGAGTTGAGTAACAAGTGGACTGGAAAATGTTTGATGATTGCGAAGTCAATGACGGAGTGACGGCCTTCAGCTCGCGGGAAATGAGTAGGTCGCCCGTGACCCTCTACTCTCATTTGATGATCTCCATTATGCGAATGATTTCTCTACCTATTGCATCTGCCCGGGGACCTCCATGCCAACGCGGGTGTTTAGCATTTAGATCCCCAGCCATAATGACATTGGGATGTAGGGCGAGGATAGAGAGATAATCGTTGGCCACGAACTGTCTCCGGGATGGGTGATATGCAGACACTATCAGGACTTCGGAACCGCCTAGGCTCACCCAGGCGTCCGTGGCGTGAGGGGTGAGCTGGAAAGTTTTATAGACCACACCTCTCCTCAGAAAGATCGCCGTGCCACCGCAACGACGGTCGATCCTGAGGCAGTGATAGCCGGAAATCCAGAAGGTAATTTCGGGTCGGAGATGTGTTTCCGATACCAGGATGAGGTCTAAAGAAAATAATCTCGCAAAATGCCGGAGCTCATTTCACTGTTTATCAATGCCACTCGCGTTCCAGAACGCGAATCTGAACGACGTCGGAGACCTAGTTGATCCGCCATTATGGTTCGCGCGGCTTGTGGTGGACAGCAAAGCAAGCCCCTCCATGGCAATGACCATTCGGGCAGCAGAATCTGTGGTATCGAAGAATTTCACCACCAGTTCACTGAGTCGCTGGCCGTGGTTCTACAGCAATTGCTGCAACCAACCCAGCATCTCTGAGGCCTGCGTGGTGGGAGGAGAAGCTTCATTGAAGAGGATGTTCTGGTGGGAGTTGGTGATCTAGAAGGGCGCCTGGGCACCGGCCTACCATTCGCACTGTCCTTCCTCAACTGACCAGCTGGCTTGGAAGTACCATGCCTGCTCGACGCCTCGGAATCCGACTCCTGCTCTCTGGCAGAACGACGTCCTTGCGCCCCACGAGACGGGGTATTGGAAGGGGCTGTTTGTGTAGCCTTGGGTTGGCGTGTAAGTTTCACCCGTGATACGCCGGCAAATCCGCAGGATTGCGCACGACCACCGCAAAGGGAAGCACACCTCGTGCTGTCTGAGTTGAACCAGATGCACCTGGCTGCACTGGTTCACTGAGGATAAGAATCTGCCTAGCCGGTGTTGCTGCTGGCGCCCTCCTAGAGGCTATTAGGGCCTTTCTATCAGGGCAGCCCCCATAGAACGCAATGTGTTCCCCCTTGCAGTTAGCGCAGGTAGGTACCTCAGTGACAGCACGGGGACAGACATATTTAGTATCAGTGCCACCGCACCGTAAGCATTGTGGGTTACGGTGGCAGAAGTTGTTGGCGTGGTTAAAACCCAGGCAACTGTGGTATTGAGGGGGGCCGCCAGTGTCCTTTGCTGGTTCTATGTGAACCCGGAGGTAACAGATGGTGGTGACACCATCTATCCTGACTTCTGGGTCACTGGCTCTTTCCACCCCTACAAGGAACAGTGGGAGAGGGGACTTAGTGCCTTGGCGATCTGGAGCTGGCCTGGTTAGCTGCTTGACTACCCTTGGGGTGATGCCCTGGTGGATGAGGTCCGTCCTAATATCTTCAACTGAGGTGTCTACCGGCAACTCGCGGATAACCCGGCGTACATCACGGGCCTTATCTAACCCGAAGGTGAAGTGAGGTATCTCTTTCTTTTTGAGATGTTGCAGAATCAGGCTGTAATCTTACACCGTTTTAGCGTGGAAGATGTAGCGGCTTTTGTTCCTCCGAACCGTGCACAACTGCGACGGGGTTGGCATGACTTCTTTAGGGAAGCCAACAACCCCGGGGAAGTCATCGACTATCGGAGGAACATGTCTCTGTTGACCCCCACCATTCTGTTCTTTGCCAGAATTGGCAGGAGTTCGACTGCTGGACTGGCCAGAGGATACGCCCTCTGCAGCCAGTCCCTCAGCGCGCTTGGCTTCACGTGATTTAACTTCACGGAAATCCTCCTCCTGCTCCCCATCCGTGTACAGACCCGAGGAGCTGTGCTCCGGGTCTCCCCCGTCTGCCGAGCAGTAGCATGAGTTACAGGAGTACATGGTGGTTACCCCCACTACGGGCTGAAATTGAGGTGTGGACACTGGCACACACATCTTCGGAGTCAGACTCCAAATTTTTGCCTACACTGTGAATAGATTCACATGAGTCGCCCTGGTTGGTTGGGCTGGTATCCAAAAGTACCATCTTGCCTTCTCCGCCGTGGAATCGTTGGCGAGGTTTTCTCTTCCTGGTTACACCAGTAGAGGTGCTTGGTATGGCCGCTGCGGCCGAGTCGGCTGGCCCGTCTTGAGCTGAGCTAGTGGATGGGATGGGGTCCGACATGGTTTCTGGCTAGAGTCGCACAGGTACTAACAGCACTGCACCTTTGGTGCAGTTCGCTGCAACACACGAACGTGTGCCCTCACCTGTAGGTAGCAGGTGCTGAGAAGCATGCCACTAAGAGGACCGGACACCTGTGTAAACAAATGCGCCTTACCCAATACTTGGATATAGATGGCTTTGGCCTTTAGTGGCAACCCGCTACCTAGTTGCTGCCTTCCGCTCTTGTTGGATCCAGGCGTAGATGGGAATGCTGGCTGCGTGTTGTCCCTCAGATGCAGGCTGAATGTTTTCTAGGAGGTCCGTCTATAGTAGAACCGAAGTTCCAAGTCGCAGTTGCCAGGAACTGCCATAAGGTCGTTCCTGATGTGGTAATGCGCTGGCAGGAGAGATACTTGATGCTTCCTCTTCGGCTGCTCGATGCGGAATCCATTAGGACATTGTATGACATTATATCGAATATATGACCGATATCATAGGCCTTAAGACCAAACTAGTATAACTTGTTATAAGACCGAAATTTTACGTATAACCAACAAAATAGCGACAGTCTGATAAATAAAATTATTCAAATTCTATGCAATTATGAATTTCGAATTATATTTGTCTTTCGCTTTCCTACTTGAGCAATATTTGTTAATTTCCATACACAAAACGGACAAATGAATATTGCTGCTCTCTAAACATAGACCAAATTTCAATATTTTGGATTTCTGTACATAAATGACAGTCTTTATAGCAACCTACACGCAAATGTTCCATTTAGAGCCATATCACACTTTCTCTGTGATTTGGATGCTCTCAAGGGCAGCTGCTTACCAGTAAATGAACCAATAAAGAGAATTATGGCGTGGGACACAATCTATCAGCCAACAACGAACAGTCAAATAAAATATTTCTACAAAACTTTAACCTGCATTAAACAACAGAATTAGATTCTGTAAGAATAGTTTGTAGAACAGTGGGCTGAGAAAGTAACGTGAATGTAACTCAGGTTCCATTTTAGCATAGCTGTGGTACTTTCATTTGTATTTGTTAGGGATTAAGAAGTAAATTGCTTTTACTCTGCCTCTTCAATTTCAGCTCCAACCTTTCCGCTATGATAGCAACTTCTTAATGTTTTCTTAAAACCAGGCTAAAGTAATGGATGACGATGAACTTTCATGGCTCGGCTCCAAGTGATCTGGCGTTTATTTTAAAATTATGTTGGTCAGGGAACAGGTATTTCATATGCACTATTTTTCCCCTTGGTTTAACGTCCTTTATCTCCGCAGGTCGCATCGTGCAGTAAACGGTTGAACCCGAGCCCCCACAGCTTAGAGTTTACCCAACATTCATCATCTTAGGATAGGGGAAAACATCGGAAATTCACTCTAACTGAGATTCGAACTCGGCTTCTCTTAAAAATTTCCTCCAAGCCACAATGGCAAGCTGAAGTCCTTTTACGTACTCACAGTAAGAAATTACATGGCAAAGTGTGTAAGCGTATCGGAAAATGTGTGAACAACGGAGTTGTTTACGCAAGCCTATCGTACGTACATGGCCGGTCAGTGTATATCCACTCTGTTCAGATACAATCCCAGCAATATCTATTACATCGGCAGAACGAGAAATCATATATAGGTAACGTGATTGAATATTGTAATATTGAGAAAGAAGAGGGAATCAAAATCCCTTTTTGTCAAGAGCAACTGTTCTTAGTAATTTACATTTATTGGCTAACCTTTCATTAAGACACATAGCTTCAAAGAGCTTTATTTGTGTTTCATCACTTACTATAGGGTAAAGGGAGGTAATTTCGTGACACAGGCAATTTCGTGAGACTTTTTCGAAGGGAAGTCACTAAGAAACCTGTTGATGTTAACTGTCCTTTCACTGGTGGTAGTTGACATATTTGTCCCTAAAGCTCAGGAGATATCGGCAGGCGCGTTTCTCTGACGGATGAAGACGGAAACTAAAGTTATGCTAGGAGAGGAAAGTTTTGAGCCATTTTCTTACGAGCTTTTGTCGTGTGTGTTTTTGTGCTATAATACAAAGAAGGTTTATCGGTAAGTGGTACGTTATTGCTAATCAGTTTGTAGCTACAGTTTCACTCTATTTATTCGTGCTAGTGTCATAGTAACACAAAATATTGGGGAACCATAATCCCTTACTTTCTGGCACTTTTTTTAGCATTTTTGCCATTGTAAAAATGGCTTCCTTGCATGGCATGTAATTTTTGCTCATAATTTCAAATTGTCATGTTTTTATATGGTGTACATAAACAAATTTGTTCTTAATATTATATAGAATAGTCATACCCAAATGGGTTCGATGCTCCTTCTGTCTTGTGCCATATCATGCGTTGTGTCAGTGCTCAGAGGATAATGTAATATTTAGGTGTGATAATTGTTGTGCATCTGAAACATTGAATAACTGCATTTATTCTGATTAAATATCTGAGAAAAGTCCATTATTTAGAAACATAATGGTTTTCATCATTCACGAACATATCACACCAGTATCACGAAATTAAATACCCCAAAAAATATCCAAATATTAAATACCCAAAATTAAAAGCAATGGGGCCCAAATATTTAAATCATCAGGTAAGCGTAGCAATCACAAAAAGAGAATCAATGGTTTAATAACATGTCAGTATGCTTAACCATTCCCCAGAAGTTGAAGGATATGGCAACACCACCTCCAATAGTTCTGACTCTTTCTATACGCGAATTTTGAATTCCTCCTGTCTTTCTACCTGAACCCCAGTCTAGTAAACATGATAAAAGCGGAGTACTGTGCCATGAAGGTCAATAAACCTTGATGTTCAGGCATGTGTGTGTGAGGGGGGGGGGGGTGGATGGGTGGGTGGGTGAGTAGGTGTGAAAAAGATAACTCAGAAACCAAAAGTGAGTTTAAGTATTAAACTCCATATTTATGTGCTTGTTTCCTGAAAGTCTTGCACTATAGGTATAACTATGTGATTAAGACTGCATCACAGGAATGGAAATGTATTTTACTATTTGTACTCCTAAACCTTTGTCTTCAGTACCAATGAAGACAAAAAAAGAAGACAAATGCAAGAATCGGATATATGGATTTGCTGCATTGTTTACCTCCGCAACTACTTAGCACATATAATAAGCACAAAAATTATGGTTATCTAGATTCCAATATATGTAGATATTCTGAATAAAAATTACGAAAAGGAAGAAAAGAAAAGAAAAACTAAGACTTAGGGGAAAATGTCTCTTGTGTTTCGTGTATGTGTTGGGAGATGGCATAGCTCAAAAACGAAAAGTAGGTAAAATGACAAATTTGTTTAACTTCAGCTTGTTCGAAGGACGGCTCAAGAACGTTTTCAACCTAATGCACCATATAGACCTAACGTTTATATCGAAAATAGAATTTTTTTCAAATTGCCCTTTATGTTATTAATATATCACTTCTTCAAATAGTTACAAGAGAAATAAAACGCATATCTAGAATATTCTGCCAATAACCTGTGAAGAACATTTCATTTTGAATGATTATTGCATAAGTTTTGTCTGGTAAAACCTAACAGATAGGCAAAAACTTACTCCACAAAATAAAGCACTGGCAAATGATATAAAACACAGTTTATAGAAAATAGGGCTTTCTGGCATTAGCCATTTTGGAGATATTTAATGTTTGCATTTTCTCAAAGCATGCTATAAGATAAACCTGACTGATCTTAGCAAAACTGAATGTTAAATTATCTGAATCGAAAGATGGTTTGAGGATCTTTATAGTTTAGGAAAATTTAATATGGTTTTTGAAAACGCAAATACTTTATCCTTGATAAGAAAGAATATCTCTGTAATGGTTGATCACAGTTTTTTTGCTAAAAATCATGTTTTAATTTCTTCAACGTTTTATTTTGTTTTTTAAGTGATTTGACGTTGGCGGACGAAAATTGTAATACATATCCATAGTTTGGTTAAAACTACTCATATAGAGCTAAGCTAAGCTAACCTAACCCAGTCTATTCCGATGTCATGAGCAGGTGATTGATTAATGGGAAAGGCCGGATAAGTCTGAGGACTCGGCGCAATTTCAACACAGCAATCACTACTGTGTTGTCCTTTAATACATTACTTAATGAACAGAGAGAGTTAACGTCAAACCATAATTAAGTTGTACTTTTGTGGTTAATGAATAGCAAAAATTATGACTACAGATCAGTGAAATAGTGTTTTAAAATCGTGAGAAGTAATTATAAATTAAGTTAGAATTCAGTATGTTGGTTATGGCTGGCACACAGCCTGGGCTAAATGCCTAATTATATTGATAAAATTTAAGAATACACCAAATAAATAAATATGAAACAGATACACATTTATCTCATAGTCCAACCATAGATTACATTTGAAAAGTGCTTTAGTTACTAAATAAGCAAGGGGTGACCTGTGAACGTATACATTTTTCTTCTACCTAACTGCACCTGTCATCTTAAAGATGTTTAAGGTATTATTTTTGTCAGCTGAAAATGAAATCCTATCAATATTATAAAACAAGAAAGTATGTACCTATGTACATATGTATGTATGTATTATGTATGTATGTATGTATGTATGTATGTATGTATGTATGTATGTATGTATGTATGTATGTATGTATGTATGTATGTATGTATGTATGTATGTATGTATGTATGTATGTATGTATGTATGTATGTATGTATGTATGTATGTATGTATGTATGTATGTATGTATGTATGTATGTATGTATGTGCGTTTGTATATATATTGTATGTATGTACTTTTTATTACGTAAGTGCGTCATGCTCCATCACAATAGAAACAATATTACATGCCATGTTAATTACAAAATATGCCATGATATAATATATATAAAATTGCAGTTGTGCTTACTCTTTAGTATATTATAACTCAACAGTCAGTGATCTGAGCAGGTCTCTTCGTCCGTACAGCACCTATATATCCTTTAAATTGCTGTTACTAACTTGGAGTTAACAATGGTTAGGTTCATTTGCTAAACCCAGTGCTAGACTGTAATGTAGTATTTGGGGTATTACACTTCAATATGTGGAGGCTATTATTTATAATGAATGTATTTATTTTTTGGAGACCAGGGGTTTTAATAAATTAAACGGGAATGAAATATAACACATACTGAGCAAAATAATTTATTAGTAGTTGATGGTATTACAGTGTCGTTTTAGATTCCAAATAACTGCATCAGTTTATCTTGCATTTTAATCAATCATTATCACAGAATGCAATTTGGAACTGGCATACTGTAGTCTTGAGAACTGTTCCAGCTATGTTTTCATCTTGGACGATGGCATATTATCTACATATAAAACAGCTATGGCGTCTCAGATGAGATGGCATATGATCTGAGACACCATTGCTGTTTTATATGTAGTCACTGCTTCCCAGAAGACTAGGTTTTACATACTACAGATGTTTAGCAGCACATTTAAAATGTTCGACCTTATTGCGCAGTTGTTCGCTGATTCTTAAGTAGAATCCATATATGGGGATGAAAATGAGAACAAAGGATTTCAAAAAGAAAAGAAGAGTGAAGCTTAGAAATTGAAAAAGTGAGATAAGCAATGGAAGTGCCTTGATGGGTTGCACTCCATCAGTGAAAACCATCATTGCACTGCCACTGCTTACTCTCACTTCTCCCATTTCCAGAGCATCATTCTTGTTCTTTTTCAAATCCTTCATTCTGCATTGTCATCTCCATCCATTTCTAAAGCTTCATTCTTCATGGCAGTGCAAGCCATCACTAGACTTCTATTGAAATGCATCAACATCAGCAGTACTTCCCACAAAGTCTGGATCAACTGTAACAAGAGAAAACAAAAGAATGAATGAATGTGCTGGAATTTACCAGAAAGTACCCAGCTAGCATCCTCTGAAGATGCTTGTCGGAGATATGAGCGAAACGTCAGGAGAATTTTCATCCTCTAGAACCGTGGCCCACAAGCCCGGAAAATACTGTAACGGGAGCGCTAGAACACCCTGTGAAAGCAGCTGGCAGCGGAAGGTAGGGGAGGTTCGGTTAGCCACACCTCCTCCTCGTTCGTCTTGTAGTGGTGACAGGCTGTGGTCAGGGAAAAAACATGACTGTGTCGCCTGTTTTTCTCTACACCTGTTTCTCGATCTTTCTGTTACTAGAACAATCCTGTAAACACCAGAAGGCGGGATATTCCGATATAAAGAGGGTTACAGACAGACGCAGTTAGTTAGTCAGTTGTTGGTTTGGTCAGTCAGTCAGTTGGTTAGTGTGTGAATGAGGACAGTTCTTGGTGTAAGAAGGCAGTGTTAGTCAGTGACGTGTTAATGTACGAGAGGATTGTGCAACGGAAGACTGTACGTAACTGTGAAGGTGTAACGGAGTTTACGTAACCGCGAGTACAAGGAAATTGTAACGGACGAACTGGTGAATTTTAATTGTGTGCAGCAAGTAATTCTGTGTAATTGGCAAGAGTTTAACTGTAAGTCGGTGGAAATAAAGCACATTTTGGAGTGGTGTAATTGGACTTTTCATTTCACAAACCCACAAAGTCACACTGGTGTCAGGAAGCGGGAAAACAACATCACCGAACATTACAACGATGGAGGCAGCATTAGAAAAGATTTTAGCGGAACTGGAAGAAATGAAGACGGAACTGAAACTAATCAGGACGGCTAGGGACAACATCACCGAGAAGATGCAACAAATGAAGGCCGAGTTAACCACAGAAATGAGAGCAGCGAACGGCAGTCTGGCCACGGAAATGAAGGCGGCGAACGAGGCTCTCGCCGCAAAGTTTGAGGAACGTTTGGCCGGCGTGAGGGATGACGTCGCGAACCTGGGCAAACGGAAGGGTCAAGTAGACGACCGCCTTAATGATTTAGAGGAAAAGGCCGACAACATCGCAAAACGCCTCACCCGCCTGACGGAGGAAAACCGGCCTTATGTGTGGACGGAGGACGCCGAAGACGCTTTCCAGCACCCGAAGGGGACCCTGTGCAGTGCTTCAATTTTGGGTTTCCCACAACCGGGTGGCGCCTTCATTGTGGACACCGACGCCAGCGACCATTGCATTGGAGGTGTCCTATCGCAGATCCAGGACGGCCACGAGCGCACAAGAGTGGAAGAGGAGGAGCGTGCCGCAGCAGTCCGAGTAGTTGTGGCAGTGCCTGCTGAAGGCTGGGATAGCGCAGGCCTGAGGAGGGAGCAGCTGGCGGACGCAGACTTGGGGCCACTCTTGAGGGAAGTGGACGCAGGGACGAGACCAACCTGGAAGGACATCGCACCGAGGAGCGCCACCTACAAGTCGTACTGGGCCCGAAGGGACTCGTTGAAGACCAGAGAGGGCGTGCTGTTCCGGGTATGGGAGTCACCCGATGGGAAGGCGCAGAGAGAACAGTTGGTACTTCCCCGGAGCAAGGTCCCGGAAGTCTTGGAGGAAGTGCACGCCGGTACTTCAGGACACCTGGGAGCGAACCGAATGATTCACAAACTACGGCAGCGCTACTTCTGGCTGAGACTCCGAGCAGATGCTGGTGGTACACCTGGACCGCCTCGCACGCTACGATGGGGCTGTTCGAGGCGAACAGCTTTGAGGAGGGAGCAGTGTAACGGGAGCGCTAGAACACCCTGTGAAAGCAGCTGGCAGCGGAAGGTAGGGGAGGTTCGGTTAGCCACACCTCCTCCTCGTTCGTCTTGTAGTGGTGACAGGCTGTGGTCAGGGAAAAAACATGACTGTGTCGCCTGTTTTTCTCTACACCTGTTTCTCGATCTTTCTGTTACTAGAACAATCCTGTAAACACCAGAAGGCGGGATATTCCGATATAAAGAGGGTTACAGACAGACGCAGTTAGTTAGTTGTTGGTTTGGTCAGTCAGTCAGTTGGTTAGTGTGTGAATGAGGACAGTTCTTGGTGTAAGAAGGCAGTGTTAGTCAGTGACGTGTTAATGTACGAGAGGATTGTGCAACGGAAGACTGTACGTAACTGTGAAGGTATAACGGAGTTTACGTAACCGCGAGTACAAGGAAATTGTAACGGACGAACTGGTGAATTGTAATTATGTGCAGCAAGTAATTCTGTGTAATTGGCAAGAGTTTAACTGTAAGTCGGTGGAAATAAACCACATTTTGCAGTGGTGTAATTGGACTTTTCATTTCACGAACCCACAAAGTCACAATACATTGTATTAGAAAAAAGAGAGTTTTATTTGTTCGTCTTTGTCTTCTGGTTTTTGACTTATTGGTTAATTTTAGTTTTCTATTCGGTCTTAACTGCTTTTGCACATCAACCTAATCCGAAATATGTCGCTGAAGGAAGATGCATTTTATGCATAGATGTTTCGTCTTTTATGTTTCCTACCACCTGATTCTTCTGCTTTTCAATAAACCTCCATTTAGAGAATAAAACTTGGGAATTGCATAACAAATTAACTGCATAAAATCATTACTCAATAGTAGTAAGTGTTAATCCGTATCAGTAGTCCTTAAATAATACAGTTTGGAAGAAAACGAACCACATGACCCTTCGGTAATTGCCGATGTAATGATGCATAATGTCAAGTATTATATTCATTATTTGGATGTGTAATTAAAACAAAAATAAATGAATAAAGAACTAATTTATTTACATTTGAGTTTTACGTTCTTTATTCCAGTAATTAGAAGCTTTTTGGTATCTTTATATACCTTTTAGGCACTTTATAGATCTCCTATTTCCAACCCCTACTTTGGTAATTAGAACGGTGATAAATATCAACGATCAAAGCAGCCGGAAGAGCTAAGTAGATGAAGTTAAAATACAAACATCTGCCATTCCGTAATAGTTCCCAAGCAGGCATGCCGTGGAATACGTAGAAAATATTTTCAATTTTCTCATTTGCGTAATGTTAGATTTATAAATTTAAAGTTAGGAACTTTAAATTCTACGAATAAAGCTTTCAACACTTCCTGAGTCAAATGCTAAAATCTTCTTGTGTTCATCTTTAGTTGATGTCAATTGGCACATCCTCGATTACAGCATTTTCGAAGTTATTAAGGTGCTACAGATCTGCAGAATATATCAAAACTCCTACCTAATATGTTTAATGTTACCATTACCTATTAAATTGTAAACGTATTCTATTCTACTCAAAAGTCGATAACTGGATATCACGGAAAATACATATTTTGAGAAAAGGTATTCTTTTTCAGAAAAAGAATTATTTGTGACTCTATGTGCAGGAGTGTCTATGTATGTGTGTGTTTACAGTGAAAAGCATAACTGAAGAACAATTAGTCGGTTAAATAATTAACCTGGTATATAATCTCGATATCTTCCAAAGATGCGACAAGACTACAAGAAAATCTCCCCACTCCAGACTACCTCTTATATGGAAAGCTGATATTCTCAAAAATATCTTTAACGATTTTTATTAAAATAACTTATGTTTGAGACATTTTTAGGAAAATTGAAATGTGTAATTTGAATTTTATGAAAATATCCTGTGATATTATTGGTGGCTTGTCTAACTGTAAGAGATAGACGAAGTCCTAATGCACAAAAGCAGTAGATCAATGAAAACCACAGTATATTACATATATTATTCTTTGTAGTAAACTATTTATTTAATATTGTGACTTTGTGGGTTTGTAGAATTAAAAGTCCAATTTGCCGAAATTCTAAATGTTCTTTATTTCCGTAGAGATAGACTGTTCAATTCTCACGAAACAACATTGCATCACATAATAACATAATCTTCCAAGGTCGATGACAATAACAAACCGTGACAGCTGATTGCATTAGCTCTCGTTTCAACAACACTCTTGTTACACAACTGTCTTTTCAACAACACTCTCAGCTGTTCTCTGCTTACTCTGTTTACTGCTCAATTTGTCAGCCATCACGTCCTTAAATACCTAATTAGTAACTCTAGACTGTTCTACAATAAGCCAGATCCCGAACAATCTGTATCAGTTCAGAAATTTCCGGAAGAATAAAGAAACCAAATATTCACATTCTAGAAGCGTAACTTAATCTATGCCGGTGAATCCTTTACCTCAGTTATCTCTGCTTGCCGGTGCTTGTTTACAATAGCCGCGCTATCACTATCTGCTTAATATCTGTTTCATATAACCTTGCCCCGCTGAAATGTATCACTCCGCATTCAACAACCCTCCCCCTCGCCCTTAATGGCTAATGCTTTCGCGTCATAGGCCATAGGCGGTGCCTTCCCGTCACATTTCGTAATAATTGCCGGGAAGATAAATAAAATCATACAAAAATCATACAAATAAGGATATGAAGGCATGCAAAAATACAAGTTTATAATGAACTGAGCAAATTGAAACAGAATGACTGAGCAATGAAACTGAAAGAGTTTATAATGAAAGGCCTTTGGCCTTTTCCACTGAGATTTTTAAACCAGAACACATACCTTTCAAAAATGCTTGTCTTTCAGTCTTAAAAGTCGTGTCACACTATACTTTACTTTTCGTGTCTTCTTTGTGTATATTTTGCGATTTGTATCTTGGTGCAGTGTGGTTGTCCTTAAAATAGCGTCTTTGCCACACAGCAATATCGCCTCTGTCTTTTAGCACATTTTTCTTGTCTCTTTTTATATTCACAAATCCCAGCTGTATAAGCAATCTCCTGAAATTTGGTAAATCTGTATCCTCATTTACAGCAGACGAATTGTTACTTATGTTAGGGAGTTCGTTTCTAAAGAAAAACTGCATACATGACGACGCACAACACTTTTCACGTATTTTCTCCGAGCACGCACTTTTGTTTATTCCTGCTTTTGCCTGGAGTGGTAAGTTTTCCTGTTTCCTCAATTTCATGTCGCGATGTTCCTACGGATCTAACACTCACACCTGTAACTCAGAGCACAGCTGTTCGACTTCTCTCACTGACAAAGACAAATTCTTCTCTGTGAGTGCATTAAACACATGCAACACAATTCTTTTTTCGCCTGTTTGTAAATAATTATCCTTGCGATACTTCAGCGAAATACTGGCAGTAGACTCTGCCATTATACATATAATAAGTACATGCGCAATAAACGATCAATAAAATAATTTAGCTCCCGCACTCTCGAATGGCGATGCATGACTAATCCTGTTCAAAACAAGTTCAGTGATAAAAGTCATATAAACAAATGTCACCACTACCGCTAAATCACATGCTATCGTGCCATGTGCTTAAGAGCAAAGGAACCTCCTCTTTACTTTGTTTAAGAATTAACATGCTTTTCAGATAAATCAACTGTTGCGTAATATATTTAATTAAAACAGTTATGAAAGTATAAATTTGACAATTCTCTTCCAACATATAATGATATATCACCATGTTAAATAACGAACTAATTTTTATTGCACGACAGTCATTACCACAACAGCAACCAATGAGAGGTGATTAGGTCACGTGACCGTTAAGAAATACTGGGCAAGCTTACGTGAAACAAGGTACAGGAAGGCTCATTATTACCATGAAACTTTATCCGCCGACTATGTTCTTATGTGTGCCCAAACTTTGCCGTGACAATATATTTGTCGTTATTCTTCTGAACCTTTTAATAGCTATACTTTCCTTAAGTGGAAAATAGTCATTCGTTTTTCTTGTTTTTAATCTCTAAGGCATGCAAAGAAAAGGGGACTTCAAAAGAATTACATGGTGACCAGATATCAAAGGTTTGACCATCGCTTAAGCTTACTGTATCACACAATTCATTGCACTTAAAAGAAATTTATCAAAATGATAGTGTCTGAAAAACCTTATCTCGATTAGCATAAAGTAGAGAAATATGTGCTTGTAACAAGAGATTTTACAAGAGTAGAAAAGGTCACGTGACTGCTACATATCAGATTTATTAACGCAAATTATCATTATGTCTCTTTTTATTGTATCATGCCAATCCAGCATTCAGAGTTATTATTAATTATCCCAAGAAATGGAGACGAAAATGTGTTGTGGGATGAAAATTTTAATATTTGTAATTATTTGCTCTATTTAGAGAATTTTAGTTTCACTATGCTGTCGTTCTCTGCATACTATTTAATGTGCCCAAAGAAATTCATTTCTGGTAGTGCAAGGGAGAGAACTTTAAGTGCGGAATCTGTTCAAGTTGCGTTAAGTTAATACGAAAATTGTGTTACAAAATTAATTTTCAAAATACGTACAAATTTGAGTTCAAACTATTTCTCAAGTTTGAAAACGCTTGTGCACGTTAAAACAGCTATTTAACCATAACTACCCATTAAGTATTTTTATCAATTGTGAATGGAATGCTTATTTAAGCTATAAAATGTTAAAATGGATATTTAATGAATTAATAATGTGATAATGTTATGTGAGATATTTAAAGAGATGCAACTATGAAATGGACTTTTATCACACATTGCTTTAAGACTGGTGAATCGTAACCATAGAGAGAGTAGTGTGCTTTCACAATAACAGAGAAGAAATGTTTCATAATGGGAGAAAAAATATTGTAACTAATAAATGTAATTGTGTGTTAAATGAATTCAGATTGTTTTTATAATGAAGTGTGACATTCAATATCATACAGGAGATTCAAATAAAAATTATAATCGTCGGCCTGGGACTGCGACCTGAAGACAAAAAAAGGATTCTATTGCTCAATGATTGTAGCTGGGTCATGAAAACACACTAATCTACTATCACTGGCAGTTTAACGAAGCATTCATCAATAAAAACATAAATATCATATGATACTACAAGCATGCATTGCAAGCTTAGCATACAAAAGTCGAATAACAGCAATAAAGCTTGAAACCTGATGATTAACATTTACAATAATCTGAAAACTGTCCCTCTTTACTTTATCTACTACATAGATACTTGTAGCAAGAAGGGAAAGTATTGCATCCCACTCAAGATTTCGATATCGAGATTACGCGGATAATGGTGTGGAAACGGTGGGTGCGGTTCTGGTTCAGGAAAAGACGTTGGGAGTCGTTGAGATGTAAAGAGGTGTTCGAGGTCAGGATCCTTTTGATGTAGGATGTAAGGACGCAATAACAGATTATTCTCCGAACTAGCTAGTTATTCTGCGTCCTTGGCAAAGGTGAACAGGAACGTTCTCTTTCTCTCTCTCAGTCACTCTCTCACTCACTCTCTCTCACTCTCACTTTCTCTCTCTCACTCTCACTTTCTCTCTCTCACTCTCACTTTCTCTCTCTCTCTCACTCTCTCTCTCAGTGTCTAGTGTCTGACTTGAAGCAAACATTGCTTCATCATCGGTTTCTCTCATAAGTTTATTGAGTTAATATTTAAATTGTTAGTTTTCTCACCCCCTCACTTGCTCGCCACTACAATTATATCACGCCTACCTTTACCTTACCCGGTTTCGCGTTCCTACACCTACTCTTAAGTTAGACTCTACACAGTCACATAACAGTAGGTACAAATACACATGCGAAATATCGTGACTCTGGCGGTGAAGTCCTTTCTGGCTGCTGAAATCTCTCAGGTGAAATGACACGACTTGCCTCGCTGTCTCTCGCCCTGACCCTACGCTGGCTGATCTACATAACGCGCAAGGTAAGTTGAGCGCTGGATTTACTTTGCGGTGTGGGCAGAGGTGAAGAAGCGAGAACTAGCGCTCTTTTGTTTCTGCAGTGTGGTCAACCTTGAAAAACACAGTTCAGCAAAACAGCGTGTAAGATAAGCGAAGATATCAAAAGTAACGTTGCATCCTCTGAACACATTCCTTAGTTTTGCCCACGCCTGCTCAATTGCATTCAGATCACAGTTAAACGGAGGTAGACGAATAATTATGTGTCCCCTTTCGACAGTCATAACATCAACAAATATTCATACAAATATAAATAATTTTCAAGTAAATGCTGATGTACATTACCACACACTCGTAACAAGGACAAACTGGCAATTCGAGTGCACCAAACGAGCCTTTATGAAGGAGGCTTTAACTACAAAGGGATAATGTTATATAATAAACTTCCAAATTCATTTAAACAAGCTGAATCAATAAAACACTTTAAGAATAAGGTAAAGACATTTTTACATGCACACGGTTTTTATACGGTTAATGAATTTTTAGAACTATAACCATGTAAATGAGCAGTGGGAGCATAATACATTCACAAACCTGCAATATTCATATTATGACATTTCTTGTATTTATTAGTCTATATAATTAGCATCTGAAACCATAGAAAAGCTGCTTACTGTGTATATTGTGTGTAATCAATTTGACTATATGTATATACCGTATTTATACATTTTGACGTGTCTTATAACATGTACTCTCTTTCAAGAAAGTAAATGTACACTTTCCGCGGGTCAGTATCACTCAGGCGTTCCATGACTAGATGGTATGAAAACTAAATCGGCCATGCTCGTAGATGTATAGTGTCATGGTCGCCATTATAACCTGTTACTCACTTCGAAGATTTCTAAGGCTATATTAACCCAGTATAACAAACGATTGAGTATATATCACAAAGTAAGTAATAATTCTCTTGCAGCTGAGCTATTAACTACATGGCGTTGGAAAATGTGCAAGAAAACGGAAAACACGTGGAATTATGATTTTAACAGAACCAATATGTGTGTGTGTGTGTGTGTGTGTGTGTGTGTGTGTGTGTGTGTGTGCGTGTGCGTGTGTGTGTTATATAAGGCAAACTATCTTAACTGCTCTCGTAGCTCTGGGGCAAAACGTGGGCTGAGATAAGCGAGAGTATGCTTCAAGGTTCGAACCCTAACATGTGGGCAAAATTTTTAACTCCAAATTTCTTAGTTTGTTGGACGCAGTAACGAACTAATTTACAACTGTTCTCTTGTAGCTAAGTTGTTACTAAATGGCATTGCAGAATACCAAAGAAATTGGAAAACATGTGGAATGGTGATTTTAATAAAACCAACAGGTATATATTGTATATAACCAGCACTACCACATCTGTTGGCACAGCTCAGTGGTAAAATGCACGCTGTGTCAAATAAACTGATGACTTGCGGTGCGAACGCTCAACATGTGATACTTTTTTCCGCCTTGTATTTCTTGCGCATGTGTAAAATATTGCTGGAAGTAATGCACTGCAGTTGTATCCTTCACTATCTTTCATCATAGTGAAATAGCATGCCACGTCCACGAGGTTGTGTGGAACTGACTACAGCTCAAAAGGGTGAAATTAAAAGGCAGTACTTCTCATTGTGAAAACGCTTTACAAATTGCCAAAGAACTGAGCTGCGACCGAAGAACAGTGAAGCAGTGGCTGGACAGGTAACATGAGGGAGAAGTTGAATGGGCCAAATCACACAGGCGTTCAGGTAGGCCTCGTGCAACAATGCTTGCTCAAGATGAAGCCCTGGTAGCAGATGTGAGGAACCAGCCTTTAAGACACAGGTCCATCTTTCTAGATAAAGCAGTCGAGTATGGTTGCTCATATGAAACCATACGCCAACAATTAAAGGATGGCGGTATTGCATCAAACCGTCCTGCCACTAAGCTCTTTCTTACAGAGGCACACAAAGCAAGACTATTACAATGGGCACAGTGCAATTGCGACCTTCTTCAGGCTAATTGGGACCTGGTAATCTGGAGTGACGAGAAGGTATTTCGATCCGACCAGCAAGGGACCCCATGTCTGTATAGACCACAAGGAACCAGATAAGAACCTCAACACGTCGTTCGAGCAGCATATTCGGGAAGAATTTCAGCACAGTTTTGGGCCTACATGACAGCATCTGGTCCAGGGGAGTTAATTCAAGTGCTAGAGAGAATGACGAGTGCAGTCTATGCAGACATTCTCGAAAACACTTTGCTACCATCCCTTCGTACTAGGTTTCCAGAACAAGAAGAGTATATATTTGTGTACGACAACAGTGGTGTGCATACTGCAAATATCACCCAGGATTGGCTAACGAGGCATCCAGAAATAATCTGCATGGATTGGCCCCCAAAGTATCCCGATCTAAACCCCATTGAACATATATGGGCCTTCATGGTGAAAGAATGGGAAGAACGTCGACCAGACAGGGTTCAAGAAAATTTGGTTCCTCACGTAATGGAGCTATGGCAACATTATCAGCAGAATCCAAACCGGTGTTCTGTATTGGATGCAAACATGCACGAAAGATTAAATGATGTAATCATAGCCGGGGCGATTACACCAGGTTCTAAATTACAAGATTTAATTTTTTTTTTCATTCTTTGTTTCCACAAATCATTGTTTATACTAGCAAAAATACGTTTTCTATTAATCTCAAATGAGAAAATAGAAATATTCTAAAAATGTTTCATGTAATGCATAATTTGGAGTAGGCGGACATGTACTGAAAACTCTCGGGCCGTATCCTTGGAAGTTGCGAAGTTATGTCTGTTCAGTTTATTTGCATGTTTCATTCACTGATAGTTAAACATATACATGTAAGTAATAATTTTATTCCACATTGTAAAGTGTTTGTTGACAAAGGCACGTTTAAGAGGTTAATGCATGTTTAACTAACTTGTGCATATTTATGCATGTATTTTACTTTTTAGCAATGATTGGTACAAATATTTCCCCTGATACTTTAAGAAGAGAAGAATACGAAAAAATTTCTTTTACTGATCTTTTTGTGTAGGACTTAGGTATCATGTTCCGAAATCCAAAGTTCGCGAAAAATGAGAACACAGCTATCAACAATGAGCACCTCCTGATATAAAAATATCTCACTCATCAACTTTAAATAACGTGCAACAACCATGCAGTATTTAAGTTCGGTGCTGCCGTTGCATCATAAGGCTTGATGTGGTTTGCACTATTGTTGCAAACGAAGCCATCTGCCACCAGGATAACATCTCTAAGAATTAAAAATTGTCATTTTCGCTTAACTTTTAAACTTGTACTAACATGTATAAAAGTGAATCGAGAATATATTGACACATTGCTTCACTCACACTCACAATGTGTCAATATATTCTCGATTCACTTTTATACTAATTTGTGCTTCACTGTCCCTACGCTTCTTTCAAGTTTATACTTTGTACTAACATGCTGCTATTCGTAATTTCTGAACTGTGAGTAAAAGGAAAGAGAATATCAAATGCCGAAGCAGAAGAGCAGTGAAGTCTATTTCCTTCGACAGTAAATCCTACTCTTAACAGAGCCCACCTCGGCAGCACTGATTGTAGCGTGTCTGCCTCACGTTCAAGAGGTCCCGAATTCGAATCTCGGTCCGGGAGAGCTACATGGATGAGGTTTACTCCGGGGTTTTCCCTTAATCTGAAAGATGAATGGCGAGTAATTCTAAGCTCCAGGGACCCCGGACTCATTTGAGCATTATTTCACCCATTTCATTCATCGTCCGATATGACTTAACGTTGGAGGATGTAAATTAAAAAAAAATTCTCTTAAAATGGAAATATAGTAGTGTGCAATTGTGCTAAAACGTTGATTTTTTTCATTTTCAGAGTATTTAAAAATGGGTGTTATTTTCAAGTTAGTTGTGGTTGATTTTATTTAATAAAAATAAACCCATATTATTTTTATACCATTCTTCCAGGTGTCCTGAAACTAAATATTATAGAATACACAACAGCTATTCTTAGATATATAAAAGTAGTTTAGGTGACAATAGAATCGTCTCTTCCAGAAAACGGTGAAAAATATTTGTTTATTCCAATAAACTGGACTATTATGTGTTCAAAATGGGAAGAGTTCTCGCCTGTAGCGAATCAGATGCGTTAGAACCTTCAGCGTTACCACCTCGTTGTCCCCACTGTTTTTATATTCCCCCCTCTCTCTCTCTCTCTCTCTCTCTCTCTCTCTCTCTCTCTCTCTCTCTCTCTCTCTCTCTCTCTCTCGCACAGTTGCGACTGTTCGTGGTGCTAGACGTAAGGAAACGCAAACTGAATTCTCCAAAGTTTTATAATAATGCAGTTGTTGAAATCACAATTGCAACATGGATATTTGTATATTGCGCAAATATTTAGTTTAAAATTAATTACAGGTAATGGATTACTTATTTTGTAATCCAACGAAAATACCAGCAATGCATCTGCATAGCTGTGAATGTTACTCACGTTAGGAGATATTTCGTCATTTTCGTTGTCTGCATTGTCTGAGTACTGTAAGTTTATGATGACAGGTTTCAAAATCTCATTACGTGCGATTTCTTTCCAAAAGTCGTTTTCTTGTAGTTTATCTGATGTCTCATGCAGTTTTCCCAGTCTTGTGTTCCTTGTTAATTTTTTTGTGAATAAGTCGTTCAACACCACTCAGTTTAAAAACATTATTTCTGTTTGCAACAAAATTTGAGCCCATATTAACTCAATTGGATTGTTCTGGCAGTAGTAAGGGGGAAGAGGGATCGTATCTCATTGATCCAGCTGATACACTTTTTCATGGAAGAGTAACTGAATAATGCTGCTTTGAACTTTCTAGAGTAAACAGAGATTACGAACCATTCATAAACAAAGATATAATGTGACCAGACACGTTCTGCCAGGCTAGCAAGAAGTGTATTGTTTCCTCTCATCGAATCTAACAAACACCTTGGCTTATTCAGTGTACATATTTATTTTATCACGTCATGTCAAATGTTTACGTTTCAGTTCTGAGTAATTTCAAATAAACGTTCACGGATACGTATCAACCAATAATGATATTCATTACAGTGCTTACGTCGCAATGTATCATTATAATATAATGGTATCTATTTATTTGTATTAGGAAAACTATATGAGCTAAAAATATAGGGTTTTCATGGTTATGTTAGATACGTTAGTCTGTACATTCCACATGGTTCAGCTTTGGCAAAATCTGCACTTTTGTCTTAGCGTGATTAGTATTTCATACAGATTGATTAGGTTGGCTCACACACCACATAGGGGGAATGCAATATGGCAACACTGCTGCACTCTGATTGGTTACTCACCTAGTAGCGCTCAAGGACAAATACCTTCCCATTTTTACCACATAATAATACTAAAATACACTGGAAGAGAAACCAATAAATGTTAATTAATCAGTGGCTATGTTTAAGAATATACTGTTTGATTAATTGATTATTAATATTCATCAATTTGATAAATAACATTTATTATTTGTTACTAATATTTGATCACTTCAAGATTAACAAATGGGAGAAATATGAAATGTAATTTATTTTAAATGTAACATTTTTAGAGCATATTTAGCTGATTGTTATTGCATAGATGCATGCATATATATCCATAACTTTATTGTGCATATAAATCAGAGCTCTAATTATTATCACTGATGTATTACATTGACGTCAACTATGAAGCCTGGGATTTAGGGTACTTACGCTGTTGTGAATCGCCAAAGGCATATGTGCTATCTCAAAATGAATTGGAAAAGTCTTGTAGCTACCGAGAAAAAATCTCATGTGTTGCACTCAAATGGCTTTCTCTGCTCACTCTCTAGAGATAATTTTTACAACGGCCAATTCTTCTATGTTCTTCTTGTTAAGCAAGATAAACATTTTCAAAACAGTTCTAGTTCATATTTTTCCTTTAGGGAGAAAGGGATTACTGGAATAGAGTATAGAATCGCCTTATGATGTGTTTGAATTTCCATTCTCTTTGCATGACCAAGAAAAGATGGGTGGGGAAGATTGATGACTTTCCATTACAGAAAAGCATAAATGTATGAAATTTGAAACCCTTAACTCTCATCCTTAAGACTCATTTTTTAGAAAAATGAAATATTTTGAAAAAAATTCATCAAAATAAGCAGTTTGTGGTAGGGAGCTTTGTTGAAGATTTTCATCACATTCTTGAAAGATGTTTCGTATTTAACCGACTTTTGGTTTTAAAACTATGCTTTACACAAAGAGACATACGTAGCTACGAAGAGAACCAGGAGAGATTTTCTACGCCACTGATGATACTTGCTGCAGTTGCAAGTTAAGCGACTACTAAGGGGGGTCCTCGAGCGCACTTTTACAAATTATACTAAAACAGAGTTAAAATATTAAAAATATACGGGTAAGGGAAATTTCAAATTTTTCCAGAGGAATATATGCTAAAATATATTGAAAAAATGGAGCAAAAAATATGCCAAAACAGAGCAAAACTAACAGTTTTTATACTATGACTTTTGTGTTACTATTTGACATCGTATAAAATGCTATCTATTTTAAAGGTGAAAAAATAAATAAATTAAGCTTCACGCCATAACCATCTTTATATGATAACATCTATTATAACCATCTCATATATAAGCATTTAAGTTTACATGATCTACAAGATATATATATATATATATATATATATATATATATATATATATATATAATACACATATTAGATCTATTGTAGTTGACTATATCAAAAGAAAATCAATTACGGAAAATGAATGGAATAGCTTTCAAAAACCTTGTATCTGTCTGAAGATTTTATGTGTATTTCAGGATAAAGTTGATTGTTTCTATATTTGAATATCTTAAAAACTATCAGAAGATTTTATACGCAAATTTGATTACATAGTTGATTAGGATGGAATTGTAGGTGACAAACACAATAAGAAGATTTTATATGTGTGTTTTCGTGATTTATATATTGGCCAAACCATAGAATGAATTTAACTCTAGTTTTTTTAGAGTAAATCAATGGAAATAAGTACAGATCTAGCTAAACAAGTTTTAATTCATATGAAATACTTTACAGGTAAAAAACTAATCAAAAAGTAATATATTAGTTATAAGTTGCAATATCCTTTTTATTGTTGTAGTGGTTTCAATTGATTTGCTTTGTTACATTGTCTTTTAAGTATAGATATAGTATATTGATTCTTTCTGGCATCATCATAACTCAGCTTTATTCTTTGTTTACTAGTATTTAACCATTCTTCATCTACATCACCAATTCTTTCCCTCAAGTTTGCATTCTCAACACCTAAATCAAATATTTCATCTCTCTTTATTTTTATGGCATCTTAATAAACAACAATATTTGCTGTTAAATCTCTATATTTTGTAGCTATAGTAGCTAAAGACTGTTTATTTAACTCTACAAGTACTTCTCTGATTTTATTATGATTTTCAATATTTGTTTTGAAATATTGTATTATTTCACTTATTTATATATCAATTTCTTTGTCTGTAATTTCAGTAGTTCTAGTCTTTTTAGATTTCTTATTTGTTTTTAGTTTAGATATTTTTAACTTTTCAGAACTTCTATTTGCTTCTATATCATTCTCATTGCTTCTATTTACTTTAGGAATAGATGTGTTTTTGTGTATCGTTTGTATACCTAATGGTTTTATACCCTTATTTTACGTGTTAAGAGATATTTTACTATTTTTAAAATCTCTGTTTTATTTACTTTACTTTTAGTTGCTAATTCTGTATATTCTATTACAAAACTGTAGTTACGAATATTTCCTTTTTTTTCCAATTTTGGAATATTAGTGGCCTTTGTAATAGATGAAGCAAAAATATAATGGCGAGCAAATAAGTTGGCGAGCAAAGAGTTCTACGTTGAGGCGCCAATTTGATACAATAATGTTTATGGGTGCACACAATTCCACGTTGTGAACGCCAATTTGAAGCAACAATATATGTGGCGAACAATGCTCCACTTGACAGAATAGTTTGAAACACTTTTGTTTAGCTCAGGGTAAAACAATGAGGTCTCTCACAGGGTATGCGTGGATGTGTGTGAGAAGGATATTTAATGACACTGGAATGCCCGTTTCCAACTTATTTATTCACTGCTTATTTTTATCGAACATCGAAATGAAAGTTGCCGACCAAGGGTTACCAATCTCTGTTTAGAGTTACTGACGGCAGAATGTTTATTACTCGATGAACTTTATTCGTTCCTCACATATATATGAACCGACAAATATCCAAGACAGAACAAGAGGACTACCCCTAATCGCCCTCACACCCCAGACTGCTCTCATCGCCCTGATGCCGAAGACTGTTCTGATGGCTTGCAAGCCATGGAAAGCTCTTCTCCACAGCTGCGCGTGGGTGTATCACTTTCACTTACTGAAAGCCCTCTTCGTTCAACCAAAAATCTCTTTGTGGCTGTTTTGTCATGCCATTCTAAATGATCCAAAGAATACCCTATTCGACAAGTCAAGTGAGCCCCATTAGAAAACTGCTAAGGACACTGTTTCTTACATTGCTTTTGTTATAACTTTCCCCCCAACTCAATTGGCCTTGCCCTTGTCGTCACAAAGAACCAACATTCCTTTGACATCCATCATGATTCCTTACTTCTGGAAAATCTTAATTTCGGTATCATAGAGATATATAATTATTCTTAATTTTCTAAAATCCAATAACTGATTTGGATTTAAAAGGTGAGTAAAACTGTGCAACAATCTTCTTATCATTTGTCATTATATAAAATATGCCATTACTTTATATATTAAAAAAATATATAATAACTTAAGTGTAGAGTGTAATATAAATAATAAATATTTTTGTATTAAATGGAGGTACCAAAAGATACTTCTAGAAAGTGTTCTTACTGTAAAATTGTTTAAGCTATTAGTGAGATTGTTAAAAATAAGAAGATGAAATATGGTCACGGATATACATGTCATGTCTGTCAAAAATTAGTTAACGTAAAAGAGCTTGAAAAAGTAAATTTTGAACCATGTAATAGATATATTACTAAAATACAGTTCAAATATCACACTGAAACAAAAATACATGAAGAATTAGTAATTATATAATTATATAAAATGTAATACAACTGAAGTTATTGCATGTTAAAGTTTTTCATTGCCAACAATTTTTTGCAATAAATGAGTAGGTACTGAAAATTATATAAAGAAATTAAGTACTTCTAATATAAATATCATAATGAACATCAATAATCTACATAGATCATATGAAAATACCTCATTTAAAAGCTATTGCTAAACAACATAACATTAAAAGATACAGAAAATATAGAACAATTACAGAACTAAGAGATTTTATAAGGTATATGCTATATCTAAATCCATTATTGGCACATAATCTAGAATTTGCACAACCTGTTGATATATTAGATACTTTTAAAGATAGAGCTAATGTAATAATGTTTTCTAAAGAGCATGGTATCACTGAATATAGTAAATATAAAAATGAGAGTGACCTTTAGTTCTACATAAGAACTAAAATAAAACATAACCATGTGAAGATCTAAACTCAAATGATGATGTTTTTGAACCCACACAACAGTTTTATTCCCCTTTTAGTAAAATACCAAATAGCAATGATGTTTTTAAACCATCAAACTAATATTACCAATGCCTATCATTTAGAAAATAGAAAGTAACAATGAGATATTTACTCCAAGGCCTCAGAATATAGTTGACGATGATAATATGTATTAATATTTCACGTCCAATAGAGGAACGAGCACCTACATATATGCATTTTATGAATCGTAATGCTTCCAATATTGATATTAATGATATATTTAATATAAATCCAGCGGATGATGATTATTATTATGTAACAAATAATAACTTTATTGCCATAGAAGAATATGTAAATCAAGGAATCGAAAGCATGTTTACAGATGCTCGCAATAAAGTAGAATTTAGAAGTAACGATGGCATTGTAGATTTCTTTGTTTTTCATTATATTATAAATAAAACATTTGCAAAAAGATAAGCAGCTGTCCAATTTAGAGGAGGCATTGATAAAATTAACTTTGTTCCTTACAATCCAAATATTTATAGTAGGTATTTCTCGACAGACTTACTTTAACAGACAATCATGGTGAAAAGATAAACCTATTTGAGCAATTAATGGAGCAATGTGAAGAAATTTTTCTAGAAGATACTAGATTCTATATTCCAACAGTTAAAATGCTAAGTGGAGGAAAACCTACAAAAATAATAAATGTAGTTGATGATATAAAATTATTTGTGGTTGGTTTATTGACACTCGTCACTTACTTTTTCATATCTTTATGAGAGACTAGTTTCAAAGGCCCTGGCCTCCATTTTCAATCTCTTCCCAACTGGCAACTGTTGTTATCTGCTCTCTCTGGTGGTGGAACTATGAACTTTTTTGTCAAATTATCTGCTGGCGGGATTTCAAAGTTCATTACGCGATCCTTATTTTTCCAGATGAATATGTTCTCCCATGTTGTCAATCTATTTTGGTTTATCACTCCTTTTAATAATTTTGGATTTGGATCAATGTCATGGTTTTCATTCCAAAAATGAAATGCTACTGCTGACTTGTCTTCTTGTTTCAATCTGATGTTTCTAAAGTGTTCTTTGACTCTGGTTTTTAAATTTCTTTTTGTTTGACCTATGTAGCATTTTTCACAATTCTTGCAATTTATTTGGTATATTCCAGATTTGTTACCTGAAGGAATTTCATCTTTTGTTTTTGAATTTAGTAATTTTAAAATTGAGTATCTATTAGTAGGTGCCAAGATGATATTTTGTTCCTTGAATATCTTTTTAAATTTATTAAATGTTTTTGGATGATATGTGAATGAACTGAATATGCTGTTGCTTTCTTTTTCTTTAATAAATGTGGTTGTTTCCTTAATGGTTTTCTTTAGTTTAGATTTTCTAATTTTCTTCAACACCAAACTTTTGTTGTCTGCAATTTTTCTGTTGGTATGCTTGGAAATAAAGATGTGACATCAAATGAAACCAGTCTGTCATTTTTGTCCAAATTTATATTTTTGATTTTTTCTACTAAATCTAAAGAGTTTCTTAAATTTGCACTTTCAAATTTTGGAAAACTATTAAATTTACTTAGTAACCATTTGGCCAAATTATATGTGGGGGCATTTATGCTACTAGTAATAGGTCTCATGCCTTTCCCTGTTTTATGAATTTTTGGCAGCCCATATACTCTTGGTAATGTTGGATTATCTACTTTAATTTTGTGCAATTCTTTTTTGTTGATTATTTTGCTCTCTTTTAGCGTTTTATTTGTGGTTTCAATGCAGTACTTTAATGGATTAGTTTCTACTTTTTGGTAATTACTGTCTTCTAACAAATCTTCCATCCTCTTTGTGTATTCTTCTTTTTCCAGAATTACTAGTTTATTTCCCTTGTCTGCTTTAGTATAAATAACCGGTTTCTTTTTAAGAGCTTTTATGATTTGGTTACTAACATTCTTTTTCTTTTCATTTTTAATCTCTTCTACTATTTTGGAGCATTTGTTTTTTACTGTGTTTTTACTTTCTTCATTAAGTGTTTGTGTAGCAATTTGGATGTCAGCAATGTAATCTTCAATTTGGTTGGAATAATCTACACATGTCTTTAAACCTAGATTCAGCATATTCAGTTCTGTTTTTGTAAAATTTTGGTTTGATAGGTTTACCACATTGTTTAGATGATCTTTTAGGTTATGTTTGTCTTTTTGATTTATCTTTTTAAAAGTGCCTGCTTTCTGGCATAAATTTTTTAATTTATTCTTTAACTTTGCTGTTTTTGTCTTCATTTTTCTATTAAGATATGCTAATAAATTGTTTTCAATTGTAGTTGATGATGTTAGAACAAAAAAAAGTGTTTTACAAATTAACGATCCTAGTGATGAATTATGTGGTTCATGTGCTATAATTGCAGCATTAGTAAATAAAACAAACATTACACTTAATTGGGAACTAAGTAAAATGATATAAAGATATTCGAGAAGGTAGAAAGTTACAAAAAGAATTAGCAATAGAACTATGTAATAAAATTATACATGATTCTGGTGCACCATTTGATCTTACATCATTTAGAAAAGTTTAAACATATCTTTAAAACATATGCATACATTCGTATGCCCTGAAAACTTTAATACAATTAATTACAAAGAAATGGGAAAATAAGATATAACTATATATTTATAGAAAGTAAAACATCATTTTCATGTAATTATTCAAATGAAGGCCTTTTTAAGAATGTCAAATTTTTGTGATAGATGTGCAAAACCTTATAAGCATAAAAGTCATAAATACAAATCATTATGTGTTACATGTTGTGGCCACATTCATACTGGTGAGAAATCTGCAAAGTATGGTGAAGATTGTAAAATATATCGCTACAACAAAGAACGTCTCAAACAACATAAAAAGGAAGTGTGTGTAGCAGTTTACAAATGTTTACATTGTAAAAAAATATGTGAAGGATATTAAGAGCATAAATGTAGATCCAAAATATGCGTAAATTGTAAGAAAGGAGTAGAAACAAAATCTCATCAATGTTACCTGCACTGGAAAAAACGTGAGGGTAGAAAATGTATAATTAAGCAGTAAGGGGATAAGTCAGGCATTTATAGAAGTAATTAAGATGATATACCAAGAGAATGAGTTGTGTATGAAACTACCAGGCAACAAAGTAACTAAATCTATATTGAGTAAGGCAGGAGTAAGGCAGGGATGTAAACTTAGTCCAGTATTATTTAATCTTTATATCGATGGAATTTTAGAGGAGATATCAAGTTGTAGGGTACACTCACCAGTTATTAATAATAAAGAAATACCAGGACTACTGTTTGCAGATGACCTAGTAGTTGGATCCATATCAAGTGGCGGGCTGAGAAGAGCAATCGAGGCAGCCAATTCTTATTGCAATAAATGGGGTTTGAAAGTGAATGAAAACAAAACAAAGATTATGATCTTCAAAAAAGGATACAGGTTGCGTAAGGATGAGAAATGGGAGGTTAATAGAAGAGAAATAGAAGTAGTAAGGAGATTTGATTATTTGGGTACAACGTTGAGTTCAGATGGCAGCTGGAAAGAACAAAAAAAGACGTCTGTGGCAAAAGGTAAAATGGCCATGAGAGTGATAAGATCATGCTACAGTAAACTGCCAGATATAAATGTCAAATGGTTGGAGAGGATTTATACGGCAGTAGTAGAAAATAGAATGTTACATGGATCAGAGGTTTGGGGAGTAGATGAGGCTTGGAGAGAGACTGATAGAGTGCATAGATCCTTTTGTAAATATATATATTGGGATTACCAACAGCATCACCTAATGAGGCAGCACAATTAGAACTAGGCAGGCATTCTACTAAAATTAAAATCTTGTCAAGGGCAATGAAATATTTATACAGAATCACTAACTTGGAAGATGGCAATATAATTAAAGAATGTTTTCATATTCAAAAGAGAAGTAACTGGAGTGGGTCTTGGGCACATAAAATGAATGATGTGTTGAAGCAGATAGGTATGGGTCATTCTTGGATAAATGCAGAGTATGGGTATAGAGGCTTCTGGAAAGAAGTTAAGCTAAGATTTGAAGATATTGACAGACAAGACATTTTCGCCAATACAAGTGACAAAAGCTCACTGAGATTATATAGAGAAATAAAAACAACCTGGGGGAGGGAAGGATATATAGATATATGTAGTAAGTTAGGGCGAGAAGGTTTTGCCTGGGCGAGAACAGGAGTGAGAAACTTGAAAGGTATAGGTCAAGAGAGGGAGCTAGATAAATGTACATTGTGTGGAGAAGAGAATGCAGATTTCCATTGTATATTAAATTGTAGTCAAAAAAAGATATGGAGAGAGCAGGCTTGGCTACGTAAATGGGACAATTTGGGGGGTGAAGTAGTAATTAGAAAAATTTTGTCAGTAAAAGGGGAAAAGAACAGGAGAAATATAGGGAATTATTTAGGGAAAGTTAAAGAGAGATGGCTAAGATCAATTAAGAGAAAAATGTAGAGTGGGATAGGTGAAATGGCAGAAAATGTAAAATGGAGTAGAGGGCCTCCAATACACAAAAACCTAGGATTAGGTGTATGGGGACCGAATTACTATTCAATGGTGGGCGACATGATAGGATTTTCAGGATTTAGGAATATATGGCATATTTCAGTATGAATTTTATAATTGTAATCTTGATTTTGATTTCCATTTGTTGATGTAAAAGGAAAGATGAGAAATAAATTACTATCAATTACTATGTTGATATATAAGTAAAACGTTTTCAAGATCATTCGATCTCATCCTCAGCTGTTTGGTGACTAAATGAACATGCTTCCTCCTCCACTACTTCGGTGCTCCGATCCCTCTGCCATCTGGTGTTAGGGGCACTAAGTTTTAATACTTCATTTAATGCTGGGATTTCAAACTTTATAACTTTATCCTGGATTTTGGTTATGAATATTTTTTCCCACATATCCACAGATTTACAAATTTTGGTGGAGATATGTGGATGATTTATTAAATTTTAAGGGAGTCGATTAGTGACACTAAACAACACTTACTTTTAAATTTTTCCGGAACATGTTTCAGAGACTTTGCCTCCATCCTCAAGTCTCTGAAACATGTTCCAGAAAAATTTAAAAGTGTTGCTTAGTGTCATTAATCGACTCCCTTTAAATTTAATTTATCATAACAACACTGTTTTCAACACTTCCAAGAAAGGAATTGTATTATGTCGAAGATGTTTTTGCTATCATTCCGGAAAAACTTAAAGAAGATTCTCTAAAATTAGTAAACCTGCAAGATAATCATATCCAGTTTACAATGGAAGTAGAAAGAGACAACATCCTACCCTTTTTGGACCTCAAGATAACTAGAAATCGTCATGATGTAGATTTTGGAATATACAGGATGCCCACACACATAGATAATTACATAAAGAAAAATGAATACAACCCTGTTTCACATCAACTAGCTGCCTTTAGAAGTCTAATTCACCGGCTACACAACATCCTACTGAGTAAGGAGGAGTTTTTGAAAGAACAACACATAAAAGAGATAGCAGTATTAAATGGATTCAACCCAGCCATCATAAGGAACTTGATGAAAAGAAAGGAAAAGCTCAAAATAATATCAACAAATACCACTCTCACACCGCTTAAAAAGATAAACTGGAAATATAGAAAATTCACATACCATCCATGGGCTTTTAGAAAATTTGAACAAATATTCAAAAGACTAAACTTAAAACTAGCACCCCAAAACAAATTCAGTCTGAAGAACCTGCTAAATAAGCAGGGAATTTATCACATAAACTGTGAGACCTGTCGAGATTTAACTGTATTGGAACACCACAGTGAAGCAAAATAATTATTAATTTATAGATGAGTCGTATTTATTACACATCGGCTTCACTTACGTACCTGTGATAAAAGCTACATAGGAACAACTAAGAGAAACTTGTTAACCAGACAAAAAGAACACCAGAGGAACATAAGTCTTTCCAGTTTCTTTCCAGTCGCTCTTACCCATTGAGCTACCATAGCCAACGTGCCGTCCTGACATTAAATTCTGCAATCTTATCGGGAAAAAATATGAATAGATTGGAGAATTTAATGTCAGGATGGCACGTTGGCCATGGTAGCTCAATGCATAAGAGCGACTGGATGCAAACCAGGAGATCTGTGGTTCAAATCATGGCCATGGCATTGAGTTTTTCAGTTTGTCTCTATCTATTCAAGACGTACATTTCATTTGTTTTATAAGTATCTTATAAATCCACCAGCAAGATCAAAACAACCATTTCATTCTTTTAATAGGGTTCTGAATTTAGCACACAATTTTGCCAAAAAATTGGCAACTTATTGATCTTGTTCTTAAGAAAGAAGAGGAATGTATGTGCAGCCAGTTGCACATGTACTCTTTTACCACTGCATCATCATTAAATCACTTTCCTCCTAGTGGCCCAAACAAATGGTAGTGACAGGTTGTAAGGAGGTTGTTCCAGAGCTGCCGAATGCATTTCTTCCAGTTTTTCTTACATTAAACAGTGTATGGCCTTATATTGTCATACAGAAAAATCAGATCTCAGATCCGTTACGAAAGTTGTTTGTTTCAGTATGCAGCTTTTAAACAGATGACAGAAATAGATTGCATTCATTGTTCCATGTTCATACAGGAAGTACATCAGCAAAATTCCCACAGAGTCCCAGGAAAGGAGTTGTAAGCCCTTTCTAGCAGAAAGGCATGTTTCGGCCTTAACTGGCCCAACTTAGGTCATTCCCACAACTCCATGCTTGTTTGACTCTGGGAAGTAATGAAGAACCTTATGTTTTATCAGACATCCAGTGTGGCTCAATATATTATCTCTTTCCTCCTTGTAGTGACTTTTTTTTCTGTAATTTATGTCCTCCAATGTTAAGTCATATCGGCCGGTGAAGGAATTGGGTGAAATGATGCTCAAATAAGACCATGGTCCATGGAGCTTAGTGTTACCCGACAGTCATCTTGAAGGATAAGGGAAAACCCCGGAAAAACCCTATCTAGATAACTCACCCTGACTGAGATTGGAACTCGGGACCTCTTGAACGTGAGGCAGACATGCTACCCTCTACGTTACTGAGGCGGGCTTGTAGTGACTCAGATGTCCCTGATAAACTTCCTGGTGCAAATTATTTTGTTCCTGCGGGAGGAGATGAGCTACCCTTTCTGACTTTATAGATACAAGAAATTTGTAATTTTATGACTGATTCAGGTCAAATAGTATGGATAAAAATACAATGAAGCAAGTTCTCTTGCACATTCACATGTAAAATATGGTATAACATGATGGGAAATATTACAGCTATGTAAGTACTAAAGATTTTCAAATTATAAAAGAAAAGCTATTCGAATAACAGGAAATTTGGAAAGAAAACTACTTCAAGGGAGCTGTACAAAAATATGGAATTCTTACTATCCTATGTATGTATATATCAATGTAACGAGTATGCATTACTCATCAAAAGAAATAGTCAAAAATTGTCATATACTATATGCACATGGTATGAAGAGTGATCGGGTTTGAAGTCCTCATTTGGTACGTTTCGTTTAACTCCGTAAACATAGATGACAACTTCAAAATTCGAAATGTGCTATACACTAACATCTAGTGGCTAATACGCTAAGCTTTATCATGTCCGCCATATTTCGTTTTCATCAATTTCAAGGTTAACTAGCTAACCAGTTACAACAATCGCATGTTTGAATTACAATTTTAGTTCGTCCTTGCCAACATATACATGTTATGAGACACGTAAAAATGTATAAATACAGAATATACATAAAGTCAAATTGATTACATGCAATATACACAGTAAGAAGCTTTTCTACGGTTTCATGTGGTATTTGCATAGACAAATTTACTACAAGAAATGTCATAATATGAATATTACAGGTTTGTGAATGTACTATGCTGCCAGTGCTCATTTATGTGGTTATAGTTCTAAAATTCATTAACTGTATAAAAACAGTGTGCATGCAAAAATTTCTTAACCTTATTCTTAAAGTGCTTTAATGATGCAGCTCATTTAAATGAATTTGGAAGTTTATTATATAACATTATCAATTTGTAGTTAAAGCTTCCTTCACAAAGGCTTGTTTGGTCCGCTCGAATTGCCAGTTTATCCTTGTTACAAGTGTGGTGGCAATGTACATTAGCATTTACTTGAAAATGATTTATATTTGTATGAACATTTGTGGATGTTATGGCTCTCTTTATTCGTCTTCCTCCGTATAACTCTGATCTGAATGCAATTGAGCTGGCGTGGGCAAAACTAAGATATGTTTTCAGAGGATGCAACATTACTTGTGATATCTTCGCTTATCTTGCATGCTATTTTGCTGAACTGTTTTTCAAGGTTGACCACACTGCAGAAACAAAAGAGCGTTAGCTGTCGCTTCTTTCCCTCTGCCCGCACCACACCATAAATCCAGAGCTCAACTTATCTTACACGTACTGTACATGATCAACATGTCAGAAATAAAGGTGATTATTATAGAACTGCATTTAGGGAATATTTAATAACTCTTCACTAGAAAATATAGGGAAAGAAGTTTATAAAGCACTAGCTAAGGAAATAAAAGCTGTAGAACAAAGAGAAACATACATTAGCACCATAAAGAAGTATTTAATAAACTATACATTTTACAGTTTTGAAGAGTTCAAGCTTCTCACATAAAATAAAATTAGTGTGCAATTATTGTAAAATTTAATTTTAAAAATTTGGTTACAATCAATTCAAGATCAGTTCAATTTTGTGAGTGGTTCCTGCAGAAGTGTGATGAAAGGGATGATTTTCCAGACATTTTGAACATGTACGGGGTTAACAAATTAAACATAACACAAACTGTATTATTGTCTCATTTTGTTGCGGATAAATACAGATACGAGAGTGCGATATATATTATTATATATATAAACCTATTAAAACTGCACACACATATATAATAATAAAAAAAAAAGGTACTTGAGATTAAATTCTAAGATCCACAGCAGAAACAAACGCTAAAACTTTGCCCACCGCCGTTTCGTCATCCGCGAGGATCTCCGCCAAGCTGGCCGGCAGCTGGAGAGACCTGCGGAGACGTGCCAAGCTAAAACAATCTAAAAGCAAGTGACGGACAGTCAGGTCAGCACTGCACAGTGGGCAAACGGGAACCGGGGTCCTATTCAATAAAAAGCTGTGGCTAAAATAACAATGCCCAATGCGCAACCGAGCCAAAGTCACCTCCTCACGACGAGATGACTGACAGGAGGTAACCCAGGGAATCGGAAGTTCCTTAATAGATCTAAGTTTATTATTGCGGAGAGCGGACCACTCTTCCTGCCAGCAGGTTTGCACAGCTCTCCGTAATACGGCCCTAAAATCTTCCGATGTCACACATGGTACTCGAACCCTGGGCTTCATGGTAGCCGTCTTGGCTGCCGAATCCGCCACTTCATTCCCCCGCAAGCCTACGTGACCAGGAATCCATGCACACACCACGCTAACGCCAGAAAGGTGTAAAACGTGGAGGGCATCCTGTATCCGCTGCACAATAGGGTGGTAGTTGTACAGCTGCCTTAGGCTTTGAAGTGCACTGAGGGAATCACTGAGGATTAAGCAGTCCCCCAACTTCCGTCGACGTACGTGTAAAATGGCCCGGTATATTGCATAGAGCTCTGCGGTAAAAATGGAAGTACTAGTGTGGAATCCGAATGTATCGGGTTCGGTTCCACACACGTAAGCACAACCAACACCATCGGAAATCTTGGACCCATCGGTGTAAATATTAACATGGTCCTGGTATCGCGATAAAAATTCTAAAAAGCATGTGCGGATACTAGACATAGACATTGTAGATTTATCATGTGTGGTCATGCCCAGATCAACGTAGGACGCTCTGCACAACCAAGGAGGGTATGTCCTCTCCCCCCTAGGATACATCTTGGGCATTTCAGTATTAAGATGTCTAAGGAGCTCCCGGAAATGAAAACCAGGTGGCTTTGGTTTAATAGAAGTGTTCCTATAATGCACGTCCATGAAGGTGTTAAAGAACGGCGTAAACGTTGGATGTGTGGGCATGCAATTAAGTCCACAGCCATAATTTGCTAATAGCATGTTACGCCTGTACTGCAGAGGAGGTTCTGCAGACTCAGCATACAGGCTTATAACTCGGCTTGTTGGAAATGCCCCAACTGCTATACGTATGCCACAATTATGGACTGTGTCTAATCTCTTCAGCACAGATGGTCGTGCTGAGCCATAAATGATACTCCCATAATCTAGTTTGGAACGGATGAGTGTGCGATACAGTCGCAATAACACTGTACGATCAGCTCCCCACGATTTTCCACTTAGTACCCGCAAGATATTTAAAGATCGGTCACATCGTACTTTCAGTTGTGCTATATGTGACGACCAACTAAGTTTTCTATCAAATATCAATCCAAGGAACCTCGTCTCATCTGCAAAAGGTAGCAGATCAGCGCCTAGCCGGAGCCTTGGAGGTAGTCGACTCTGCTGACGCCAGAAGTTCACACAGATGGTTTTCTCAGCAGAGAATCGGAAGCCGTTCTTTAAACTCCAAACCTTAAGGTTGTCCAAGGTGGTTTGAAGACGGCGCTCTATAAACGAAGTGCGCTGAGATGTACAGTAGACGGCAAAGTCATCTACAAATAGGCATGACGAGACCCCCAGAGGTACACATTTCGAGATAGAATTAATCGCAATAGCAAACAATGTAACACTTAGCACCGATCCCTGTGGTACACCGTTCTCTTGAACGAAAAGGTTCGAAAGAACCGAGCCAACCCTTACTCGGAATACGCGGTCTTTCAAGAATTCCTGAAGGAAGAGTGGTAGGCATCCACGTATATTCCAGGTGTGCAGAGTACATAGCAACCCTGCACGCCAACACGTATCATAAGCCTTTTCGAGGTCAAAAAATATTCCGACTGTTTGACAGTTTTTAAGAAAGCCGTTCATAATCGGTGTCGACATGGACACAAGATGATCCACTGTTGAACGTCGTCGTCGAAAACCGCAATTGATGTTATTCAGTAGGTTGTGCGTTTCCAGCCACCATACCAACCGCCCATTTATCATGCGTTCCATCACCTTGCAGACGCAACTGGTGAGGAAAATAGGACGGTAGCTAGAAGGGAGGTGACGGTCTTTGCCAGCTTTCAAGATAGGTATAATGGTGGCTTCTCGCCACTTGTCCGGAAACGTGGCATCAACTCAAACACTGTTATAGACCTCGAGCAGGAATGCCTTACCTTCAGGTGAGAGATGTAACATTTGAACGTGGATTCCGTCCGGTCCTGGTGCTGTCAGTCGCGATGACGAAAGAGCGTGATCTAACTCCGCCAAGGTGAAGAGGCGGTTATAATCTTCAAGGTTTCTGGAACTAAACACGAAACCATGAGATTGTACCTGAGTCTTAATTGAGATAAACTCAGGATCATAATTACTTGAGCTAGACACCTGAGCGAAAGCACAGCCGAAGGTGTTAGCCACGACAAACGGATCAACAACAACTCCTGCAGGTGTTTTCAGACCAGCGATTGGCAAGTGGGTTTATTTTCCGGCCACGCGCCTTAACCTATCCCATACAACAGATGATGGTGTCCATCTGTTAAAAGATGTTGTTCCATGAGATCTTTTTGCTATCCTTAATTATTTGCCTAGACTGTGCACGCACTTTCTTGTACTCAATTAGATTACTTTGGGTAGGGTGTCGTTGAAATACCCGTAGAGCACGTCTACGAGCACGAATAGCATTCCGGCAGTCGTTGTTCCACCATGGGACAGGAAGTCGACCTGGTTGGGTAGCCGAACGTGGAATAGACTGTTCTGCAGCGGAAAGAACTTTCTCTGTGAGATGATCGGCTAGATCATTCACAGAATCGTGTTCGTTGTAATCAAAGACAGGCACCTGGGTGTAAAGGTTCCAGTTGGCATGATCAAAGCGCCATCTAGGGATACGTGAGGTAGACACATCGTGTGCTAAGAGACTAAGAAGACATGTGAAGTGGTCGCTGGAATGTAAATCAGAGATGACATTCCACTGCAATGAAACTGCTAACTGGGATGAACATACTGCCAAATCGATGTGCGAATAGGTGTTATAGGCGTCTGAAAGGAACGTTGGCTCTCCGGAATTCAGGAGAACCAAGTTATTGCTCTCCAAAAATTTTGCAATGAGGTGGCCTCTCGAACATGCCCGAGTTGAGCCCCATAGTGGGTGATGGGCATTAAAGTCTCCAACTATTAGAAATGGTGTTGAAAGTTGGGAAACCAGATCTTCAAGGTCAATTAACGAGAGGTCATCTGATGGCGGGAGATATACAGTGCAAATGCAAAATTCGATTGATGGCAGCTTAAACCTTACAGCTACAGATTGTATATCAGATTGCAGCTGTACCGGATCTACAAATAAGTGATCCCTGAAGAGCATCATAGTGCCCCCGTGAGCAGGAATGCCCTCTTGTGTGTCAATATCACACCGCAGTGGTGTGTAGCGCCGGATTTTAAACTTGTCTTGCGGTCGTAGCTTAGTCTCTTTTAAGCATTCCACCAAGGGGTTATGCTTACTGAGCAAAAGTTCCAGTTCTGGTCGAAGTGTTCTTAAACCCCGCATGTTCCATTGGAGGATAGCCATTGGAACTATGGAGATAGGTTGTAAAAGGTGGTCTACATTAAACCGACTTTAACGGTGGCCGAATCAGCTTACCCTTTTTCTTAGGCGTAGGGCTCACACCTCTTTCTGCAGTTTATCCTGGCGCTTTTTTGTTGCCGTTCTGGGGTCGGTATCCTCTAGGTCCATCTCTTCGGCGGAGGAAGCCCCTTTCCCTAAAGAGAACTTAGGTTCGAGGGCTTCAAACTTATTGGACACAGAGATCGACGAAGATGACAGTCGTCGATCCGATTCATCACTATAAAGCTCTTCAGAAGAAGAGCTTCGGGATGCTCTAGAGGTTTTCTTCTTCCTGGGGGTAGGGGTCGAATCTTTCAGGAAATCTGTCCTCTGGTAACTGGTCTTAAATTCTTTAGGCGGCGGATCGCATATTACAGGCTTGTCATATTTACATGTAGAAGTCGACGGTTTGGCTTGGGACGGGGCTGAGGTTTTAGTTTCCTTCGTCCGTTTAGGCGATGTATTTGCCGACGCTGGTAATGGAGTTGTGGACTGCCGTACTTGTGTCGGGACAAGAACTCTATCGGAGATGGTAGGCTCCCCTGCACCGCAGGTTTGCATTGCAATTTCTTTCCTAGGAACGGGTTTAGCCAAGATAGAGCTATAAGTACCGGATGTGTGTTTGGAGGAATTTAGTAACAGAGACGTCAAAATTAATATAAAAATTATTTGTGGTTGGTTTATTGACACTCGTCACTTACTTTTTCATATATTTATGAGAGACTAGTTTCAAAGGCCCTGGCCTCCATTTTCAATCTCTTCCCAACTGGCATTTGTTGTTATCTGCTCTCTCTGGTGGTGGAACTATGAACTTTTTTGACAAATTATCTGCTGGCGGGATTTCAAAGTTCATTACGCGATCCTTATTTTTCCAGATGAATATGTTCTCCCATGTTGTCAATCTATTTTGGTTTATCACTCCTTTTAATAATTTTGGATTTGGATCAATGTCATGGTTTTCATTCCAAAAATGAAATGCTACTGCTGACTTGTCTTCTTGTTTCAATCTGATGTTTCTAAAGTGTTCTTTGACTCTGGTTTTTAAATTTCTTTTTGTTTGACCTATGTAGCATTTTTCACAATTCTTGCAATTTATTTGGTATATTCCAGATTTGTTACCTGAAGGAATTTCATCTTTTGTTTTTGAATTTAGTAATTTTAAAATTGAGTATCTATTAGTAGGTGCCAAGATGATATTTTGTTCCTTGAATATCTTTTTAAATTTATTAAATGTTTTTGGATGATATGTGAATGAACTGAATATGCTGTTGCTTTCTTTTTCTTTAATAAATGTGGTTGCTTCCTTAATGGTTTTCTTTAGTTTAGATTTTCTAATTTTCTTCAACACCAAACTTTTGTTGTATCCGTTTTCTTCTGCTATGTGTATTATTGCTTTTTGTTCCTTGAAATATTCTTCTTTTTCCATGGGTATGTTGACTAGTCTGTGTGTAAGGCTGTTTATTATTGCATGTTTATGTGTAATTGGGTTGTGGCTATTATTTTTTATATAATTTTCTGAATGTGTTGGCTTCCTGTAAATTCCAAATTTTATTTTTGTATCATTCCTGATGATATTTAGATCCAAGAAAGGTAGTTGTCCATTGATTTCCTTTTCTATTGTGAATTTGATAGTCCTTTCTTGCAGATTGAGTAATTTAATGCATCATCTAAATGTTTACTTGGTACAATTGCAAAGATGTCGTCAACATATCTATACCAAACCTTGAAGATCAATGGGAAGGACTTTTTAATTTGTGTTTCAAATGCACTCATAAATAAGTTAGCCAAAAAAGGTGAAAGTGGATTGCCCATTGATAATCCTGATTTCTGCTTGTAGTGTTTTCCATTAAAGCTAAAGAAGTTTTGTTCAATGCATATTTTTGTTAGAGAAATATATTCTTCTGCTTCTATTGCTTCCATATCAATTGTAGCTAGCCATTTTTTTAACACAGTCTGCAATTTTTCTGTTGGTATGCTTGGAAATAAAGATGTGACATCAAATGAAACCAGTCTGTCATTTTTGTCCAAATTTATATCTTTGATTTTTTCTACTAAATCTAAAGAGTTTCTTAAATTTGCACTTTCAAATTTTGGAAAACTATTAAATTTACTTAGTAACCATTTGGCCAAATTATATGTGGGGGCATTTATGCTACTAGTAATAGGTCTCATGCCTTTCCCTGTTTTATGAATTTTTGGCAGCCCATATATACTGCATTGAAACCACAAATAAAACGCTAAAAGAGAGCAAAATAATCAACAAAAAAGAATTGCACAAAATTAAAGTAGATAATCCAACATTACCAAGAGTATATGGGCTGCCAAAAATTCATAAAACAGGGAAAGGCATGAGACCTATTACTAGTAGCATAAATGCCCCCACATATAATTTGGCCAAATGGTTACTAAGTAAATTTAATAGTTTTCCAAAATTTGAAAGTGCAAATTTAAGAAACTCTTTAGATTTAGTAGAAAAAATCAAAGATATAAATTTGGACAAAAATGACAGACTGGTTTCATTTGATGTCACATCTTTATTTCCAAGCATACCAACAGAAAAATTGCAGACTGTGTTAAAAAAATGGCTAGCTACAATTGATATGGAAGCAATAGAAGCAGAAGAATATATTTCTCTAACAAAAATATGCATTGAACAAAACTTCTTTAGCTTTAATGGAAAACACTACAAGCAGAAATCAGGATTATCAATGGGCAATCCACTTTCACCTTTTTTGGCTAACTTATTTATGAGTGCATTTGAAACACAAATTAAAAAGTCCTTCCCATTGATCTTCAAGGTTTGGTATAGATATGTTGACGACATCTTTGCAATTGTACCAAGTAAACATTTAGATGATGCATTAAAATTACTCAATCTGCAAGAAAGGACTATCAAATTCACAATAGAAAAGGAAATCAATGGACAACTACCTTTCTTGGATCTAAATATCATCAGGAATGATACAAAAATAAAATTTGGAATTTACAGGAAGCCAACACATTCAGAAAATTATATAAAAAATAATAGCCACAACCCAATTACACATAATCATGCAATAATAAACAGCCTTACACACAGACTAGTCAACATACCCATGGAAAAAGAAGAATATTTCAAGGAACAAAAAGCAATAATACACATAGCAGAAGAAAACGGATACAACAAAAGTTTGGTGTTGAAGAAAATTAGAAAATCTAAACTAAAGAAAACCATTAAGGAAGCAACTACATTTATTAAAGAAAAAGAAAGCAACAGCATATTCAGTTCATTCACATATCATCCAAAAACATTTAATAAATTTAAAAAGATATTCAAGGAACAAAATATCATCTTGGCACCTACTAATAGATACTCAATTTTAAAATTACTAAATTCAAAAACAAAAGATGAAATTCCTTCAGGTAACAAATCTGGAATATACCAAATAAATTGCAAGAATTGTGAAAAATGCTACATAGGTCAAACAAAAAGAAATTTAAAAACCAGAGTCAAAGAACACTTTAGAAACATCAGATTGAAACAAGAAGACAAGTCAGCAGTAGCATTTCATTTTTGGAATGAAAACCATGACATTGATCCAAATCCAAAATTATTAAAAGGAGTGATAAACCAAAATAGATTGACAACATGGGAGAACATATTCATCTGGAAAAATAAGGATCGCGTAATGAACTTTGAAATCCCGCCAGCAGATAATTTGTCAAAAAAGTTCATAGTTCCACCACCAGAGAGAGCAGATAACAACAAATGCCAGTTGGGAAGAGATTGAAAATGGAGGCCAGGGCCTTTGAAACTAGTCTCTCATAAATATATGAAAAAGTAAGTGACGAGTGTCAATAAACCAACCACAAATAATTTTTATACTATAAGTACCGGACCTCGGGACGGAGGGCAAGCGAGTACGTAGGAGCTTCCGGGCATCCGAGAAGGAAACCTTCTCCTTAACCCGGATCTCCTGTATTGCCTTTTCTTCCACAAAACGTGGGCAGTCTTTGGAGCTAGATGGATGCTCCCCGGCACAGTTTATACATTTAATGGGCGAGGAGCACTCACCCTCGTGTAAGGCCAAACCACAGTTCACGCATGCTGGAGATCCGTTACACAGTTGACTAGTGTGACCATAATGCTGACACTTGTAGCACCGCAGGGGGTTCGGTATATAGGGCCTAACCTCAATACTCTCGTAACCTGCCTTAATCTTTTGAGGAAGATCTACCCTATCAAAAGTAAGGAACAGGGTATGAGTAGGCAACAATTCCCCACGTTCTCTGCGCTGCACCCGGTACACACATATTACTCCCTGCTCTTTCAGGTTTTCCTGAATCTCCTCGTTGGACATACCGTCCAACGCACGGGTGGTTACCACTCCACGCGAGGAGTTCAGGGTCTTGTGTATGGTAACGGATATAGGGTAATTCCCTAGCATGCTTGCCTTCAACAACGATGCTGCCTGGGCATTGGAATGCGCCTCAACTAGGAGCGTGCCATTTTGTGATCATGTACAAGATTTGACCGGACCAGCAATTTTGTCTAATCCCCTCTGGATGATAAAAGGGTTAAGAGTCGTAAACTTTTGGCCTTCTTCAGTTCGACTGATTACCAAGTAGCGAGGACCACAAGACTCGGCTACTACTTTTCCATTGGAATTTTTTTTATTGTTTTTTGGGTTAAAGTTTGACATTAGAGTTGGCGTAAATTTCATCCCCCCGTGCTCCCCACCCACCACGGAGCCCAACAAGGGGTAATCCCACTAGGATGACAGGGCTACACAGGGGATATAGCGAGCTCGCCGGCCCACTCACCCTGGAGGTCGGTACAATACCTAGTCCTGGCCGAATGATTAGGGGTGGGTTAGTCCCTAACCTCCCGTTTAGGCGAAGCAGAAGCCAAAGTAGTGTATTAGTAATGCATACCCTCCCCGAATTCAGAAAAACACTGTTACGAGCTCAGATACGCATCCCTCAACCACCAGGACTAACCTTTCCACCGACACGGGTCTCCACGCACGGCCTACACGTGGGTGGGCCTGTTGACCGTCTCCCTCAACGACGAAGAGGAGCCCACACGAGGGAGACTGTTGGCTCGGGACCCCGGGTTCGCCAAACCCGTACCTACCAATGTAGGCCCCTGGGGGTGCGAGAGTGCATGCATCAATTTGGGACACTCTGTATTTGCCATAATGTGCTCTGTTCTCCACCAAAACTCATTTTCTCCTTTAATGCACTTCATAACACTCTAAAAAATTCTGTAAACAATGCACTTATTGCCACCGTCAACTTGGAACCTATCTTTCTAATTACGTTGTTTTCCTGGAGCAGTAACTCGTGCATATGAAACACTAGCTTTTTTCAAATTCTTTAACAATTCTATTTATTGTGGCTTCACTTTTCCTATTGCTGTAGCCATTCTCGCCACTGCCCTTTGTAAAGGAAGAACTAGACTGTTTTGCTTTTCCTCTGTGCAGAACTGGAAAACATTCTGAATCATTCTGAATAATCCTTCTGCTTTAGAAGTTGATTTTTAATCTTTATTTGTACAGTTTCCATCACATTTTCATTACAATGACTTTGATAACTAACAATCTAGAAAGTAAATTAAGCTCAGGACTTTTTGTGTTCCGATATTTAGCCAAATTTTTCTCAGTAGATACTAGTAAGTTAGTATATTTTGCATTAATATATTCACACATTTCTTCTTTATTCTGCGAACAACACTTTTTGTACGTAACAGGAATATAACCTCCACAAATTCCGATGTCCGCACATATGAAACAAGGGGAAAGAATAACTATATAGTTAAAGGTCACAGACTAAAACTTTCTGAACATTAGCCCCAATTCTTTGGTCCAAAACTACTTAATAAGCTTCCGGAAAGCCTAAAAAATACTGTGTCAGCTGCTAAGTTTAAATCTAAACTGACTAAATTCTTGTTAAGCAGAGCCTATTACAGTATAGATGAATATTTTGATGACAACCTTGATGATTTTGAATAATTATGTTTTGTATATATATCTGTGCGTGTGCGTGTGCGTGTGTGAGTGAGTGCGAGAGAGAGAGAGAGAGAGAGAGAGAGAAGATGAATGACAATTTTTTTTTGACATTTCTAATTGTTTACTTTTAAGAGAGAGTATGTATTACAAATGACATGGCTTAATTGTGTTCAAACACAGTATTATGTTGCAATAAATATGAATATGAATCACTATTATACCTCTTGTACAAATACATGAAATTGCTGACCTAAGATTTACTTTGCTGACTCAGGTCCCCTGGACATAAGCCTTTGGTTTTCCTGAGCAGATTGTAATTTTTTCCTGACCCTCACTTCTTTTGTCCTAATCCACTTTACTCTTAACCTATATAAGAATTCTCCTATACATCTATTTTTCTTTTCACCCGTCCCCGTTAACATGTGTAATGCCACTACCTCTTTGCTCATGCCTGTCCCACCTCTTATCCCAAATTTTTCTCTTGCAATTTGTTAACACCTAACATTCTATCAGGTAGTGAATAGTGCTCTCTTCATCCCACAAAATTCACATATCCCTACCTCATTACTTCTCAACCCTTTTAGATATATTATTCCTACTCTCATCCATGCTATGCCTTCTCTTCCAATTTTGTCACATTGATCTATATATTTTTCCCTACCCCATTCTGTCTTTAATTGCTTATAAAATTTCAAAGATTTCTTTTCTTCTATACTTTCCCATATCTCTTTCCTATCTATGTCCTGTACTCTAGTTCTCCCTTCCAAAAACCGCTATAATTTGTCTCCTCTGCTCTCCATAGATCTCCCATGCCTATCTTTAATACCATTCTTTCCAATTCTGACCACCAACTATTTGTGTTCTTAATGCTTTCTGTTGCTTCATGCACAGATTCAATAATTCCCCTTTCTACCCTATAATACACTTATATGATAATTTCAATATTCTGTCTATTATTATTCCCCTCCTTTTTGTATTACCTAGCTCTAGTAATGCCACCTCTCTTGGTGCCGATTTTGGCAGCCCTAGTAGTTTTTTACAAAACAGTCCATACATCTGGGCTTTAGGAGTTTAGTACCTTCCGAGGTAACTATTTTTGAAGTTTCCATGTTTGAAAATTATTATTAGACACACCTACTTCTTGATACATCACTACGGTACTGATCTGTCACACCACAGTTAGCAACTAGATTAACAACTTAATACACAGCCTTTAGCCAGCCATCACAACATGTTAGTTCCTACTACCGCCACACATAAACTAAGCTCAAGCAATATGTTCTAGGTAATACCTGAACTTATGATATATCCTATGTATTTGGAACATCCACATGAAATAAAATGAAAATGCGTTGAGATAAAATATTGTTACTTTAAAGATTTCATGATATACATGCCTGTGATTTCATAACAATGTTCTGGAACAGTTGTTTGATTGACTGCAAGTAAATGTCGAGAGACTTATCCTGCGTCTGGTCGACTAGCTGCTAATCCTTGTCGTAGACTGGCTCCACAAGCTGCTGGTGTGATATTATCTCCTGATGCATTATCTTATGATTCTGAAACAAAAATGTATTTTCTTTATTAACTGTAAAACAATTCTCTCAAGTCACTTTTAGGCAATGGGATAGAAACGAATATTCTGAATCTATTAAAAGTAGAAAAAGGTCAATTAATAGCGGAACAATCACTTCTTAAATTTTCCTGAACTTATTTCAGAGAGTAGCTTTCTCTATTATCAACTCAAGAGGATGGGAGACAATTTTTAAAACTCAGAAAAATTAGTATGCATAACCGCTCAAGTTGATTAAAAAAAAATCATGCAAAAACCTATTTCAAAACATAAAAATACTAACTTTAGCCTTTTTTTTTCCCTTTCATGGAAGTGTTGAAAACAGTGTTCTAATAAATTAAATTTATCGATGTCCAGTTGACAATGGAGGAAAGTAGCCTCCGAAACATGTTCCGGGAAATTTAAAAGTAAGTTTTAGTTAATTGATGGAAATTAATCATTTCTCCACACTAGCCATATATAGGCTAAGGTTTTTGATAGAAACAACATGAAAAATTCAATGCCATGGCTGGCATCTGAACCACGGATCTCCTGATTTCCGTCCAGTCACTCTTAACCTTTGAGCTACCACGGCCAACGTGCCGTCCTGATATTAAATTCTCCATTTGTCTCTTATATTTCCCTGGTAGACCATTAGGGGCTCTCACATTTGAGATACACCTTTGGGTTAATAAACATTTTCAAAAAATTTTTAGTTCCTCAAAATAAATATAGTATTAAAAATTTACTACAACTTTCTATAAAAGATAAAATTCCTAATAGTAAAAAATCCGGTATTTATCAATTTAATTGTTTAGATTGTGTTCAGGTTTATGTTGGAAAGACAAAACGTAATTTAGAAACCAGAACGAAAGAACATTTTCGTAACATTAAATATAAACAAACTGATGAATCGGACATAGCAGATCATTTTTGGTCATTTAACCATGAAATAAATCTTGAAGTTAAATTATTAAAACAATTAAATGGTCACACAGATTTAATAGTTTGGGAAAAGATATTTATTTTAAAAAATAAACATCGCGTAATGAATTTTGACATACCAGCAGTTGATTCTGTTTTTAGGTTTGTTTCATCTTCAGATATTGGTAATGCTGATAAAACATAAGAAAAAACATGGTAACCGAGAGTTTCACTGACAACGATTTGATTTGGAGTTGATGGACTGAGGACAAAAGCGATTTGCTTTTGAAATCGATTTCCATTGGAAAGAAGAAAGAGGTATTAATATCAATATTCTTAAGATAAGTGTAGCCTTACTAAAAAATATTTATATTTGTGTAATAATTCTGAATTATTAATGTGATTTCAAAAACACTATCATCAACTTGCAATATCTCAAGGTATTTTTGTACCTGGAGCTACTAATGCCAACTCATCTCAAGTGTATTCCAATTATAATGTAGTTGCACAGTACATGGATGGTGATGTTAAACTCTAGATACTCATAGAGTCAACATGAAAAATTCAATGCCACGGCCGGGATTTGAACCATGGATCTCCTGGTTTCCGTCCAGTCGCAAACCAAGTCAGCCTTGAAGACAGCTGATTGTCAATTTCACATCTTTTTACTGCAGCAAAAGTTGTTCTAAATTTCTGCAAACCAGATTTCTGAATATATGTAACCCTCGCAGTCACAATACATATTAGAGCACAAAATGTCAAGTATATTTGAGAAAGCCATGCCACTAAGATGGACTTAGAAAAACTCTCATGTCACATGATGGAGAACTGAACTGAAAAAAATAAAGGAAAATGAAATTTTAAGGCTGTATGGAACCTCTCCAGCCATCTTACATCTGAGAATGTAGGCTTTCATGGCTGGAGTCAATATAACCGGAAGATATTTCTGGGCTGAGATGTCATGGTATGCTGGATATTAAAGTTCCATATATTTTGTCCACCACTGTTGTGGACTATACGTCTTGAACTTCTATCTCCAACAGACCATGTCATAACAGCCCAGAAATAACTTCCAGCTACATTAAATTTAAAGGGAGTCGATTAGTGACACTTACTTTTGAATTTTCCTGGAACATGTTTCAGAGACTTTGCCTCCATTGTCAACCTGACATCGACTGGTTCTCAGTGGTGTAGCTGGCGATATTTTGTCATAGGTCTCCTCTGGTGGCGGTTCGAGGAACTTCCTGAACAAATATTTCTGGGGGATGTCGAAATTGAATACTTTGTTCCTATTTTTTGAAATGAAGATTTGTTCCCATGTGGACAGTTCTTGTTTTCCTGATGTATATTTAGTGTCATTAATTGACTCCCTTTAAATGTAATTTATTACAACAATGTTTTCAACATTTCCAAGAAAGGAATTCCAGCTACATGTTACATCTAGCAGATTCTCAAGTAAGTCATTATTTACCTTAGTTGTTGCCTGATGATCTCTCTGCCATCTGGTGAGGTATGGGCATACAACTTTTCTCCCTGAACTATCACGGCATCAAACCTGGGACTTTCATTTGATCTTACATCTGCAAGTTCTCTGATCCTTTTCTAGCATTCCTGTAAACATCAAAATAAAATCAGTTTAATTGCTTTAGGCATAGCATGATTTTACCAAAGTAGACATGCTGTAATGAACAACTCTATGTATATCTTTATCATGCATTGTAGCGTTAACTAAGGGCAAGATCTCCAACTATTTGACTCAGTTCTTCGAGTTCCTCCTCTACCTTAGACAGCCATTCCAGGAATGTGTTGTAGTCATCATTGAAACTCTTATGTTCCTTAACAAATTGTTCATACCTTGTTATGGACTTCTGTAATTAAAAGTGAAGTACATTAAATAAATAATCATTGTGTGGTAAAAGCTGTCCATAGTATACAACAAATCTTCAGATCTTCCCATAACAAGCATATTTTAGCATGGACATTAATTGGTTTTCTACACTAGCTGTATGTAGGACAAGATTTGAATAGGTAGAGTAAAATTGAAAAATTCAATGCCATAGCCGGGATTTGAACCAGTCTCTGTACAGTTGCTCTTAACCATTGAGCTACCAAGGCTAACATGCCAGTATGACATTAAATTCTCCAACTGACTTATATGTTCCTGGTAAACCACTAGGGGCTCTCATATACAATGAAATACGTACCGTTTGTGGTGACTTACTATGCTGTAAGTACTTAAGTTCCAGGTTTCATAGTTACCACTATTAAGATTGATGGAAATAAATTGTTCTCCCACACTAGCCATGTGTTTATCTTGATTAATGTGAAACAGATAGAAAATAAGCTTTCTTAGAAATAGTCCAACGAAGAATGGTTAAAGAGAGCATATGAATGTAACATGTTAAGTGAATTTTTTAATAAAATATTTTTTCGGTTTTATATACACTATATGTGCATGTTAAGAAGAGCGATCAGGCTCCAAGTACTCATTCGGTAAGTTTTGTTTAACTCCGTAAACATAGATGACAACTTTAAAATTTGAAATGTACTATACACTGACATCTGGTGGCTAATATGCTAAGCTTTATCATGTCCACCATATTTCGTTTTGATCAATTTCGAGGTTAATTAGCTAACCAGTTTACAACAATCGTACATTAGAATTAGAATTTTAGTTCGTCCTTGGCGACATATACATGTTAAAACGTATAAATACAGTGTATACATGAAGTCAAATTGATTACATACAATATACACAGTAAGCAGCTTATCTATGGTTTCATGTGGTATTTGCATAGACTAATTTACTACAAGAAATATCATAATATGAATATTACAGGTTTGTGAATGTACTATGCTCCCAGTGCTCATTTACATGGTAATAGTTCTAAAAATTCATCAACCCTATAAAAACAGTGTGCACGCAAAAATTTCTTAACCTTATTCTTAAAGTGCTTTAATGATGCAGCTTGTTTAAATGAATTTGGAAGTTTATTATATAACAGCTGTAGTTAAAGTTTCCTTCATAAAGGCTTGTTTCATGCACTAAAATTGCCAGTTTATCCTTGTTACGAGTGTGGTGATTATGTACATCAGCATTTACTTGAAAATAATTTATATTTGTATGAACATTTGTGGATGTTATGGCTCTCAAAAGGGGACACATTATTATTTGTCTACCTCCGTATAACTGTGATCTGAGTGCAACTGAGCTGGCATGGGCAAAACTAAGGAATGTTATCCAAGGATGCAACATTACTTGTGATATCTTTGCTTAGCTTACAGGCTATTTTGCTGAACTGTATTTTTCAAGGTTGACCACACTGCAGAAACAAAAGAGCATTAGCTCTTGCTTCTTCCCCTCTGCCCGCACCATACCGTAAATCCAGCGCTATTCTTATCTTGCACGTACTATATATATATATATATTTTGTCGCCAAGGTATTGTTGTGCTGCAAGCTGTAGCCGGCATGTAGGCGCAGAGCTAGACGCTTGCCAAGAGGGAGAAAGAGACAGAGATAGTTCTGTCATTCTCGCTGCATTGCAATTGTTATCGAATGATCGTCTGAATTCTACAACAATGACTGGAGGTATAAAACCCCACAAGTGTTAGAGTGGTGCACAGATTAATACCAGATGCTCAACTCCGTGTTAAAATCTGAAGACGCATAGGGCGCTCTTTCCTAAATCTTTAGACCCCGGCGACCTTGGCAACTACGGCCGGTGCGGCCGGTAATGTAGTAAGCTTCTATTGCGACCGAGCTATGGTGCATTCACCTCCCCTTCCCTTCGGCTCCCATTTTCACTGACTGATGGAATCCAACTTCTTTCGAAATCACTTCTCGTCACACATGAATAGTTTACGGCACATATCAACTATTTCAAATTAGGATAATACGCGTCAAATACGCTGAGGAAATGTGCGATAAACTATTCATCAGTGTGCGAAATGTGACTTCGAAAGAAGTTGTCCAATTTGTAAAAAGAATTGGAAGAATCCACTTGAACTTTTCCTGTTAAATAGAAATAATTGACTTCCACAAAGCATTATATCTTTATTCCTGTTGCAAATTGATAATTTTGTCTTTAAAAACAATTAAAATTTTAAAAACGAGAGAATGAGATCACTTAAGATGCTGTTGAGATTATACAAGATATCTGTATACCCTTTGCCTCAAGCTTCTTAGTGTAATACTTAAAATAAAGATAACTTAACACTAAAATAATGATTCTGTAGATACAGGAAAACAGGTAAGGTTACCATAACGTTATATGTAATGCAATTTCTTTGTACACAGAATGTTGAAAAATTCCCTGGAATAACAGTGAGAAAAAAAAACTAAAGAAATATGTATATAAATTTGAAATGATAACAACAACTATGTACAAAAAAATAGCACTATTTCTTTAAAATGACACCAAAGCAGCTCTGTTAATGGTTATATTTAATAAGTATTTTAAAAGCTCAATAGTACATACATTATTTTCAGCACAAGTATACTAAAGTATATTCAGAGAAAAACATGAAATTTGTGATCGATTCATATAAGATTAATAATGTCAAATTAGTACAGAAGTCAGTATTAGCAACTGGTGACATAAATTTCATAAATGGCACTACTTTATATACTTCTAATCACTTTGGTTGAATAACATTCACAAGTGCAGAATATATTATGAAAAATAATAATTACATTAAAGCTGTATCATTCATTTAAAATTGTCCTAAGCTTAACTCTGTCTTCACAACACAAGAATATTACAGCGTTGAATTTTTAAATGCTTCAATGGCATGCATATGCACAGTAATGAATGCTGAAGAGGAAAATGTGCAGTTTTAAAAATAAAATTTAATGCACAGTGTATCTTCCAATAAGAGATTATTTCATGTAGTTATCTGACTGTGAAATATAATTTGCTTAATGTGCAGAGCAATTGTTTGGATAAATGGCTTGCTTTAACTTGATAGGACTTTAAGCAATGTACTTTATGACTAAGATGGCAAATGGAGCCCTCTGCATAGTGTAAACCTCTCAGTCCATGACATACAAGAATGTGTGTCAAATAAATAACTCAATGAAAGATTACACTATGAACTATTAATGCTGTTTGTAGTTTTAGTTAGGAAGTGAAAGTGATGGAACTGTGTGTTTGAGTAGTTAATAAAAAATAATTTAGTAATGTAATTTATTTGCTCACACATCTAACCATTATTTCTTTTGACAGTCCATAATTCCCTTATGTGTTCACTACAAAGAAACAAGAAGTGCATTATATAGCAAAATAATGTGCAGTTTTATCTACTTTTCAAAATTATTATGTGGCTTCGCATCACTGCATGTAGCAAATGGCTCATATATTAGGTTAAACATCTTTTTCCCATGCCAAAGATTGAGATTTTCATTCCAACTTAGAACAATGAGAGGATGTTTAACAGTGTAGTTTCATGTGACATGTAACATTTCTGTGGGTCACGCTAGAAACGTTATATCACCCTTAAAATGGTTAGCATTACAGAAATTGTGTACCAATATTACTCATAAATGGTGGCAAGTACATGCTGAGAACAGAAATACCACAGAATACATAAATGCTGTGTAAATATCACTTTAACTTGTTATTTTTCTGAACCCATTTGTGTGTGTGTGTGTGTGCGCGTGTGCATGTGTGTGTGTTAACAAGGAAGAGGATTTATAACCTATTATTTATTGTGAAGCTTTACTAATTTGAGATCCAGCCACACTGTGTTTAGGTCCTAGCTAGCTGACATTGTGCATGTTTTAAGAATAACTGGAATATTAGAAATAAAATTAAAAGTGGCATATAATGATGATGACACAATGACATTTTAATCATTTCTTGCAATGCACAATTACACCTAAAAACTTGTAAAGCTTTTTCAAATAAATTCTAATTCCATCAGATCTCTTCAAAGATGGTTATTCAGGTAAATAATTTACTGTAGTGTGTACAATAATATTGCATAGTGACTACTGCATTAAACAATATAGAACAAATTAGGTTTATGGAATCTTAGATCATACTTTTAATTGCTGTTAAAAGCTGTGACATTCTTGATCAATGATGTAGATATACACTGATGAGTAAGGTTAAGAGAACTTAGTTCTTCAAAATACTTATCATTGCAATTTAAAGAAAAAGTTTATAAAATTCATATCAAGCATCTCGCCCAAAAATTTTAATTTAAGCCCCCTAGATTATACGTAAACACAGATGCTAATTTTGGTATATCTGAAAATTCACAGCTATTTTTTCAGTAATTTAAACTGCATATTACTTACCTTACATGGACTTATATATTACATATATTTTAAATTTAAAACTACAAGTACAAACACAAAAACTAATACACCCAATCAACTGTCTAAAATAACTTCACTTTTCACTTTTCCTTGTTGGCCACAGTTATCCTCAAAGTTTTTGTTAAATTTCCCACTGATATGAAATGAAACTCAAAGTTTCAGAAATATTTGATATGCCACATTAAATTGCTGTATACGCGGGAAAGAATGCTTTGTGCTACATTACTAAAGCTCCTGAAGATCACTGCACATCACCAAAACAAGAAACATACACAATATCCAGTAATCCTGCACTCTGATTTCTGCCATCGTATTCCTGGTAGCCTGAGATGATGACCCCTGAAAGACAAAAAACAGAAAATCCCATTATTGCAGTTATTAAGTAACAAGGTTAATGAAACTAATGCTTTTGTATGTAAAACAACACACTTTTTCCATTATAAGGTGCTACATTAATCTAGAGAATTTAACTGTGCATGAATATGTATTAAGGCACATTTCAGGTTATGTCATATTAATTGTCGGTATTTAGCTACATGCTAAATCTTACTTACCAATTGGTCTTTGTGAAAATCTATTCTCGTTCTTCCTGCTGTCCATACGTCCTCGTAGTTCTTTCAAATTCAGAAATCGATGAAAATTGTATTCAGAACTTAATTTGGCTTGGCCTCCTTGTCGTTAAAGCTTTAATTCAAATATTTACAGGTTAGCCAATGTAGTGTCTTATTCATATAGTACATTGAGCTCAAATAAGGTCGATAATAGGCCAATAATATTACGCAAATTACTTCGTAAGTAGTAAAATAATACAATAGCTATTAAATTTTGAACTAAGCAGAAGTTATTTTATATATTAGTTAGTATGCAACACGGCAGCCAAAATAATTATATTGGCGGCATTGAATCCGGCGCCTGCAGCGCTCAAAACTGTATCTTTAGACCCCGGGTGTTTCGCGAACCTTAATGTGTCTCCTGGTCTCCTATCTGAGTTATCAGGCCCTGGAGTGGTGTCAGTTGCTAGTGAGTTAATTGTGAGTGCAGCTGTGCAGTAATTGTGAGTGTGTGGACATTTTAAGTGTGCCGTGGTGATTTCTTTCATTTGTTTACGTGTGGCAGTGGAACAAGGCGACTTTAAAGACTGTTCTTGTGTGTGTCAAATCATTTTTATTGCTGCAAGGGATGTACAAAGTTACTGTTTACTGCAATAAAGAGCATTTTAAACTTCTGCAAACAAGACTTTTAATTCTACGAACTTACAAAGTCACTATATATATATATATATATATATATATAATAGAGTGCATGTGTGCGTGTGTGCATGCGTGGGTGCGTGCGTGCGTGCGTGCGTGTGTGTGTGTGTTTAGATGTCAAGAATATGTTTTATGAACCATTGTCATATTTCTACACTTTTTATTTGTTTATTTGTGTTTTGACACTGTATTGAACAATTTACTTCTTGGATTAATTTCTGAGAACCCGTCTTTACCCATTCCACCAAAAAGAAAACACCTGCTGTTTCAAGCTTACATAATTTGTATCAGGAGTGCAACAAGTTATAATGCATTGTCTATTCATTATTTCATATATCTAGGAAGCCCTGTGTAAATTCTTGGCAGTTGATGTACTTACCCTTGTGGTATTCTTGAGTGCTTGGTAACGAGTCAGGAGACGAGACACCTTCATAGAAAGTTAAGACTCTCCTTCAATGGACTGGCTCTGAGCTGAAGTATTGCTGAATTCTCCTCCCTTAGCAAATACTTCCTCCTCGATAGCCTTTAGCTTGCTGAGGTGTGACTGTTTAGCTTCCTGCATACTTCTCAGACTCTCAGACTCCAGCGACTGCAGAGTTGACACAGCTTGGCCTGAGCCTCAGTGCAGCATACCAGGAATGCTTCACAGGCTCTCTTCTGGTCCTCAAACTCCTTGAGAAGTCCTGGGTGTCCTGATAGATATGTTTGTTCCAGAACAATCTGTAGCTGCTTGTGGCAGTTCTCAATGAGCGCATATCCTTCTTCCTTGTGATGCAGCAAGTTATCAATTATGGCAAGTTTGGCATCAGCTCCTTCCTTTTCCAGTGAAGTTTCATCAGTGACCACTGTAGCCTCTGCTGAAAGTGTGTTCAGCCAATCACGAGAGTTCTCTAAGGCCTGTATGTATGCTTCATGATCTGCAACATGTCTCTCAGCCACTGCTACTCTTACATCTACCTCCTTTGACAGTTTCTAATAAGTGGCAAGAATGTCGCTGAATTTGGCAGTGGCTTCTGAATCAGAGAGTGATCCAACTTTCTCCTGAAGCTGTTTCATGATATTCTTGTGTGTGTTTACATCCTGAGCTAGCATCCTGTAGCCGTGCATAGCGACCTTCTTTTCTTGCAGTGTTGCCTTCAGTTCCAATTTTTTGCCAATCTTAGCTTCTGCATCTGCAACCCACTTGCTAATCTGCCCATAGCTGTCTTCAATTGACGATCTCTGCATCATGAAACCTTCCACACATTTGTGCAGTGCATTAGCTTTGTCAATCAGAGATTCAGAAGCATCTCGAAGTCCTCTCAATTCAGAATGGATTGTCTCTCTGTTTTCTGGAGTTATTCCTGAGAAGAAAGCCTCACCAGTCTCAAGCGCCTTATTCAACAAAGCCTGGCCTTTCTCTCATTCTGCAAATGCTCTAAGTTTTGCCAGTTTTGTCTGGTACACCTATATTGGCTTTGCACCACCAAAGAGGAGGTCATCAAAGGATTTCAATTTGTTCTCTGCATCAGCTAGTCAGTCTTCAACTTGCTTAACAGATGCTCTGTACAAGTCTTTGTTTTTGTTCAGAGCCTCTAAGCGCTCCATGTATGTGGCAGCAAACTTCATCACAGCATTATATCGAGTAACAGGATGTCCAACATACTGAGTCACTCTGGATTCTGGGTTTTCCTTCTGAATTTCCTCACCGAGAGAAGATATATGTTTTATTTCTGGCTCATAGTCTTTGATTTGTTTCTGGAATGTTTCAATTTCTTTTATCTTGTCACTAATGGTAGAGAGATTGAGCAGTATTATGCTTTCAGCCCGAACTTTCCTTTCAGTTTCACGGAACCAAGATGTAACATTTTCTGACATGAGTTCGTACTTCTGCCACAAGTCTATATTATATTCCAGCTGATTCTTTGTGGTAGCATAGCTCTTCTTGAGGTCCTCTAGCTCACTGACCAGTTGATCTCTTTCATTCCTTAGCTCTTGTATTTTTTATGGAGCCTCTACGTCCTGAAGTAGGTCTAAAGATGTATCCAGCCCAGCTTTCTTAGCTTCACAGTCTGATAAACCAATCTCAACATCCTGTAGTGAGGAAAGTTTAACTTCTAGATTATATCTGTCACTAACAGCATCAGGCAAACACCATGCAACCTTTCCTTTTGGGTTGCAACACCTCTTTGTAGCGCATTCAGTTTTTCGAGATGATATTTCTTCAAGATTGTCAGTAGTGTTGATTCTATTTTATTTGCATGTGACAATACACTATCATACCTCTTTTGTAGACCAATCACTTCTTTAGCTAGGCCAGAGTCACCAAAACCTCGATAACTGGCTTTCATTTCTTCTAGCTTGTTAATTAGGACTTCCAGATTACTACCAAAGTTTCCCAATTCTTGCTTATGTACCTGACAGTTTTGCAGCCTTTCCAAGATTTTCACATTTTCTCCTGTAAGATCATCACATTTAATCACTGCTTCTCGTATTCTTGTGATGGTATCACCAGCCCTCTTTATATCATCCCTAACACTTTTCTCCTTCTCGCCAATAGATGACGTTTATGTCATTTACCTTATCAGCAATGCACTTTATGTCGGCAAACTCTTCCTCCAGCAGTTTGTTTAATGTATCTTACGTAGGGATTTGTTTACCATCGTTTAGCTTCACTAACTGTGCTGTTTTAGCAATTATGCTTTGTTTCAAGTTGTAGTGTGCTGGCAGTTCATCCTTATACCTATTGAGTTTTGCTTGGCCACTTTCTATGTGCAACAGGACCTGTGATGCATTAAGAGCCTCACTCATTTCTCCAAGCCAACGTAACACCTCATTCTTGCCCTCCTCTATCTGCTTCCATATTATGAGCTGAGCCTCTAACGTCTGCAGATTCTTGGATAAGGCATCGTGTGCTTGCTGCCATTTGTTGTGAGCATCAGAGAGCTCCTCATCAATATCAGAGATATTAAACCCACATATGCTCTCTGCTTGTTTGGACAACATTTTTCCCTTGGCATCCATTGCATCCAGAGAAGTTTTGGCTTTCTTTAGTAATTCCAAAGCCTTCTTCACCTTCTCATGAGTGAGCGTGGCTTGTGTTAAATCTGCTGGTACTTCAATTGAGTGCTGCATGTTCATGGCTTCGCCAATACCAGCATAGAGTTTATCTCTTGCACCACAGAACTGCTTCCAAGCAGTGTTCATCTCCATAAACTTGATCTTGTGTTCCCTGAGCATTTCACTCACCTTCTCCCAGTTGGTATCTATTGAAGCAAGTATATTTTGTATTGTGACCATGTTACCCTGATCCTCTGCCATAAGTACCTTCCCCTGCCTGTGTAGGTCTTCCTTGATGCCCTGCTTTACTCTATGCTCTTCTAAGAGAGCAGATATTTCCTTGACAGCATTCTCGAGTTTGCTGCAGCAATCCACATTAAATATGATTTCTTGAACTGTTCCTTGCATGGAAAGAAGACCTTCAGATAAGTTTTGTTGAATCTGTTGGAACTGGGACCAGTGTGCGCCTACTTCTTCAAGGACCTCCCTCTTCATTGAAACCTGCAACTGAAGAGCACCTGCCTTTGCCTCCAAGTCAAGCACTAGTGCAACTGCTGTAACACGCCTGCCATATGGTTTGTCCTTCATGAACGTAGAGCTCTGATGGCTCACACAATCTATCTCAGGAGCCAGTTCTGTCTATGTGGAGATCTTGAGATTAACTACCTCCAGCTCCTCTGCAAACTTTTCTACATCTTCTGGTCTTGGTTTCTGACTTTCTAGCTGATATTTGATGTGATTCAGTTGGTCGTTTGTGTCCTTATACCAGTTCAGCAGTTCAGACCATTTCTTGCAAAGTGTCCTCAATATCCTGGAAACAAAACTTTCATTAATTTTACTGTCTTGGTAAACTATGGTGTAGTATTAAATTCAAATTATATTACTATATGTTTCAGAAATTTGTGTTGCATTACAGTGACAAAGAGAATTTCCTGGTCAATTTAGTAAAAATTATGGATAGTTCAACCTAGGTAATTACACAGTCAACAAACTTTAAATTGAGTTTTAACTGCTATGGTTCTCAGTGTTCCATTCATATTGGGCATGAAAGACTGCTTAATTTAAGAGAGGTGAGTGTATAAGAGACTTCTGAATAATTTCTGATAAGAAGGTTAGTGTAGTGACCCAACCTCTGTCTGTGTGCTGTGTACTATACATCTCTCTTTGTTGCATGTACTCTGTGATTGTCTCTTGGCATGGGTGGTACACTATAGTCAATTTTATGTGACAACTTGGTAGCTGTAGATAGGTCACTGTGGTTTATGACCAATATTGGTTTTAATACAGAAGTCTAACTTGTATTTTAGTTTCAGGAGCATCTTAGATTTTTCTGATTTCTCGTGCAATTTGTTAGAATAAGGCTGGACTGGACTGAACTGGACTAAGTTACAGAGGGGATTCAGCACAGAGGTGCAAACTTGGTCTATTATACCTATGCACCCAAGTGTGGCACATCCAGGAGAAAGGATGAGGTGAGAAGAGACAGAGGGTGACCATCCCAAGGAGCCACAACAGTGCAGAGGACAGGGTCCCTACATTTCACTAGTTGGAAACTCCTCGACAGGCTAGCAAAACCGACATCCCACCCTACTCTCCCCGTAGGGGAGGGGATCCATACACTTCAGCTGCCGTGGTGCGGGCGCTGTGAAACCCTAGCACTCATGGTACCTCTGATGTTACTAGAGGAACCTCGGACCGAACTGCCGAGCCGCTCCCGTTGGGGAGTTGTTCGGTTTGGGTTGGCATCGAGGGGGCAGTGGTTCCCGATACCCATGGGAGATTAGGTGTCTCCGGCCAGGCTCCAGCCGCCAGGAGGGGGCAGAGGGTTGCCTAAGAAGTCCCAAGTGCTTGACTGCAGAGCGAGTAGTTGGTGTGCTAGGTCACCAGTGGCCCCACTGAGGTTCTTCAGCAGTCTTCCCTGCAGGGTTGACGTGCATAAGTGGCGTATCCACTACCACCCCGTACAGTCACAGGGTGGGCTTGACCTAACCATGTTATCCTTAAAACAAACAGACCGTGGAAGACTAATAAGAGGAGAATACAATCTGGTATTTAAAATAAGAACCAGGTTATAGAATTAAGAAGCCGAGAAGGTTGTTGTTAATCCCACCCTACTGTGAGCCCCATCAGACCGGGTTCGGAGACTGGAGACTATACTACTGGAGGAGGAAGTTTTACCAAGAGCATATCATCCTGCTATGCAAGGCCGAGAAACCCGCCAACATTTCTGCGCTGAAAGAGACCACCAGATGAGAGATGATGTGAAATGATAATGAAGATGAAATGGAGGGACAGGAAATTTAGGGGATGTAATTAACCTACCCAGCATTCACCTGGCAACCCGGGAAAACCCCTGAAAAAACCCCTGGGTCAGGAGGTTGACCACGGGAATCAAACCCAGACCTTCCAAATGTGGGCCACAGATGAAACTGCCTGAGCCATCCTGCCCAGTCATCAATGTGATGACAATAGGTTCATCATTACATTCTGAAATCTAAAATGTTGAGTAAGGAATGAGGAAGAAAGGATGAAGGCCAAAACCTGTCTCTCGACTGGAAATGTTCTTGCGACGAAAGTTTTTTGACCACAGATTTTGATTTTCTTCACAACTGATGTATGGTGTATGCAGTTTACTATTGCCAGGTGTTTATGTCAACGAAAGGTACCCACTAAAACAAAAGATGTTATATGCCCTTCAGAAATGTAATCCTTCTCTTTAACAATGCTAAGTGAAGAATCTGGGAAATGCTTCCCTATAATCCAGATTTGTTTTCCTCATGACTAGTATTTGCACGCACAAAAGATTTGCTTAGATGGGTACAGTTAAAACACAATAGAGAGATCAAGGGGTAATTACCCCATTAAACTTTTATTGAACAAAGAATGTTCCAACTTCCAAATCATTGACAAAAGAGTCTACCTGCATGAAGGTCATCATGTAGAGAAAAATGGAAGGTGTCACTTGTGTGTATGACTAATCAATAAATGTATAAAAATAAACTACTGTTTATATTTGAATTACCCTCATATATTAAAAGTTTCTGACATCAAATACCTCATTATGTACATATGTGGAATTAGAAAAAAGGTTAATGTGTCTAAACATATACTATATTTGAATAAAAGAAAAATCAAAGAAATATACAGGGAGTATATAAATGAATATCGGGGTTTTAACTCTTTATAATATTTATTAAATTAAATTAAATTCAACTTACAGTACAGTTATAAATGAGATGTCAAATGAAAAAGCAACTCAAATAGTTTTGTTTGCTGGCACCAGTACGCCTGTGCGTGCAATGTTTCTGCCGCAGACAGCGGTAGTAGCAAAGATGGTGACTAGTAAACAGAAAGCGTTTTGTGTTTTGCAGTTTGCAAAGACTAAATCTGTAGTTACTGCATTCCGCATTAAGTTTGGCTGTGATCCTCCTTGTGATAATAACATTCGTAGATGGTATCATCAGTTTGAAGATAACGGCTGCCTTTGTAAGGGGAAGAGCATGGGTCGACCAAGAGTAAGTGAAGAGACTGTTGAGCGGGTGAGAGAGTCGTTCACTTGCAGCCCAAAGAAATCAATCCGGAAGGCTAGTCATGAATTATAAGTTCCTGTGTCAACTGTTTAGAAAGTTGTAAGAAAACGCTTACGGCCATGTCCTTACCGTTTACAGTTATTAAATGCTCTAAAGCCGACAGACCACGGATTACGTGCCAACTTCGCAAACAACATGTTGTTTCATGATGATGGCGATTTTGTGGATCGTGTTGTCTTCAGCGATGAATCGACCTTTCACCTTAGTGGACGTGTTAACACTCATAATGTGCATATATGGGGCTCAGAAAATCCTAACGAGATGGTACAAATGCAACGAGATTCCCCTAAAGTGAATGTTTTTTGTGCCATATCCCGGCGAAAAGTTTATGGACCTTTCTTTTTTGGTGAACCTACTGTAACTGGAATTTCTTACCTTGATACACTAGAGCAATGGCTCTTCCCTCAGTTGGAAGAAAATGAGCCAGAGAACTTCATTTTCCAGCAAGATGGTGCGCCACCTCACTGGCATAATGAAGTATGCGATTGGTTGAAAGTCACTGTACCCGAGCGCTAGATAGGCCGCAAGGGCCCCAATGACAGGGCTTGCTATGCATGGCCTCCACATTCTCCTGACCTAACACCATGCAATTTTTATCTTTGGGGCTTGATCAAGGATCGTGTGTATGTGCCTCCGCTACCAGCTGACCTCCCTGTATTAGGAAATCGGATTGAAGCAGATGTTGCTACAATTAATAAATACACACTTATCAATGTTTGGGAAGAACTCGGCTATAGACTTGATGAGTGCCATGTGACAAAGGGTAGTCACATTGAACATTTATAAGGTTAAATTTAAAGGGAGTTGATTAATGACACTGAATAACACTTACTTTTAAATTTTTCCGGAACATGTTTCAGAGACTTTGCCTTCATCCTCAACTGGCCATCGACTGGTTCTCATTGGTGTAGTTGACGATATTTTGTCATAGGTCTCCTCTGGTGGCGGTTCAAGGAACTTGCTGAACAAATCTTTCTGGGGTATGTCAAAATTGAATACTTTGTTCCTATTTTTTGAAATGAAGTTTTGTTCCCATGTGGATAGTTATTGTTTTACTGAGGTATGTTTTAGAAGTTTTGGTTCTGGATTTATGTTGTGGTTTTTTTCCCAAAAATGCATGGCAACTGCTGATTTTGCTAATTGATTATATTTTATGTTCCTAAAGTGTTCCTTTGCTCTTGTTTCTAAATTTCTTTTGGTTTTTCCAATATGAATTTGACTAGTCACTGCATTCAATTTGATATATACCAGATTTTTTGTTAGATGGAATGGCATCTTTGATGTTTCAGCAAATTAGGTTTTTTTAAGGAGAAATGGTTGACTAGTGCTAGTTGAATGTTTTGTTTTTTGAAGACTTTTTTGAATTTATCAAAGACCCATGGATGGTAAGTGAACTTTTTAAAAATCATATTAGTTTCTGTAGCTGAGAGGGTTGTGGCTTCCATTATTAGCTTCTTTTTTCCTAAGTTCACTTTTTTGTCTACTAATGATTTGGGAAAGTCATTTTTTGTGCTATTTCAATAATTTTGTTGTACTCTGTTTTGTATTCTTCTGCTGTGAAAGGGATATTGACCAGTCTGTGTGCTAAACTATTAAAGATTGCCTGTTTGTGGGATCTTGGGTTGTAGCCATTAGCTTTTATGTAGTTGTCTGTCTGTGTTGGTTTTCTGTAAATGCCAAAGTTTAGTCTGTTTTTATTCCTCATTATTTTTAGATCCAAAAATGGAAAATACTCGTCTTTTTCTATTTCTACAGTGAACTTGATGCTTATTTCTTGGATATTTAAAAGTTTTAGTGCATCACTGATGTGTTTTTTTGGTACTATTGCAAAGATGTTATCTACATATCATTGCCAGAGTTTGAACATCCAAGGGAAACCTTTGGTGATCCTTATTTCTAATGCACTCAAGTACAGATCGGCTAGGAAGAAATTGTGTTCTATGCATAATTTGGTTAGTTCGATGAAATCTGAAGTTTCAGGTGTTGACATTCCAAGTGATTTGAGCCATTTTTCTATCAACGGTGGGAGTTGATAAACTGGTATGCTGGGAAAGAGTGATTTAACATCAACCAAGACTAGTGTGTCCTCTTCTTTTAGTTCAGTATCCTTAATGTGTTCTATAAGTTCATAGGTTTTTTTTTTATGCTTAGGCTGTCAAATTTTGGAAATGAGTTGAATTTGTTTATGAGCCACTTTGCAAGTTTGTATGTTGGTGAATTTATACTGCTAAGTATAGGTCTTATTGTTATGCATGGTTTGTGTATTTGGGTAAGCCATAATGTCTAGATAAGGTTGGGTTATCCAGTTTAACTGTATATTTGTTTGGTATTATGCTTGATTTTGCCATTGTTTTTTCAAATGATTGTATGCAAGTTGTTAGAGGATTTCATATTCATTGTCAGTTAGCATTTCTTCCACTTTTTCAATATAATCTGATTTATCCATTGTGACTAAAAAAATAGGAACAAAGTATTCAATTTCAACATCCCCCAGAAAGATTTGTTCAGCAAGTTCCTTGAACCGCCACCAGAGGAGACCTATGACAAAATATCGTCAACTACACCAATGAGAACCAGTTGATGGCCGATTGAGGATAGAGGCAAAGTCTCTGAAACATTTTAGTTAATTGATGGAAATTAATCATTTCTCCACACTAGCCATTTATAGGCTAAGGTTTTTGATGGATAGAGTCAACATGAAAAATTCAATGCCATGGCCGGGATTTGAACCACGGATCTCCTAGTTTCCGTCCACTTGCTCAACTGAACGGAAACCAGGAGATCCGTGGTTCAAATCCCGGCCATGGCATTGAATTTTTCATGTTGACTCTATCCATCTCTGAAACATGTTCCGGAAAAATTCAAAAGTAAGTGTTGTTTACTGTTCGGCCGCTCTATCTCCGGCTCTGACATTTCTCGAGAGGGGGAAGCAGGCTGTTGCCAGTTCTTTAGCGGGTATTTCAAGCAGAGGAATAATGCATATTTTAAATATTTCAGTACTTGCATATTACACGAACCAGGAGCCATATTATTATATTAGCGATAATAATAGGACTTACAAACATTAAAAATCGGAATTCACGCACGCAAAATATAAGCAAAGAAAGTTTACCAGCGCAAGCAGCTAAAACCACGTGGCTCAAACAAATTTAACCTGGCAACACAGTGTTGGGTTCGGGAGTCACGCATAGCAGCGACAATGCTGATTGGGGCTAGCAGACAGTTTTAACTTCCTGACCACAAAACCGGATGTAGAGATTCCCAGTACTACCAACAGATGCTGTTAGTGTGTGTGAAAGGTGTGAACGAAATATTCGAATACAGTGGTGTTGTAATAAATATCTTGCATGATAATGAAATTGTAAGTTGTATTTCAGTGTTTTAAAGCTAATATGGTCCTATATTTTCATTCTAAAGATAATTTTGAGGATATGTTTTCAATTGCTCATTACTGTATGTTGGTACTATTAACCTCCCCCCTTCACCTCTTGCAATCGCAAAACGTCAGAGCCGGAGATACAACGGCCGGACTATAGTGTCATTAATCGACTCCCTTTAAATTTAATTTATTATAATAACACTGTTTTCAACACTTCCAAGAAAGGAATTTATAAGGTTCTTGGTAAAACTGTTTGAGTTGCATTTTTATTTGACATATCATTTATAACTGTAAGTTTAATGTAATAAATATTATAAAGAGTTAAAACCCCGATATTCATTTATATACACCCTGTATATATCCCTTGTTCAGCGTCACCGCAGGCCACATAATCGAGCGCTTCTAAGACGCTTGCGTCGAGAGGTCAGTGCCCGACTGTGCGAGCACAAGGTGCAAGCGTGGGAGGACAAAATGGCCAGATTGCGCATCGAGGATGGCGACGTGTGGAGGATAGCCAGAGCCCTCAGAAATCACAGAGGCCAATACACCTCCCCCATCCATGGCACCCAAGGCCTGCCTTACGATCCCCAAGCCAAAGCCGATGCTTTCACCGACTGTGCGAGCACAATGTGCAAGCGTGGGAGGACAAAATGGCCAGATTGCGCATCGAGGATGGCGACGTGTGGAGGATAGCCAGAGCCCTCAGAAATCACAGAGGCCAATACACCTCCCCCATCCATGGCACCCAAGGCCTGGCTTACGATCCCCAAGCCAAAGCCGATGCTTTCGCCGACTGTGCGAGCACAAGGTGCAAGCGTGGGAGGACAAAATGGCCAGATGCGCATCGAGGATGGCGATGTGTGGAGGATAGCCAGAGCCCTCAGAAATCACAGAGGCCAATACACCTCCCCCATCCATGGCACCCAAGGCCTGGCTTACGATCCCCAAGCCAAAGCCGATGCTTTCGCCGACTGTGCGAGCACAAGGTGCAAGCGTGGGAGGACAAAATGGCCAGATGCGCATCGAGGATGGCGATGTGTGGAGGATAGCCAGAGCCCTCAGAAATCACAGAGGCCAATACACCTCCCCCATCCATGGCACCCAAGGCCTGGCTTACGATCCCCAAGACAAAGCCGATGCTTTCGCTGACTACCTTGCACGTACCTTATGTACAAGAGATGATCCCCAGGACGATAACTTTTCCGAACATGTTCGTCGTTTCCTACGCGGCCCTCCTGAGGACGTGGTTCGTCTCCCAACCATTCGTCCCAGCGAAGTCCAGGGCATACTTCAGCATCTCAAAACAAAAAAGGTGGCGGAGCCGGACGGGCTGACCCCCCTAATGCTCCACCATCTCCCCTTCAACGCGGTTCTATTCCTAACTAGGATTTTCAACATGTGCCTCACCCTTGGGTACTTTCCATGAGAGAGGAGAGAGGCCCGGGTGATTTGCATATTGAAACCTGGGAAAGATCCGGTTCACCCCTCCAGCTACTGATCCATCAGCCTCCTTTCCACCCTCTCGAAAGTTCTCAAGAGGTTGATTCTCACCCGCTTGTCCCCAATATTGGGAGACCTTCAAGCCATTCCCGCACATCAGTTTGGTTTTCGTCCTGGGCACTCGACAATCCAACAGTTGCTGCGGGTGGTGGAGACTGCTGCTCTGGGGTTCCAGAAAGGCGCCTTCACTGCTGCAGTTTCTTTGGATGTCGAGAAGGCCTTCTCCACGACATGGCACTCCGGGCTCCTCTACAAATTGATCCACCTGGGGCTACCAACACAATTAGTCAACATAATACACAGCTTCTTGCGACACCGCACATTCCAAGTCACAGTCGCGGGGAAAACATCTACACTCAGACCAGTGAGAGGCGGAGTCCCCGAAGGCTCTGTACTATCCCCCACCCTATTCAACGTCTTTATGGCAGACTTCCCAACAGAGCCACGAGTCGAAATGGCACAATACACTGACGGCGTGCTTCTGTTCTGCAAAGACAAACACATCCTCAGAGCCTTTAACCCCTTACAAAGATATCTCCGTCTCAAACAGCAGTGGTGTAGGCATTGGCGGATGTCAGTTAATCCGGACAAAAGCCACGCCATACTTTTACAAAGCGCCACATCCACGCAGACTGCCCCAATTTCAGCTACCGAGGTCGAAGGATAGAGTGAACTAACTCTGTCCAGTACTTAGGTGTTAACTTGGACAAGGGTCTAACTTTTCGCCAACACATCAGGGACCGAGCGGCCAAGGTACAGGGAGCAATTGCTTCCCTGTTTCCAATGCTGGAGTCAACCTCGATGCCAGTTGGCATGAAGTTATACCTTTTCCGTGCGCTGGTAATCCCGGTTATGCTTTATGCCTGCGAGATCTGGGGCATGGCCGCAGACAGCGTGCTAGCATGGCTCCAATGTGCACAGAATAGAGGACTCAGATCTATATATTCTGTGGGACCTTATTTTCCTACCAGGTTGCTTCACGAGGCCTCGAGTCTCCCATACGTGGAGGATGAAATCAGGCGCCGGGCATCAAAATTGTACGCAAGTTTACCCAAACACAGAAGCCCCCTTGTCAGATCCCTGGGAGATTATGACCCCACTAGATGTCGCTCTAGTCAGCACCGGTTACCCCGCATGGCTTGCGGGCATCCGAGATAACCTAGGAGCAAATCCGAACAGCAGCTAAAGCTGAGCTCCACATAATTCTTCCAAGCTGCTTGGCATCAAAATTATTTCCCCAAAATTCACACAAAAAAACACCAGGGTGCAAGGTGTTGCATCCTGTCCTTCAACCCCCAGGTACATACTAGTAATCTCATAAAAATTCACCATTCTAAAAACCTACATTTCACCATACAATATCCCGATATCTACCTTACCTGCGGTAAAACCCTTAATGGGTGGGCACGCAGCAAAAACCTTCTGGCTTTATACAGCCAGTCAGCACCACATGGCATGGCATCCCTTGTATATTGGATCATTATAACCAGAATCTAACTTTCACTCTGCTGTGTCTTGTTTTTCCGGACTGCTAAATCTTCACCACATATGTACATTACTTGAAATAAAACATATAACATTTTTCTTACTTTCCTTATAGAGATTTTCTATCAGGTAACAGCTATTATCTGTGTTATAGCATTCTCAATTAACACTGAGACCAGATGTATCATCGAGTGTCACGCCCAAATGACCTTGTTGTCGACGGGCCCTTAAACACCACACACTCACTCACTCACTCACTCACCCGAGTGTCACTGAGGGTGACTCCCATTCTTCAACTTTTCGCTTAGCGTCGCAGAGGTGTAAGGGATCAGCTGACTGTCATTGGCTATTGCGGTACGTCTACACACCTTTGTGTTTTAAAACAAATGCAAGTAAGCGGCGGACAGTCAACATGTCCTGTTACAGAGCCCGACATTGACAAATTAATAGCTAATAAGAGTAAGAACTCCACTTAAATTATGAACTAATAATTATTAACAAATAGTTATAAAAGTATAATTCACAATGTTCAGTAGAAGGTTCCGAGCTGTAAGGCTGTGGTCTACTAGGTTTCTTCATCTCTCTCACAGGCATTTCACTTACAACTGCAGCAAGCATCATCGGTGGCGTAGAAAACTCCTCCTTGTACTCTTTGTAGCTACTACACTACTGAGTAGCTAGGAAGAGTACAAGGAGGACTTTTCTATGCCACCGATGATGCTTGCCGCAGTTGTAAGCAAAACATCTGGGAGAGAGATGAAGAAACCCAGTGGACCACGGCCTTACAGCCCAGAATCTTCTACTGAACAAAACGCCGGCCATGAAAGCCTACATTTGTTAATAATTCACAATAGTATTCAATACACATTATGCATATAAAAAATATTAATAAATAGTTTAACAACCCGCCATTGAATCCTCCGCACACTCTTCCTCACCTCTGTATCTATTACATCAACTGTGAAGATTAACTAGGAGGGGGAAAAGGTAACCACTCTGTTTCCCCTCAATGACACCATTGACTTAGAGCCTTCTTTGCAAGTAGTTATTTTATGACCTTTAATGTTTGTTTCCAGTATTCAGGTTTTGCTAATTAGTTTTACTCTTTTAGGAGCTAAAATTAGTTGTCTTACAGCCTATTTATGTTGGGAAGAACAGGAATTTTATAAGACAAAAGAATTATCAAAATTGTGTGACATTACTGCATATAATCTCTCTTTAACATTAGTAAACTGTCTCGAGCATTGTTGCGGGCTGCACACAAAGAGACAGATAGAGTGCAGTGGGGAGATAAAGAGCTTGCTGAAACAGCTAAAAATAGATAACTGGAAGGTTATAGTGCCGTCTTGTTTGTTACAGAAAATACCGGTAATTTCTCGAACAGTGAGCACAGCTATAAAAGAAGCCGCGGATCGCCAGTAGACAGAGTCGAATTGGAACTTGAGAATCGTTTGCGTGCAGCTGTGTTTTGATAGTGAACTCTTTTGTTTATTTACATGGGCAGAAGTGACAAGAGATTGTGTTGGTTTATGTTACATCATCTTGCTGCCAAGGGTGTACAAACAGTGTGTTTCTATGGAAATAAAGAGCATCTTGGAATTTCTGCAAACGGGACTTTTAATTCTAATCAATTCAATTCTATTTATTCATCCTTTAAATCTCCATACAAGATTGTGAACACGTCAAAACAATACTATTTACAAAATTTAAGTACAAAATTTAAATACAGATATTACAAAAAAGCATGTGTAAGAGTAAATGCCAAATATAATAATATACAAGAGTGGGTAAAAAAGTAATGCCTCCTATTCTTTTTTTCTTTAAATAAGTAAGTTATGTGAAAACTTTGAATTTGGCGCAATTCCTCAAACCTTTTTCTCCAATCCCCTGCAGTAGTAACTTCCTAAGTCAACAGGTGGCAGCACTGCATCCTCTTGCAAAATGGCTGACATCGTCATTCATATTAGACAGCGTTCTGTGATTGAATTTTTGACTGCGGAAGGTGAAATGCCAATTCGCATTCACGAAAGGCTAAAATATGTGTATGGATGGTGATACAGTGGTGGATGTCAGCACTGTTAGACGATGGGTTCATCGCTGTAACAAAGCTAAAGGGCAAACACCACTGGCAGATGAAAAGCGAAGCGGCAGGCCGGTGACTGCAATGACTCCATGCAACATTCAGCGAGTCGATGACATCATTCGTGGTGATCTTTATTTAACAACAGGTGAATTGTGTCGCATTACCTCCCTCAGTAAAGGCAGTGTGTTGACGATTATTCAAACAACTGGGTTACTCAAAAGTTTGTTCACATTGGGTACAAGAATGTTAACTGCCCAAAACAAAGAAAAAGGTAAACAATAGCCTCCGAACACTTGCAGCATTTCAATTTGGAGGAAGAGGAGTTTCTGGAAAAAATTGTTACTGGAGAAAAAACGTGGGTTCATTTTTTTTAACCTGAATCAAAGAGGCTGTCAATGGAATGGCATCACACGTCACCGAAGGAAAAAAAATTCAAAACTCAGCGGTCGGCAGGGAAAGTTATGGCGACAGTGTTTTGGGATACAGAAGGTGTGCTTATGAATGATTTTTAGGAGCAGGAATGCACAATAAATGCTGTCCAATACGTCAGAACTCTCAAAAACCTGAAAGCACGTCTTCGCCGAGTTTGCCCAACAAAAACTATGGCGGATGTTCTTCTTTTGCATGACACCAGAAAATGAGAAATTGGGATGGCAAGTCTTACCTCACCCCCCATACATCCCTGACCTGGGACCATCAGACTTCCATCTGTTTGGGCCACTAAAGGAAGCTCATCGAGGGATTCATTTTGAAGATGAGGAGGCTGTGAAATCGTCTGTGCATCAATGGCTTAGGAAGCAAGACCGTGTGTTTTACCACACTGGAATACATGCCCTAGTTAAAAGGTGGACCAAAACTGTGGAAAAGGAAAGAGATTATATTGAATAATGACAAATAAATCGTCAATGCTGTAGTTTTCAAGCTATATAAATTGGATTCAATTTTCTTGGCAATTAAAAGAGAAAAAAAATAGGAGGCATTACTTTTTGACCCACCCTCGTAACTTGACTTCCCAAATACTCTTGAATAAATGTTACTGACAAGCTTGTTTTTCCCACCCTCGTAACTTGACTTCCCAAATACTCTTGAATAAATGTTACTGACAAGCTTGTTAAAAACAAGCTTCACTTACAAATTTATGTAGTTTCAATTTAAAAATCTTTTGGTTGTCAATCTGTATTAAATAAAGATGTAACTTATTGTACAGTTGGGTACCACTATAAGTGAAGGAATGTTTGTATTAAATAAAGATGTAACTTATTGTACAGTTGGGTAGCACTATAAGTGAAGGAATGTTTGTATAACGTGTATATTTTCTAAAGACAAAATAGTAATATATTACCTGATACTGGGCAATAAGCACAGAATAGTTTTGGTTGAGGGATTCTGCCTCTTCTGGTCAACTGTGACTAAGAATCTTCTTCACTTCATCATATATAGTGTTAAAAGTTTGTTGTTTCTCGGAATGTTCTTGAAGCAAAGCATGAACTGATTGTAAGGCAACATTGACCTTATCTAGGCTGACTTCATTTACGTTTTCTACACCAGTGCCCAGTTGTGTCCTCCAGTTCTCAAAGCCGCACAACTTCCCTTGGAATTCTTGTCTGCAAGAAATGCAAGCACAGCATACATTAATAACTCAGAAAACATGAACTGAGCACATGAAATGCCCAGAAGAGACACATTTCATCATGGGCAGATAGGTACATAACAAAGCATTCTTACAAAAGCTTACTTCTCTATTTACTTTATGTTAATTAAGACAAACCTTTACACAAACATATAGTAACGTGCACCATGTTGGAGTGAATAAAATAAAAGACCCAGTACAGGTGGCAAAACTATTCAATAGACATTTCACGGAAATAGCAAACAAAATCTTGAATAACAAATATGGGTTACTAAATGGTCAACACAGTTACAGTAACAAAATACAGATATGCATAAATTCATTTTTTTATTGGGCCAATAAGTATAGAAGAGATAAAAAGAGTAACAAAGGGACTAAAAAATAAGTTTTCATTAGGGGCAGATGATATACCTGATTACATAATCAAAGAGTGCATAGAAGAATTATCAGAAGCTTTATTGCATGTGTATAATGCATCCTTTGAGACAGGGGTATTTCCAGAAAAACTTACGGTAGCTAAAGTTAAGCCACTGTACAAAAAAGGACTGACACATGATATTCAAAATTACAGAGCAGTATCAATGTTATCAGTTTTTTCAAACATTTTTAGAAAAACTCATGTACAATAGAATCATTAGCCTCATAGAGAAAAACAACATTTTAACAGACTCCCAACATGGGTTTAGACACAAAAGATCAACAGAAACAGCTGTTTGCTCTGTATTAGTGCAAATAATAGAGGTATTAGAGAAGAAACATAAAGCAGTAGGTCTATTTATGGACCTCACAAAAGCATATGACGTAATAAACCACAAAATATTGCTCGAAAAATTAAGTATATATGGAATAAGGGGGATAGCATATACATGGTTTGAATCATATATATCTCATAGAACTCAGATAGTAGAAATTAGCCAAGTAAATAAACAACAGTGTAAAATAGTGAAATGTAAGTCAACACTTAAAAAAGTGGAGCATGGCGTACCTAAGGGATCAATTCTAGGCCCACTTCTCTTTTTACTATACATAAATGATATGCCACTAAATGTCCAAAATGCAGAGGTAATATTATTTGCAGATGATACAAACGTACTGGTAAAAGCAAAATGTGACACGGAACTTCAAGAAGAAATAGACAATAACACAACAAAACTAGAATCCTGGTTTAAATCCAACATACTTTTAGTAAATACAGATAAAACAGTGGGTATGAGTTTTCATATGAACCAAAATAGAAATGACACAACAAAACCACCAATAAAACTAGAGGGAGAGATGATAAAGTATCAAGGGGAAACGTAGAGTCAGACTGAAAAATTCAATGTCATAGCCGGGATTTGAACCACGGATCTTCTGGTTTCCGTCCAGCCGCACTATCATTGTGCTACTATGGCCAACGTGCTGACATGACATTAAATTCTCCAACTGACTCGTATTTTCCCGGTAAACCACTTAGGAGTTCTCATAAACACATGAGACAACTCCTAAGTGGTTTACCAGGAAAATACGAGTCAGTTGGAGAATTTAATGTCATGTCGGCACGTTGGCCATAGTAGCACAATGGTAGTGTGGCTGGACGGAAACCAGAAGATGCGTGGTTCAAATCCCGGCTATGGCATTGAATTTTTCAGTATGACTCTACGTTTCCACAATTTAGCCTACACACGGCCAGGGTGAAACAATAATTAATTTCTATCAAGGGGAATCGCAGTTTCTGGGAATACTGATAAGTGAAGATCTAAAATGGGAAGCACATATAAACAAACTAACCAAAAAACTTAGCATGGGATGTTACATCATAAATGCACTAAAAAACAGCACAAGCCAACAGGTTCTAAGAACTGTATATTTTGCACAAGTCCATAGCCATATTCAATATGGAATAATATTCTGGGGTGTTGCAACCAAATGGGAAGAGGTTTTCAAAATGCAGAAGCAAGCAATAAGAATAATGATGGGCAAGACAAGCAGAACATCTTGCAGAGAGTTATTTAAAAAATTAAAGATTATGCCTGTAGCCTGTATATACGTGCTACAAGTAATTTACTATGTTCAACAACAAAAAAACATAAATTAATCAAAAACAGGCATAGGGAAAACTTACACATTCAGCAATATAGAACTAATTTAGCAAAGAATAGTGCACTCCACAATGGTATTTATTTATTATATTTTTTTCATCCTTTGGAACATAATACATATGTTATAGGACACGTCAGTTCAAGATACAAATATAAATATAAAAGGTTACATAAGACAAAAAACTGTATAAAACTATACAATTACCAACAAATATAAAAATTATCAAAGATAATAAAGTATTTAAAAAACAGCTTGGGTCATTCCTATTACATAACTCATTTTATTCAGTGACTGAATTCCTAGACATGTAATGTACAGTTATTAGTTTGATTATCTATTATCTTATATTTTCAATCTCTAACCAAATCATGTAAATAAGATTAGGTGTTGTAAACATTAGTTGTCAGGAATCTTAATTTTAAATGTATTTTAGTAAATTGTATATTTATCAAATTGACGAAGCCATGAACATGTAAAAAATTTTTTCAAACGGTGAATAAAGAATACAATACAATTGCTTCAGAAGTAACATAGGTATATTAAAGAACTCTGTACTACAGAGGAAGGTTACATGGGTAATTTACTCTGGAAGTAACATCAGAGAATTCAACTACAATTTACTCTTTTACTTACAACTATAGAAGTAGTAGTAACTAAGATATTACTGCCGCAGTATTGTTTTCTTTGGCAATATATTTCAAGCAATCAGGCATAATGTCATTTGCAATAGAAAAATGGGAAAAAGCATCAACAAGAAAGATATTTGTATTCTGATATAGATAATGAATATTTATTTAAAAAATATAGAGTCCAAAAAACATTATATAAAGATAGTGGAAGAGAAATATCTGAAACTCGCATTAAGGCTTTGAGTGATGGAAAACATACTGTGACTTTGTGGGTTCATGGAATAAAAAGTCCAATTACACAAACTCAACAATGTTCTTTATTTCCACCGACTTACAGTTTAACACTTGCCAATTACACAAAATTACTTGCTGCACACAATTACAATTTACCCGTTCGTCCGTTACAACTTCCTTGTACTCGCGATTACATAAACTCCGATGCATGCACAGTCTTCTGTTGCACAATCCTTTCGTTCATTAACACGTCACTGACTAACTCTTACACCAAGAACTGCGACTGTCTTCTCGCTCACACTAACCAACTGATTGACCAACTCAAACCAACAACTGACTGACTACACCAAAACCAACTCAACAACTGACTCACACTGTCTGTCTGTAACCCTCTTTATAGGAATATCGCCGGTTTCTGGTGTTTACAAGATTGTTCTGGTAAACGAAAGATCGAGAAACAGGTAGAAGGAAAACAGACGACCAGTCATGTTTTCCCCTAACCACAAGCCTGTCACCACTACAAGACAAACGAGGAGAGGGTGTGGCTAACGCGGTCCTCCCCCCTGCCTTCCGTTCGCAGCTGGTACAGGGTGCTCCCGTTACACTGCTCCCTCCTCAAAGCTGTTCGCCCTCGAACAGCCCCATCGTAGCGTGCGAGGCGGTCCAGGTGTACCACCAGCATCTGCCCGGAGTCTCAGCCAGAAGTAGCGCTGCCGTAGTTTGTGAATCATTCGGTTCGCTCCCAGGTGTCCTCCTGAAGTACCGGCGTGCACTTCCTCCAAGATTTCCGGGACCTTACTCCGGGGAAGTACCAACTGTCCTCTCTGCGCCTTCCCATCGGGTGACTCCCATACCCAGAACAGCACGCCCACTCTGGTCTTCAACGAGTCCCATTGGGCCCAGTGCGACTTGTAGGTGGCGCTCCTCGGTGCGATGTCCTCCCAGGTCGGTCTCGTCCCTGCGTCCACTTCCCTCACGAGTGGCCCCAAGTCTGCGTCCGCCAGCTGCTCCCTCCTCAGGCCTGCGCTATCCCAGCCTTCAGCAGGCACTGCCACAACTACTCGGACTGCTGCGGCACGCTCCTTCTCTTCCACTCTTGTGCGCTCATGGCCGTCCTGGATCTGCGGTAGGACACCTCCAATGCAATGATCGCTGGCGTCGGTGTCCACAATGAAGGCGCCACCCGGTTGTGGGAAACCCAAAATTGAAGCACTGCACAGGGTCCCCTTCGGGGCTGGAAAGCGTCTTCGGCGTCCTCCGTCCACACATAAGGCCGGTTTTCCTCCGTCAGGCGGGTGAGGGGTTTTGCGATGTTGTCGGCCTTTTCCTCTAAATCATTAAGGCGGTCGTCTACTTGACCCTTCCGCTCGCCCAGCTCCGTCACGTCATCCCTCACGCCGGCCAACTGTTCTTCAAACTTGGCGGCGAGAGCCTCATTCGCCACCTTCATTTCGGTAGCCAGACCGTCATTCGCTGCTCTCATTTCCGTGGTTAACTCGGCCTTCATTTGTTCCATCTTCTCGGCGATGTTCTCCCTAGCCGTCCTGATTAGTTTGAACTCCGCGGCCAGGTTATTTCTAGTCTCCAGCACTTCCGCGGCCAGGTTATTTCTAGTCTCCAGCTTCTCTGTTAATTCGGCCTGCATTTCTTCCATCTTCCTGGTGATGTTGTCTTTAGCCGTCTTTATTTCTTGCAGTTCCGCTAAAATCTTTTCTAATGCTGCCTCCATCGTTGTAATGTTCGGTGATGTTGTTTTCCCGCTTCCTGACACCAGTGTGACTTTGTGTTATATCCCACTCCTGACGCCAGTGTGACTTTGTGGGTTCGTGAAATGAAAAGTCCAATTTCACCACTCAAAAATGTTCTTTATTTCCACCGACTTACAGTTTAACACTTGCCAATTACACAAAATTACTTGCTGCACACAATTACAATTTACCCGTTCGTCCGTTACAACTTCCTTGTACTCGCGATTACATAAACTCCGATGCACGCACAGTCTTCTGTTGCACAATCCTTTCGTTCATTAACACGTCACTGACTAACTCTTACACCAAGAACTGCAACTGTCTTCTCGCTCACACTAACCAACTGATTGACCAACTCAAACCAACAACTGACTGACTACACCAAAACCAACTCAACAACTGACTCACACTGTCTGTCTGTAACCCTCTTTATAGGAATATCGCCGGTTTCTGGTGTTTACAAGATTGTTCTGGTAAACGAAAGATCGAGAAACAGGTAGAAGGAAAACAGACGACCAGTCATGTTTTCCCCTAACCACAAGCCTGTCACCACTACAAGACAAACGAGGAGAGGGTGTGGCTAACGCGGTCCTCCCCCCTGCCTTCCGTTCGCAGCTGGTACAGGGTGCTCCCGTTACAATACTGAAGAGTAGGTTTCATGGCTACAAAGTCATACAGTTACCCCCTTGACATAAAGTCATAAAAAGGCCTCTCATCCTGTACATTTTATGTGAAAACCATAAAAGCTATCAAGTATACATCAGTATTTATTCAAAACTGTTCAAAAACATTGAATCTTGTGATCCTAATGATGAATGTAATTAATGCAAGTACAGTGTGAAGCTAAATCTCAATCACAGTAAATAATTATTGAAATTACATAAGTATTTATATATATATATATATATATATATATATATATATATATATATATATATATATATATATATATATATATTATTTGATATGTATATGTCTAAGTTTATGCTGAAACTGAAATAAACCTTTATTTAATAATCTGTGTTTTGAACGTACAGCATTCATTTTAGATATATGTAGGCAGATCCATAATTCATCGTACCTATCCATCTCAAAGTACAAAAATTCTACCATTTTGTTTTAAATGGTCCTGACATTGAAGAAATATAATAGGATCATTTTCCACAGGGGTTTATTCAATTGAGTACTTTGAACACAGTAACATAATAGTTTGGAATATCTGTGACTAAATGGGTCATGTTTTTTAACTGTGCTTTAGTGCAGAGTAATTTATGTCTGTAAAACCACTTTCCCTCTAATGTTGAGCTCTTGTCTATCTAAAAAGTTCATACATACATACGAGGATCATTCAAGTCAATCCGGGACATTTGTATTTTTCAGGTTTAATTGGATGCCTAAGCTGGAGGTTTTGTATTCAGTAGACAGTGGCGCCTGTGTCCTTTTACTGGTAGATGGCACTCATTTCCCATGCTTCTGGATAGACTGTTATTCAAGATGGCAGACAACAGTGTGAACATCCACATGGAACAGCGTATTGTGATAAAGCTTTTAGTGAATGAGGGCATAAAACCTGCTGAAATTAAGACTTCAGGCTTAGAACGGTGATGAGACACTCAGTCGCAGTAAGACATTTGAATGCTGTAAGCGTTTCAAGAATGACTGTAACTCAATCTCTGACGATCCTGGTCATGGTGGATAACATCCTATTGTAATCATTCCTGAGAACATTTTGCACATGAAGCAGCTGATCCTGGACAATCCTCACATAGCCTGTCATTCAACTGCAAGGGTGTGTAATCTGTCGTGAATACAATAATTCATGATCATTTGTTGCTCCAAAAAGTGAGTGCACACTGGGTCCTAAAGCAGCTGTGTGCTTTTGACAGACACAGAAGGGTTGTAGTCTGCAAAGAACTGAAGAACCACTATGAAAAGGAAGGCCAAGATATTCTGAACCGCATCATCACATGTGAAGAAACATGGCTTCACCTTTTCACCCTTCATTTTTATGCCCGCGTTCACTAGAAGCTTCATCAAAACATGCAGTACCATGTGGATGTTTACCCTGTTGTCTGCGATCTTGAATAACAGTCTATCCAGAAGCACGGAAAATGAGCGCCATCTACCAGTAAAAGGACACAGGTGCCACTATCTACTGCATACAAAACCTCCAGCCTAGGCACCCATGAAAAAAATAAATGTTCCGTTATGACTTGAACGACCCTCATACATACATAAGTACATACATATCTTTTTATATTTTGTTTTTACCAAAATATTATTACATATAGCTTCCTTTACAAACTATAAGCTATTTGTAGATACACAGCCTGTTTACAAATGCACTTTATAAATGTGTGAGATTGTAAAACAAGATTTGAAAATTCTACAAAATTTCATTTGTAAATATTTGAACTTGTTTGTAAAGTTTAACCTTAAAAACTTCCATTGTGAAACAGATTTTTAGAAATTACAAAGTCTACAATTCACAAGGATTATAAATACTATGATACAGAGCCAAGATGCGGCTGGCAGCAGCTGGAAACTCTATAAAGACCAGTCCATGAAAAGTCCACTATTTTGAATATATATGTTGGTTTGTTTTACATTTCTAACTTGGCCGAAAAAAATAGGGGCAAAGACATTTTGATTTGTTCTCATACAATTTTAATTTCATGTTACTTAAATATAGTATACAGTTTTTATTAAACATTATTACATGCTCTTCTTCCTTCAATTTTGTTAACCTAAAGGGTTTCTATTTTACAGAATATAAAATAAATACTACGAGGGCTGTTCAATAAAGAATGATCATAATTTTTTTACAGTCATAATTTTTCGCACTAAAATCCAATCTTATTATATTCTGTTAGCTTAATATGAAACAAACATGCCATAGTAGTTTCATTGTTGGTACTCCTGGTTCCCACCTGTGAGAAACAAGCAAGTTTAGACATGTTCAGTATCGCCTACCGCTGAAATGGAGGTAACATGCAGTTAAAGTTGACATTAGAGGAAGATCGGGAGTTTGTTTCAAACATAATCACTGCTGATGAAACTTGACTACATCATTTTGATCCTGAGAGCAAACAGCAAAGCTCAGTGTGGAAATGTCCTTCATCACCAACCCCCCAAAAAGCAAAAGTGGTTGCTTCTGCTGGGAAAGTTATGGTCATCTCATTCTTTGATATTCATGGAATGGTTTATCAGCATGTTGTACCTGCACATGCATCAGTAACTGGACAATACTACAGGGATGTCCTGAAACCATTGCAAGTCCATATCAGGTGCAAAAGACCACATTTCCATGAAGCAGACTGGATGCTGCACCACGATGATGCGCAGCCACATATTGCCAATGCTGTTATTGAATATCTTGCAAAAATCAACGTGAAGTGCATCCCTTACCCATCCTATAGTCCGGATTTAGCCTCATGTGACTTTTTTCTATTCCCTAACTTGAAGAAATGCCTTCGTGGGAGGCATTATCCATCATCAGAAGCAGTGGCGAAGGCTGCAGAGGCGATTTTGAAGGATCTCTCAAAAATGGTTTGAAGACTGGCAGAAACGCGGGACAAGTGCACTGCACTCAGGGGAGACTATTTTGAGAAGGACCATCAAAATTATGAGGATGAGTAAAGGTACATTGTCAAAAAAAGATTGTGATCACTTTTTATTGAACAGCCCTCGTACTAAAATAGTGTTATGCAGAATAAATGCTACAAATGGAAAATGTACACCAGGCATACTTATCACTAACCTTGCTAATATTGTATCTGAAGTGGCATTCAGTCTTTGTCGAACATCTTCAGCAAACTTGGTGACTTATGCTTTCATCTCATTCACTCTTACTTTCACAGCAGTAGCACCTTCCATTGCCTAGCCCTGAGCAATGTTGTCTGATGCTTGTGTTAATGTATCAGCTGGGCTTGTTTCTCTGAGATTTCCTTATTAAAAGCCTAAAAAGGAATTTACAGAGAATATAATGTTATCTCCAAATGGTACAAGCTATATATGTTTATATTCAAGGTATCTATCAATTGGTGCACTATTATAACATAACATAAATTTCAGTATTTGGATCCTATGTGATTTTGACCAACAGCTTTTAACGTTAGTGGAAATGCACCAGCTAGTATCACATTCTAACTTCGCTACTTAACAAACTTAATGTCGCATAAGAGCCGTAGATGCAAACGATGATTTGCGAAACATGTCCTCAAAATAGGTACGAAAGTGAAGCAGATGTGTAAAAAATTCGACTCATCTAAAATTTAATAATTTTTCCCTTCACTGTGGTGTTCCAATACAGTTAAATCTCGATATGTTGTTTAAATAGTTATAAATAAAAGCATTGTTAACAGTGAAGCTAATTTCATGTATAAAGACTAAAATTGAGTCATACCTTTTAAAACTTGTAACTTCACTCGCGTCCTTTTACAAAATCAGGAACGTTTTCGAGACTGTTGCGGTCTCATCATCAGCTGATTAGCGACTCATCACAGTTGGTTGTTTTCTGGATCTCTTGTAATTGGTTCCCTCTCTCGGAAGATTCTTTAGATAAGTTCAGTAGACCACTCACTGTGGCACATCAAAATTTAGAATATGTGGCATGTTTTTAATAATATAAAATTTTTTCCCATGTTGTAAGTTCTAGTTTTGTTGACAATGGTTTTAGTAGTTTAATCTCCTCTCTGTGACAAATTTTATACTGGTTTGAAAAAGAGAAATTTAAAAACTAGATTAACAGAACACCATAGGAACATAAAATATAAACAAACAGAAAAATCAGCAGTTGCTTTTCATTTCTGGAATGATAACCACCACATCGGAGAGGAGATCAAACTACTAAAACCATTGTCAACAAAACTTGAACTTACAACATGGGAAAAAAAAAATTATTATTAAAAACATTCCACATATTCTAAATTTTGATGTGCCATCAGTGAGTGGTCTACTGAACTTATGTAAAGAATCTTCCGAGAGAGGGAGCCAATTACAAGAGATCCAGACAACAACCAACTGTAATGAGCTGCTAATCAGCTGAGGATGTGACTGCAACAGTCTCGAAAACATTCCTGATTTTGTAAAAGGACATGAGTGAAGTTACAAGTTTTAAAAGGTATGACTCAATTTTAGTCTGTATACTAATGTGTTGTACTCACACGACTTTCTCTACTCTAATATAAACTCTTAATTCCATTCTCTTTGCACGACATAAAAGGAAATGAATAATGACTTGCTGTTTGAGAAAAGTGTAAGAATTTGAACATTTAAAACAATAATAAGGATTATCTCAGAAATAATTAACTCCACAAAAAATTTATTTGACACAAATTGTTTTCTCTAATAAGATCTACATCTTTTGTATAGTAACATTTTGCCTTTCTCTTATTGGATTACCAATTATGCAAAAGTCAGTCAGAATGAAGAGGACTTCAGGGCTATTCCCAGAAAATGCAAGACATATATGAAAATATCCTAAACATATGGCAATAGTCCTTACACATAGGAATATGGCATTTTAATCAAAAAGTAAAAAACAATTTATTAAACTCTGATGTCCCATATATAAAGTATCTCATGGTATAGTAAGTCCAGCCAAAACACCATATACAAGTCAAGAGGAGAAAGTGCGGCAGTGAATCTAGGCTGAAACATGTCTCAATAATTATTAATTTTTAGTTCATCACTAAATCAACAGATGGCAGCAGCAACCCCAGAATTACCCACACCACTGGATCAAGCTTTAGTCACATAAGAGCCGAAGATGCAAACGATGATTTGCGAAACATGTCCTCAAAATAGGTACGAAAGTGAAGCAGATGTGTAATAAATACGACTCATCTAAAAATTAATAATTATTTCGCTTCACTGTGGTGTTCCAATACAGTTAAATCTCGATATGTCTCAATAAGTTGTGGTATTGAAGGTGAAGTTAGAACAATAAACATGTCAGTTTTCGAGATTTAACTGTATTGGAGCACCACAGTGTCAGTTTTGCTTATAAATGTGTAAATAACTTCACTGTGATTCCCCTTCCCTCACCCCTCAAAGAAAAAAGATTTATCTTGTATTGTTTAGCCATTCCTTGACCAACTGAAGCAAAACTCTATCATAGAGACAGTATCTGAACCTTCCTTTCATTTCACACTGATTAAGACAATGTTCATTGAAGACAGAAGAATTTTCCGAGCTCAGGAGCCGTGGTCTGCTGGAGTTGGAAGATCCAGACGTTTCATTCACGTCTGTGGTGAACATCAACAGTGGTGGCATGGTCTGAGTCTTCTGGATGAAGTTTAAGTCACAACTGACTCACTAGCTGGAGATGCGGCCATATTTATACCTAGTCTGCTGTCTCGTCGTTGGCTCGGCTGGCACTGCGTGGAAGGTGGTGGTGGTAGGCGGTGACTAGTTGCTCCATTGTAGTCGAAACTTGATTGGTTTGCGTGTATTCTGTGATTATTATAGTGTTTGGTCCGCTAAAGGATTGGATGCCAGTTCTTGTTTAGTTTTAGAGCTTCCTCCTTCCTGTTAAAATTGTAGGGGTGTTTGTAAATCTCTATGGCTTCCCGTTGTAGTCTGGCATGATAGTGTGGCTTAGATGAAAGGGCTGATGCTTCCTGATATTGGATTATGTGTTCCCCTTCTGCCCAAAGTGCATGTTCAGCAACCGCGGACTTCTCGTGGTGGCCTAGACGGCAACATCTCTTGTGTTCAGTGAACCGGGTGTTAACACTACATTGTGTAGTATCTATATAAAATGAGCCACAAGAGCAAGGGATTTTGTACATGCCGGCCGAAGTAAGTGGGTCCCTGGGGTCTTTAGTGGAGCCTAATAATGAACTGATTTGTCTTGTGGGCTTGAAGATGGTTTTGACCTTATGGAACTTGAGTAAGCATTCTATCCTGTCTGTAAAGTTTTTGAAGTAAGGCAGGATGGCAGTGCCTTTGCTTTCGGGTAGTTATTCTTTTGTGTGGCTGTTCTTTTGCAATTTTCGTGGTCATATAGCTCTGTGGACTTCTTGTGCTGTGTAGTCATTGGTCACCAGGGCCTGTTCAAGATGATGCAGTTCTTGTTTTAGTGAATCTGGCACACAAATCCGGGTAGCACGGTCTGTAAGGGTCTTTATCATAGCGTATTTCTGTCTGGGATGGTGATTGGAGTTCTTGTTTAAATATCAGTGCATATGTGTGGGCTTGCGCTATACCGTGTGTCCAAGGGTGCCATCTGCTTTTCTTTTGACCATAACATCAAGAAAAGGTAACTGTCCATCTATCTCTTTTTCCATAGTAAACTGGATACGTGGGTTAATGTTGTTCAGATGTTGAAGAAATCATTTACGTGCTGACTCACTGTGAGTCCAGATGACGAAGGTATCATCCACATAGTGGTACCAAACAGATGGTTTGTGTGAGGCGGAACTTAGGGCTGTGGATTCGAAGGATTCCGAAAAAGTTGGCAATAACTGAGCTTAGTGGGCTTACCATAGCAACCTCGTCAATCTGTTCAAAGAAAGTCTGGTTCCATTGGAAGTATGTGGTGGTGAGAACCTGTCAAGCTTGGAAAATTCTTCTATCTTCAAAGTAGACTCCGGCCATGAAAGCTTATGGCTATTCACAATGTTCATTGCTTTGCTGTTATGTCATTTAATTGTTTTTTAGTCCAATCACACGGAGAAATAAATTATGGCAGCTGGGTAGAGTCAAAGGCCGATTACCTAAAGGTAACTATTATCTTACCAAGCTACCTTACAGGCGGAAATACACTATTGTGATCTAGGGGAAATGGACTACCTTTTATGCATGTCAGTGTACGTTGTACAGAAGGTAAACAGCCTTGCTATATTAGTTAATTGATGGAAATTAATCATTTCTTCACACTAGCCATATATAGGGTAAGGTTTTTGATAAAGTCAACATGAAAAATTCAATGCCGTGGCATTGAATTTTTCATGCTGACTCTATCAAAAGTCTTGCTATACTTACATCAACATAAACTGCCACAACCTAATGCAGCTATTGAGCAAGCTTATCAGAAGGCTGGTGCCAGGCAGTCAGAATGTTTGCACTCACCCAGCATAAACACCTTAAGTGCTATCATCAGAGAACTAGAACTTTCTGGATGTTTGGACATTGCAAATGTTCTGGAAAGCTCCCATCACTCTTACAAAGCAAATAAGTAGAACAGTTTGCTGAGTGAGCCCAGTTAAGTGGACAAGTCATCATGTGCGACAAAAGGCACTGCTCTTCAAGCAAATTTGTAATGACCACAGTGAAGTGCACTGGGTGCTGTTACAGTATGGGCTGTTACTGTGTGGGACTTGGGTTCGACTCAGCTGCAAGTGAAACTTTTGGAAGCAGAGGTCATGACAAAAGAGCTTTGTCCTAGACATGGCTAATGTGAAAGAATAATTAATTTCCAGTAATTGACCTAATAGTGGTCTGAATTATAAAGCCCAGGCCTTAAAGTACTTACACATTGTAAATTACCATTAAGGATGTATCTTATGTGTATTGGGATCTCCTAGTGGTTTACCAAGAAAAATGCAAGTTAGTTGGAGAATTTACTATCATCTGTCATGCTGGCATGTTGCCATGGTGGTTAGAGCAACCAAACAGAGACCAGGAGATCCATAGTGCAAATCCTGGCTATGGCATTCAACCTTTTTCAGTCTGGTTCTACCTATACAAAGTTTCATTATGCTACTTAATTAAGGCAAATGAAGAGAAGTGAATGTTATGGAACAAAATGAAGTGTCACTAAGTGCTAGTTTATATTACTGAAGTGAAAGAGAGAGCTAAATAAGCTCTCAGCAAAAATTGGACCAGATAATAAAGTGATATAATATAATTCTGAGTCGAACTAATACTCAATGCTCCATTTATTGCTAGTATTTACCTAGAACACATTTTGTTAGGATCTTCCTAACATCATCAGCTGTTGTCGACTAATAGATGTTGGTTTGGTGAACTCCTTGGAGGCAATAGGAGCGTCTCTGTCGGTATCTTGATGAACTTGAAGTTTGGATTTTCTTCAAAGGTAGTGCCGAAATTAAACAATTTTCTTTCCTATTTCTTTATGAAGATTTCTTTCCACCTGGTTAATACAGCAGGACCTTGGACACTTTTTAATAAGTGTATTTTTCATTCTATATCATGATTCTCCTTCCAAACATGATACGCTACCACCGATTTATCTATTTCTTTGTTCCTGATGTTCCTAAAATGCTCTTTAAGTGTAATGTTCAAGTTCCTTTTACTTTTTCCAATGTAAAAGTTGTCAGAGCCTTTGCAGTTTATCTGGTACACACCTGATTTTTTTGTCTGTGGATATCCGCTTTGTATTATGTGATTTGAAAAGGTGTTCTACACTAAATTTGTTCTGAGGGGCCAAAGTAATATTGTGCTCTTTGAAGACTTTTTGGAAAAGGTGTGTAGCTCTGAGATGATATGTAAATTTTCTGTATGAAGTTTCATTGCTGATTGGGGAAAGAGTAGTTACTTGTTTGCATTTTTGTTGTCTTTTGAATTTATCAATTTTCCTTTTGACCAATTCAGCACTGAATCCATTGTATTCTGCAATGTGAATGATATTATTGTACTCTTTGATATATTCCATCTTGTTTAAAGGTGCATTAACAAGCCTGTAAGTTAAACTGTTGGTAACAGCATGCTTGTGTTGACTTAGGTTATATCCATCTGCTTTTATGAAATTTTCTGTGTGTGTTTCCTTCTTATGGATGCCAAATTCAAGTTTTGTATGTTTCCTGGTAAGTTTCAAATCTAAGAAAGGGATTTCATTGTTTGCCTCTTTTTCTATGGAAAATTTTATTGCAGGATTTTGTAAATTAAGTAGTTTTAATGCATTATCCACCTGTTTCTCATTTTTGGAAGGAGAATCATGTTACAGAACGAGAAATCCACTTATTAAAAAGTATCCAAGGTCCAGCTGCATTAACCACGTGGCAAAAAAATCTTCATAAAGAAATATGAAAGAAAAATGTTTAATATCGACACTACCTTCAAAGTAAACCCAAACTTCAAGTTCATCAAGATACCGACAGAGACGCACCTATCCCTTCCAAGGAGTTCACCAAACCAACATCTATTAGTCGACAACAGCTGATGATGTTAGGAAGATCCTAAAGAAATGCGTTCTAGGTAAATACTAGCAATAAGTGGAGCATTGACTATTAGTTCAACTCAAAATTATATTAATTGTGCTTCATTGTATCATAGTCCTTACACATTGGAATTACGTGACAGTTCGGGAAAATTGGAACAAAGTCACACTACTGTCAGTGTGTTTACATACCTTCAGTTTTGTCAGTTCATCCTCCAGCTTGGCTACATGGGGTGTGCTTAAGTTCACTGGTGTCTCTAGAATTGCTCTCTGTCCCTGGTCTATCCAGGTTTCTACTTTCTGTACCTCGTTGTCAAATTCCTGCCAGGAGGCAACCATTTTCTCTAACTTTGTGCTCCACTGAACATCCACATCGTGAACAGCAGCCCACCTGGAATGGATAGCATCTACCTCATCTGCAACATTGGTCCTAGATGTTATTTGCTGACTCAGTGCTGCCACTCCCTGCAGCTTGCCCAGATGTTCCTCACACTGCTTCTCAAATGCCTGCAACAAATACATTATCTCTTAATAAATCAATGAAGTACAGAAACATTTTCACAATAATTTGCTCTTTTTAACAGGTTTATTTGCAGACTGAACAAAAAATGATAATGAATTTGCACAGAAAGAAACAAGTATCAACAGTGATTCATAATTACATATGTTTTCAAAAAAGAACAAAATTATATTCATATTTGTTTTAAGATCTACTAAGTCACTGATGCCCGATCTCACCAACAGATGTTAAGATCGATGTTAACAAATGTAATGTAACAATTGTCACAGAGCTAACACTACAGTTAAATTTCTTTCATTTCACCAACCTGTTTTCTTTAAATGTTAACAAACACGTGTTAACGCCAAGAAACTTGAAAATACTACAGCAATAGAAGGCTATGGATGAGTCATATTATTTTCTGAACATACTCTGATGTGCTTTTGTTTCTTTTTTCATCTGCATACAGCTGAAAAAATGGTGGGTGAACAAAATCATAAACAAAAGCCGTGAGACAAATTTCTCATCGATGGAGAAAGATTGTTAATTGCATTGGTGACGAAGTGTAAGGATATCGTGGAAAATAAGAGGGCGGATGCGGTGAGTGTAAAAGATAAAGATGTCACGTGGGAAAATATTGGAAACAAATTTAATTCAAATGCATGTGTCACTACTACAAGCACCAAACAACTTTGTCAGTATAAAAATTATTTGTGGTTGGTTTATTGACACTCGTCACTTACTTTTTCATATATTTATGAGAGACTAGTTTCAAAGGCCCTGGCCTCCATTTTCAATCTCTTCCCAACTGGCATTTGTTGTTATCTGCTCTCTCTGGTGGTGGAACTATGAACTTTTTTGTCAAATTATCTGCTGGCGGGATTTCAAAGTTCATTACGCGATCCTTATTTTTCCAGATGAATATGTTCTCCCATGTTGTCAATCTATTTTGGTTTATCACTCCTTTTAATAATTTTGGATTTGGATCAATGTCATGGTTTTCATTCCAAAAATGAAATGCTACTGCTGACTTGTCTTCTTGTTTCAATCTGATGTTTCTAAAGTGTTCTTTGACTCTGGTTTTTAAATTTCTTTTTGTTTGACCTATGTAGCATTTTTCACAATTCTTGCAATTTATTTGGTATATTCCAGATTTGTTACCTGAAGGAATTTCATCTTTTGTTTTTGAATTTAGTAATTTTAAAATTGAGTATCTATTAGTAGGTGCCAAGATGATATTTTGTTCCTTGAATATCTTTTTAAATTTATTAAATGTTTTTGGATGATATGTGAATGAACTGAATATGCTGTTGCTTTCTTTTTCTTTAATAAATGTGGTTGCTTCCTTAATGGTTTTCTTTAGTTTAGATTTTCTAATTTTCTTCAACACCAAACTTTTGTTGTATCCGTTTTCTTCTGCTATGTGTATTATTGCTTTTTGTTCCTTGAAATATTCTTCTTTTTCCATGGGTATGTTGACTAGTCTGTGTGTAAGGCTGTTTATTATTGCATGTTTATGTGTAATTGGGTTGTGGCTATTATTTTTTATATAATTTTCTGAATGTGTTGGCTTCCTGTAAATTCCAAATTTTATTTTTGTATCATTCCTGATGATATTTAGATCCAAGAAAGGTAGTTGTCCATTGATTTCCTTTTCTATTGTGAATTTGATAGTCCTTTCTTGCAGATTGAGTAATTTTAATGCATCATCTAAATGTTTACTTGGTACAATTGCAAAGATGTCGTCAACATATCTATACCAAACCTTGAAGATCAATGGGAAGGACTTTTTAATTTGTGTTTCAAATGCACTCATAAATAAGTTAGCCAAAAAAGGTGAAAGTGGATTGCCCATTGATAATCCTGATTTCTGCTTGTAGTGTTTTCCATTAAAGCTAAAGAAGTTTTGTTCAATGCATATTTTTGTTAGAGAAATATATTCTTCTGCTTCTATTGCTTCCATATCAATTGTGGCTAGCCATTTTTTTAACACATTCTGCAATTTTTCTGTTGGTATGCTTGGAAATAAAGATGTGACATCAAATGAAACCAGTCTGTCATTTTTGTCCAAATTTATATCTTTGATTTTTTCTACTAAGTCTAAAGAGTTTCTTAAATTTGCACTTTCAAATTTTGGAAAACTATTAAATTTACTTAGTAACCATTTGGCCAAATTATATGTGGGGGCATTTATGCTACTAGTAATAGGTCTCATGCCTTTCCCTGTTTTATGAATTTTTGGCAGCCCATATACTCTTGGTAATGTTGGATTATCTACTTTAATTTTGTGCAATTCTTTTTTGTTGATTATTTTGCTCTCTTTTAGCGTTTTATTTGTGGTTTCAATGCAGTACTTTAATGGATTAGTTTCTACTTTTTGGTAATTACTGTCTTCTAACAAATCTTCCATCCTCTTTGTGTATTCTTCTTTTTCCAGAATTACTAGTTTATTTCCCTTGTCTGCTTTAGTATAAATAACCGGTTTCTTTTTAAGAGCTTTTATGATTTGGTTACTAAAATTCTTTTTCTTTTCATTTTTAATCTCTTCTACTATTTTGGAGCATTTGTTTTTTACTGTGTTTTTACTTTCTACACAAACACTTAATGAAGAAAGTAAAAACACAGTAAAAAACAAATGCTCCAAAATAGTAGAAGAGATTAAAAATGAAAAGAAAAAGAATTTTAGTAACCAAATCATAAAAGCTCTTAAAAAGAAACCGGTTATTTATACTAAAGCAGACAAGGGAAATAAACTAGTAATTCTGGAAAAAGAAGAATACACAAAGAGGATGGAAGATTTGTTAGAAGACAGTAATTACCAAAAAGTAGAAACTAATCCATTAAAGTACTGCATTGAAACCACAAATAAAACGCTAAAAGAGAGCAAAATAATCAACAAAAAAGAATTGCACAAAATTAAAGTAGATAATCCAACATTACCAAGAGTATATGGGCTGCCAAAAATTCATAAAACAGGGAAAGGCATGAGACCTATTACTAGTAGCATAAATGCCCCCACATATAATTTGGCCAAATGGTTACTAAGTAAATTTAATAGTTTTCCAAAATTTGAAAGTGCAAATTTAAGAAACTCTTTAGATTTAGTAGAAAAAATCAAAGATATAAATTTGGACAAAAATGACAGACTGGTTTCATTTGATGTCACATCTTTATTTCCAAGCATACCAACAGAAAAATTGCAGAATGTGTTAAAAAAATGGCTAGCCACAATTGATATGGAAGCAATAGAAGCAGAAGAATATATTTCTCTAACAAAAATATGCATTGAACAAAACTTCTTTAGCTTTAATGGAAAACACTACAAGCAGAAATCAGGATTATCAATGGGCAATCCACTTTCACCTTTTTTGGCTAACTTATTTATGAGTGCATTTGAAACACAAATTAAAAAGTCCTTCCCATTGATCTTCAAGGTTTGGTATAGATATGTTGACGACATCTTTGCAATTGTACCAAGTAAACATTTAGATGATGCATTAAAATTACTCAATCTGCAAGAAAGGACTATCAAATTCACAATAGAAAAGGAAATCAATGGACAACTACCTTTCTTGGATCTAAATATCATCAGGAATGATACAAAAATAAAATTTGGAATTTACAGGAAGCCAACACATTCAGAAAATTATATAAAAAATAATAGCCACAACCCAATTACACATAAACATGCAATAATAAACAGCCTTACACACAGACTAGTCAACATACCCATGGAAAAAGAAGAATATTTCAAGGAACAAAAAGCAATAATACACATAGCAGAAGAAAACGGATACAACAAAAGTTTGGTGTTGAAGAAAATTAGAAAATCTAAACTAAAGAAAACCATTAAGGAAGCAACCACATTTATTAAAGAAAAAGAAAGCAACAGCATATTCAGTTCATTCACATATCATCCAAAAACATTTAATAAATTTAAAAAGATATTCAAGGAACAAAATATCATCTTGGCACCTACTAATAGATACTCAATTTTAAAATTACTAAATTCAAAAACAAAAGATGAAATTCCTTCAGGTAACAAATCTGGAATATACCAAATAAATTGCAAGAATTGTGAAAAATGCTACATAGGTCAAACAAAAAGAAATTTAAAAACCAGAGTCAAAGAACACTTTAGAAACATCAGATTGAAACAAGAAGACAAGTCAGCAGTAGCATTTCATTTTTGGAATGAAAACCATGACATTGATCCAAATCCAAAATTATTAAAAGGAGTGATAAACCAAAATAGATTGACAACATGGGAGAACATATTCATCTGGAAAAATAAGGATCGCGTAATGAACTTTGAAATCCCGCCAGCAGATAATTTGACAAAAAAGTTCATAGTTCCACCACCAGAGAGAGCAGATAACAACAAATGCCAGTTGGGAAGAGATTGAAAATGGAGGCCAGGGCCTTTGAAACTAGTCTCTCATAAATATATGAAAAAGTAAGTGACGAGTGTCAATAAACCAACCACAAATAATTTTTATATTAATTTTGACGTCACTGTTACTAAATTCCTCCAAACACACATCAACTTTGTCAGTATTACATAAATTTAAAAGGAGGTGCAAAGAAGGAAAAGTGACTTAAACGTTTCAAGATGCGAGGTGGACAGTGTATTATCCACATAATTCAGTGAATTATAAACTCCGAAATTTATTAATACTTGAAGCACAGGCGAGATCGGCATATTCCTTTCAATGCATATTCTAACTCAGTATTACATAAATTTAAAACGAGGAGCGAAGAAGTTCAAGTGACTTGAACATTACAAGACAGAAGGTGGATAATGTATTATCCCCATAATTCAGTGAATTATAAAATCGCAAAGTTATTAATACTTGAAGCAATGGCGAGATCAGCACATTCCTTCTGATGCATGTTTTAACTCAGTATTAGGTAAATTTAAAACGAGGAGGAAAGAAGAACAAGTGACTTGAATGTTTCAAGATGCAAGGTGGACAGTGTATTATCCACATAATTCAGTGAATTATAAACTCCCAAATTTATTAATACTTGAAGCAAAGGCGAGATCGGCATACTCCTTTCAATGCATATTCTAACTCAGTATTACGTAAATTTAAAACGAGGAGTGAAGAAGGACAAGTGACTTGAACGTTTCAAGACAGGAGGTGGATAATGTATTATCCCCATAATTCAGTGAATTATAAAATCACAAAGTTATTAATACTTGAAGCAAAGGTGAGATCGGCATATTCCGTTCGACGCATGTTCTAACTCAGTATTACGTAAATTTAAAATGAGGAGCAAGGAAGGAAAAGTGACTTGAACGTTTCAAGACGGGAGGTGGACAGTGTATTATGCACATGATTCAGTGAATTATAAACTTGCAAATTTATTAATACTTGAAGCAAAGGTGAGATTGGCATATTCCTTTTGATGCATGTTCTAACCTCTCTTGTACTTCTGCAGTAACCTTCTTAGCAACTTGTTTCGACAGTCAATACCTCTGTAGAGAATTTTCTTCTGATAGCTCCTCAAAATCATTTCTTCTCATAGGCTGCACTCTATTACGAATGCCATTTAGACAGCCTTAAATATAGCAAATCGACATCAACAGCTGCGTTCATGCCCGCCATCTTAACTATTTACATTTGTTAAGGACTTAACAACAGAAATTTGGCTTGTTAGTTTAACAAGAGATTTAACACGAGTGTTAAGCTAACACATGTTGGTGAAATGCAGTTTTTGTTTTAACTATTGCTAAACTCGTGTTAAGTCTTAACATCTGTTGGTGAAATCAGGCGTGAGTGTATTTAATTAAGGAAGTTTGTATTTATACCCTCAATTCTCAGAAAGTAGATTTTGAATTGTTGTTTAACCCTCAATTTTGCAAGCTTCTAGGAAAATAAGTCCTATTTAAGGAGGCTGTGAATTATTTTAAAAATAGCTTGGAGTTCTCTTACTTGTTTCTGAACAGGAGGAAATCTTGGATCATTATCTTAGTGCAATATGACTATACTTTGTGATTTGATTTCTGTTTACAGCATGGTATGTCAATGGTCACCTCTTATTACACCTTTCTAGATCAGAATTCATAAAACTCTGTACTAATTAAAAGGCACAACGCTACTACACATAAGTTCTTAAAGGAATATAGTCCCATTAGAAATGCACAAAGCTACTGAAGAAACAAAACATACCTTGGCTGAATCCAGAAGCTGTTGGGCCTCCTGCAAAGAGACAGGCTTTGGTATTCCCATGTTGACCTTCACTTCTGCCTGTTCTATCCAAGGTTTGATTTGTTGTATTCCAGTCTTATATTCTTGCCAGTTAGTGAGGTCTTGGTCAACCGAGGATATCTGTGACTCTACAGCTCTATGTAACCCAACCACTGAGTCCTTCAGGGCCAACACTTCTGCTTTCAGTTGTGCAACTTCAACATTCTCTCCATCTTCTACACAGAGTAATTCATTATCATATTAATCTATCTGGAGTGTCAAATGACATACCAATTTTTTTTAAACAAAAATGTGAAGTATTGTATTTCTGTGATCACATTTTGTATTTGGAAATTTTCAAACAGCTGTTTCACCCTTATTATAGCTATTGGAGTTTGCCAAAACTGACATATTTCCACCATTATAGTGTTCTCTGTTACTTTTGGGACTATCTGTTTGGCAATTGATCCTAAAAATACACATGATAAAGATATGACTAATTAGTGTAAACTATGGCTGCTATACTTGATGTGTGTTTGGAGGAATTTAGTAACAGTGACGTCAAAATTAATATAAAAATTATTTGTGGTTGGTTTATTGACACTCGTCACTTACTTTTTCATATATTTATGAGAGACTAGTTTCAAAGGCCCTGGCCTCCATTTTCAATCTCTTCCCAACTGGCAACTGTTGTTATCTGCTCTCCAAAAACATTTAATAAATTTAAAAAGATATTCAAGGAACAAAATATCATCTTGGCACCTACTAATAGATACTCAATTTTAAAATTACTAAATTCAAAAACAAAAGATGAAATTCCTTCAGGTAACAAATCTGGAATATACCAAATAAATTGCAAGAATTGTGAAAAATGCTACATAGGTCAAACAAAAAGAAATTTAAAAACCAGAGTCAAAGAACACTTTAGAAACATCAGATTGAAACAAGAAGACAAGTCAGCAGTAGCATTTCATTTTTGGAATGAAAACCATGACATTGATCCAAATCCAAAATTATTAAAAGGAGTGATAAACCAAAATAGATTGACAACATGGGAGAACATATTCATCTGGAAAAATAAGGATCGCGTAATGAACTTTGAAATCCCGCCAGCAGATAATTTGACAAAAAAGTTCATAGTTCCACCGCCAGAGAGAGCAGATAACAACAGTTGCCAGTTGGGAAGAGATTGAAAATGGAGGCCAGGGCCTTTGAAACTAGTCTCTCATAAATATATGAAAAAGTAAGTGACGAGTGTCAATAAACCAACCACAAATAATTTTTATATGGCTGCTATGTTGACGGTACAAGGATTATCTTGCTGGACACCAACTCACGTGAGTTTAAAGCAAATAATCCTTGGTTGGGTACAGGCCCGTGATCTACAAGTGAATTTATTTAGAATCTTTTAAGATTTTTTTTTTTTTTTTTTGTAATTTACGTCCTCCAATGGTAAGTCATATCGGATGATGAATGCAATGGGTGAAATGATGCTCAAATGAGCCCAGGGTCCATAGAGCTTAGAGTTACCCGACATTCGTCTTTCAGGATAAGGGAAAACCCCGGAATAAAGCTTATCCAGGTAACTCACCCTGACTGAGATTCGAACTCGGGACCTCTTGAATGTGAGGCAGACACACTACCATCACGCTACAGAGGCGGGCGAATCTTTTTAGTGTCTACATAGATGTTCCACACTTTTTACAACAAAATTTGCCATTAAATATACTACAATGTGATATTTAGCTCTGGGAACTGATTTAATTAATTTGTTCTCTCAAAAAAGATGTAATTTATCAAATGACCTGAAACTAGAAATTTGCATTATCAGGTTGGTAGTATTTTAATTTGAGGTTACATCAACCACTTCGTACTCTTCAGAGCTACCAATGAATTGTTTCTCTTGAGCGTCCAGAATACCTTTAAACAATACACGGTGTTCAGATTTACTCATATTTCCCACTCTCCGATTGTGCAAGAATGACGTCATAGTTGACTGGTGAGTCTATCTTGAAATCATAGTGCCCTCTATGGAGAAGAAGCGGTAATTTTCGTGGAACAGTAAGCAAATTACAGTGCTCTCAGTGTGGTTGCGCTGGTAAATAATACAACCAGCTTCCCCTGGATATAAACACAGAGCACTGCGTCTTCATGGTTGAATGCTATTTTCGTATCGGCATTAAAATTAGTGCGACATATAAATATAGTTTAAACCACTGCACAGAGAGTTTCTGCAACACTATTCGGCATTCAGACCAGTCCTTCGGAGCGTAATGTTGTCAAAAGTGTCCAGGTACCGTCAAATTGACATACTTTTGTTTGCAACATAAATGTCTTACGTTTTATCAGTATATCATATAAACTTTCTATCATTCTCACGCTTAATTAAAATGTCTATTAATGTTGGTATCCTTATGTCTTTTAAAACCAATAGATGCATCAGACATTTCCAAGATACAGGATCAGTTACTCGCAAAGATAAGATAAGATACTTTATTCGTCCCATACATTTACATATTTGGGCAAAGGTCCAGTATACTGTAGACTCATCAAATATTACAGTTTACCAATATTTACAGGTATTTACAACTATTTTATATACAATTATTTTTAAATACTTCCCTATGTTTAAATATTTGTACTATACATATCTTTTATACAGCTTAGTATAATATATGTGGCCCTAGAGACTGTCTTCCATATATTCCTTTACTGAACAATAAGCTTTGTCAGCGAGGACCTTTTTAAGTGCACTAAGGAACACATTTTTGTTTTTAATTTCTCAATAATTTTGTGACAGTTTATTATAAATCTTTATACCAGCATAGAATGGGATTTTTTCAAATAGGACAAGTCTATGAGCTAGTACTTTAAGGCAAACTTGTGTTCCAGTCCCATGATTATGTACATTCTGATTTAGGTAGTATTTGTCGAAATTTTCATATATGTGCTTAACTAATTCATAGATATTGTGACTTTGTGGGTTCGTGAAATGAAAAGTCCAATTTCACCACTCAAAAATGTTCTTTATTTCTACCGACTTACAGTTAAACACTTGCCAATTACGCAGAATTGCGTAATGCACACAATTACAATTCACCAGTTCGTCCGTTACAATTTCACTTGTACTCGCGATTACATCAACTCCGATACTCATACACAGTTACGTACAGTCTTCCGTTGCACAATCTTTTCGTTCATTAACACGTCACTGACTGACACTGCCTTCTTACACCAAGAACTGTCCTCACTCACACACTCTAACCAACTAACTGACTGACTAACTAACTTCACTTCGCTCCGGCAGCCCCTTTTTATAGGAATATCGCCGCCTTCCAGTGTCCGCGGGAATGTTCCAGTAAAAGAAGAATCGAGAACCAGGTGTAAGAGAAACAGACGGCACAGTCATGTTTTTCTCCTGACCACCGCCTGTCACCACTATAAGACAAACGAGGAGGAGGTGTGGCTTACATGAACCTCCCCTGTCTTCCGCTCCCAGCTGCTTCCACAGGGTGTTCCAGCACTCGTGTGACAATATATTGAGTGGGCAGGGTGAGTATGTTTAGTTTTTTAAATAAACTTCTGCAGGAAAATTTGGGACAGACACTGGTCATAATACGGATAATTTTCTTTTGTATTTTAAATATCTTATTCCAACCTGTCGCTGCTCCCCATAGTATGACATATGCCATTATGGAGTGGAAGTAGCTGTGATACACAATCTTTCTGGTTTCTAAGTTTGTAATTTTTGTCAGGCAAAACTATTAAAGCAGGTGCTATTTAATTTCTTACTAATATACTGACAATTTTCCTCCCATTTTAGCTGCTCATTTATGTATGCTCCTAAAATTTTTCCTGTACTTACTGTAGTGATGTTTGCTCTCGACTGTGTTTTAAATTGAATTAAAGCAGTTTTGGTCATATTTAATTTCAGCCCATTATTATCAAACCAACTTTTTGGTACTTTTAATGTGCCATCTGTACTTATAGTTGTCTATGTACTAGAAATATTTTCTTGTTTAGATTTGGATAAAAGCTTTGTGCATATTGTAACACTAATTTATCTTTCATTCCTAGAACATGTTCTACTAATTTTCTGGTTTGTAATGAAGTTACATTGTGAGGAAACTGTGGGTGATAGAAAAGAATTGAGATCAAATTGAAATATTTCTATTTTATGTGACAGGTTTACAATATGCATATATGTCTACTATAACAGAACACAGATGTTCATTGTGAAATAAGTGTTCATTGACTTATCATTTTGTATATTCTTAATGGTCTACTTTTATGGCTGCATAATTAGCCTTGCAGTGCACTGCATTGCAGTATACAGTTTTTTATAAACAATTATCGTATCTATGAACCAGCAAAATTACGCACCTTTATATTACGCGGCAAACCCACATTTCAAATAGTATATTTAGCTACCGGTAGAGGAAGGCCTCAAAGCTGTTGTCAGCACATCAAATACAATCGCAAACCGCTAGGGGAGTCGTATATAAATTCACTCCATCAGCGATGCTATTGATGACGTCAAACTTCGCGCAGTAAAATCACAAATAAAAATTAACATTGTGCATTTATTACTAAACCAATACTCAGTAGGAAAACTTGTTTCTGCACACTTTACACTAGGATTTAAACTAATTGTGTGGTACATCACTAAGCCATTCTAAAATGTCTGAATTAAGTGATGAATGCAGATTCTCATAGTTGTTTTGGCCACCACTCTCTTACAACTCTAAAGAGACAGTAGATTGCAACAAAGGTCTGATGATGGAATAAATCAATTCAATACAGCAGTTACGATCTTATCTCTATAACATGTGTGAAAGTATATATACAGAGGTCATCCATTGCCAAAACTGAAATTGAAATTCCAACAGAGCTACAGAAATGACTGCACAGTCATAATCTACGGACTTTACACCACATGATGTCATACTGTGATGTCATTAGCTTCTAGCACATGACCATAAGCAATATTTTCAAAATGGCGGACACCAGGGTTTCATTTTGACAGTATGTTATCATGAACTTGTTAAAAAAAAAAAAATAAAGTGCTGCTAAAATTCAGTTCAGGCTTCTGCGTGCCTATGCACATTTCAAAGAATGGAACATAGGTATCCAAGATAACTTTCATAGTGGCCAACTTTGAACTGCCTTCACAGAATACAACACAGAAACAGTCAATGAGCTCATTAGAGAAGGTGGGCACATCACTGTTGATGAAACCACTGCAAAATTGCAGTAATACAAATTGCAGTAGTGCAAGAAATGATTTAAATCTTAGGCTATCTAAAAGTCTGTACACGTAGGTCTCATGTTTATTGAACAAAGGTCATAAATTATGCGTGATTGGAGGAATTTAGCAACAGTCACATCAAAATTAATTGAAAAAACTATTTGTAATCGATTTTCAACACTTCATCATTTACATTTTTATATTATTGAGGAACTGTTTTGGAAGCCATTGCTTCCATTTTCAACCTTCAAAGTCCAACTATCACCTATTGCCGTCTGCTCTCCCCTCCGCATGTGGAACAATGGACTTCTTTGTCAAATTATCTACTGGTGGGATTTCAAAGGTCATTACTCGGTCCTTATTTTTCCATGTGAATATGTTCTTCCACGTTGTCAGTTTGTTTTGGTTTATCACCCCTTTTAGTAATTTTGTTATGCATGATTGGAAAAATTTAATAACAGTGATGTCAAAATTAACTGAAAAAACTCTTTGTACTCATCTTTTAACACTTTGTCACTTATATTTTTATATTATTGAGGGACTAGTTTCGGAAGATCCTACTTCCATTATCAACCTCAAAGGTCCAACTATCATCTGTTGTTGTTGTCTGCTCTCTTCTCTGGTGGGGAACTATGAACTTCTTTCTCAAATTGTTGAAGATAGTTGGACCTTGGAGGTTGACAATGGATGTAACAGCTTCTGAAACTAGTCCCTTAATAACATTAAAATATAAATTATGAAGTGTTAAAAATCTATGACAGATAGGTTTTTTTTTTTCAATTGAAGGCCATAAACTTCAGAAAAGAGCTATCCCGCAAAACCTTCTTTAAAAATTTCAAAATGAAAGTGACGAGTGATGACTTTTCAACAGGCAATGAAAGCTAGTTCCACCATTACGAGCCTGAAACAAAATGCCAGAGTATGGAATGGCATCACTTGGATTCACCAATGAAGAAAAAAGCACAGACAGTGCAATCTGCAAGGAAACTAATGGGTAGTGTCTTCTGAGATGCACTGGGTTGCATTCTGGTCAATTTTCTTGAATCTGGACAAACCTTAAATGCTGTCTGCTATATTCAGATACTTTTGAAGATCTTTCATGCATTACAAGATACAGGCCCCCAAAAGAAGATTATCCTGCAACAGTGTAATGCATATCCACACACACACAGAACATTTGGATGAGAAATTCTTCCACATCCTCCCAACAGATCCAACTTGGCACCATTCATTCAACTAACATCTTTTCTGTTCAGTTAAAGCACAGTCATAAGGTTGACACTACAAGATGATAGAGGATATTCGCAAAGCCGTGTTGTAGTTCTTTTTTAACAGTATTTTTAAACTTGCAGAATGATGATGAAAATATGTACAAATAAATGGAGACTATGTTGAAAAATTACACAAATTCTATAGATTACAATGATGCATTTGGTGTGACTATATAGTGAAGAGATATAGTCAACATGAAAAATTCAATGCCATGGCTGGGATTTGAACCATGGTTCTCCTGGTTTCCATCCAGTTGCTCTAACCCATTGAGCCACCATGGCCAACGTGCTGTCCTGACATTAAAATTAAATAACATTTAATGTCAGGATGGCACGTTGGCCATGATGGCTCAATGGGTTAGAGCGACTGGACGAAAACCAGGAGATCTGTAGTTCAAATCCTGGCCATGGCATTGAATTTTTCATGTTGACTATATCTATTCAAAACCTTAGCCTATATACAGCTAGTGTAAAGAAATGAATAATTTCCATCAATTAACTAAAATATATAGTGAAGATTTAAGATTTGTCAAAATTGTTGCTCTCGACTTTCAGTATGAACCTGGCACACCAGTTTCCACAGATTTAATTTTTAACTCATCGCTTCGTAACATTCACAGCTAAGTGGATGCACCGCTGGTATTTTCGTTGGATTAGAAAAATAAGTAATTCATAAACTATAATTAACTTTAAACTAACTATTTAAAACATTTGTGTAATATACAAATATCCATGTTGCAAGTGTGATTTTAACAACTGCATTATTATAAAACTTTGGAAAATTCAGTTTGCATTTCCTTATGTCTAACGACATGAACACTCGCAAGTGTGCGAGATGAAGCTAATTATATTGGCGAGCAAATAGTTTCACTTTTACGAGACAGTTTGAAACAAATAGTGTTTAGCTCAGGGTAAAGCAATGAGGTTTCTCACAGGGTATGCGTGGGTATGGATGAGAAGGATAGTTTTAATGATACTGGAATGCCCGTTTCAAACTGGTTTATTGACTGCTTCTTTTATTATTCCATTAAACTTGAAGTTGCCGATCAAGGGTTACCAATATCCCTGTTTAGAGTTACTGAAGGCGAAATATTTATTACTCGATAAACTTTATTCGTTCTTCATGTATATATGAACCGACAAATATCTTCTCTCATTTATGGTATGCCTGGCCCAAGACAGAACAAGAGGACTGCCCTAATTGCCCTCACGCCTCGAACTGTCTTAACGGCTTGCCAGCCACGAACTGCTCTAATCGGCCTGACGCCGAAGACCGTCCTCCACATCTGTGCGTGGGTGTATGTGTCACTTTCACTTTCTGAAAGCCCTCTTCCTTCAACCAAAGATTCCCTTTGTAACAATTTTGTCTTTGTGACTATTTTGTCATGCCATTATTAAGCGCCCGAAGAATAGCCCATTCAAGAAGCCAAGTGCTATCCTTTAGAAATCTGCTAAGGACACTGTTTCTTACATTTCTTTTGTTAAAACAACTTATTCACCCAAACTGCTATTCGACTCAACTGCCCTTGCACGTGTTGTAACAAAGAACGAACATTCCTTTGCAATCCATCATGATTCTTTACTTATTTCAATCCTTTAATTTCGGTATCAGAGAGAGAGGGAAATATAAAAAGAGTGGGAATAACAAGGTGGCAACGGATATGGCTCTAACACATCTGATTCGCTACAAGCGAGAACTCTTCCCATTTGAAACATAATAATTGGTCACAATTTTATGTTTCTTTCATATTACCTTTTTCAGCCACTATCATTCATTTTATATAGCTTCTCCAAAAACTTATTTTTCTGTCAACATTTGCAGGATGCTGTAGTGATAATGAAATGAGGAATACTTTTTTGCCTTACCTTGCAGTGTTTCTTTTGCCTCTTCGCTAAGCACGTCCAGAACATTAATCTTGTCCTCTAGTTGTGCTTGTAGAGCTTGTGACTTCCTCACTCTCTCCTCAGGCGTCAGTTCTGGCATCTGGAGCTGTTTCAACATCGCCGGAGCAGTGATATATGTCCAATTAAGTAGTTCACCAAGTTGTGATTGGAAACATGTCCAGCGAGCATTAAACTGCTCCAGATACACAGCTCGCTCTTCAACAGTCTCTAATGTAACATGCAGTCTTCACTCTATTTCAGTCACCTGAACAAGATACATTTAATTATTAACTTCCTACATCAGACAATGTTTCAGTAATAAAAAAAAGTGTTATGTATGCATTCACATGACTTTCTCCACTTACTTTTGCACAACCTATTCTTAAGAACACTAATTCCTTTTGAAAGTAGTGCCTCGGTAATTCAAACACAAACATCGCTTAAATTATCCTTACTTGGACATGTTTCGGAGAACAGTTTGTCCCCATTGTCAGCAGTTATCCCACTGCTTTTACTGGAGTAACCTATAGATGTTTTTAGGCCTTTATTAAGAAACGACAGTTCTTGTTCGTTGAATGTTTCCAAAGATAGATTTGTTACGTGAGAAGAGCTAGAAATTTCCAGTAATTTTAGGTTGTGTGTGTTTATCTTTATGGATTTATTTCTTAAGTATTGTAATTTCCGTTTTTGTTGAAAAGTTTTTGTTTTTATTTTCTTATTAAAGATTTCTAGGAACTTTGTTTTCATATTGCACCAGAGGATGTATCCAAGATATTTTGTTAGTTTTAGATTTAGAGCGTATGCTCCTAAGTCAAGTGATTCCAATTTAGCATAGTGTTTATGCTTTTCCAGCTGAATGACTTTTTCGTCAGCTGCAAGTTGAGCTTTACTATCGTTTTTGAATTTTACTATCCTTCTCACGAATTTTGGTGTGACTTTTTGGTGTAAACATAAATCTAAACACTGTATGTCGGCACAAGTGTTTCTTCTTTTCTGATCCAATTTCAGGTAAAGTTTTATATCACTCCCAGCCCCTTTAAAATTGGAATTAAAAGCAGTTATTTCTGGTCTTACCTTTTTTTTGGGGGGGAAATTCCACGTGGTGAACTGGATAGGAAAACGTACCGTTTGATTGACTTGTTGGCCAGATTAATATTATTTGAAGCAAAAGGTTAGAAACAGTGATGCATTTAACATTTGAAAGTAATAAGTTGGTAATTCAAACACAAACATCACTTAAATTATTCTTACTTGGACATATTTTGGAGAACAACTGCAGACGATAGCTGCTGACGATGGGGACAAACCGTTCTCCGAAACATGTCCAAGTAAGGATAATTTAAGTGATGTTTGTGTTTGAATTACCAACTCATTACTTTCAAATGTTAAATACATCACTGTTTCTAACCTTTTGCTTCAAATAATACTAATTCCTTTATCTACTCCACATTAAGATAAACATTTATAGAAATAGTTTTATTGGATATTTCCTTTTATAAGTACAATGGAAATAGGAGCATACCACAGTATACCACTTACTAGAAGTCACTTGTGGTGCTAAGCATGTTGTTACAGCACAGTGAATGGGTACCATAATTATGACTACCGCCTCAATTTTTGTGCGCTAAAAACGTTAAAATATTTATTTTTTATATGCTAATAATTTAAAAATACATCCTAAAAGCTCAAATGTATTTTCAAATAAAATTAGAACAAAGCATAATAAAACATTTAGCTGATACAACAATGAATATTAGAACTCACCAATGTGCAGCTAGATATATTTAATCATTTTGGAACTGCAGTGTGTAATAAATGCAGGGACAGTTCTTCCTTGATGTGTTTGAATCAGCAAGTCACCTACTTGTGTTTGAATAACTTGCATGGTTATGTTTTATGTTCTAGCATTTAATTTTCCTTTATAAAAGTTCTCCAAGTTATATTTTGTAATGGAACTGCTCTCTTGGTGCTTGTGTGTTGATAATGTAGCTAGCTTACTTCCTCACTAGTGATTCATTATTAAAAGGCAAAGGTGGCTGTAACACTTGCGGTGGGAGAGGAGAAGTTGGAGGGGCAGAATGTATAGCTGGTTACCATGGCTACGGATTTGATTCATAGAAGCCGTCTATTCAGCACCAACTTGTGTTGCCAACACTATACAGGAGTTTCTTCCTACTTTTTCACTTATTTGAAAAGAAATTTGTTGGTAGAAGTGGTAATCTGCTTGAAGCAAGTCCCACGTGTCATGTGCTACTCTTTATTATCAGTTTGCATCCTGTGTAAAAATGTAATTTTTTATATGATCACTGATTATTGTCTGTAATGTAAACTGTTTAATTTTTCATATTTAAGGGATTTACAATGAATCCAACATACGACTTGGTGCGTTCCATTCTCCAAACACCCTTTTCTTTATGGAAACATGATGACAAACATGATGTGGTAAATGTCGGTAGACTAACACCAGTGCTATGTTTAGAAAAACTTTGTAGCGGAGCATCTTCAAAGTATACCAGGAAATTTAAAACTCGTTGGTATGAAGAACATAACTCTGTCGGATTGAAGGGGCTGGGAAAAAAATACTAAGAAAATTGCAGATGCTCTTCGGGAAAGCTCACGTCTATATATTGTAAAATACAATGAGAACTGGATAAAGTCAACATGAAAAATTCAATGCCATGGCCGGGATTTGAACCACGGATCTCCTGGTTTCCGTCCAGGCGCTCTTAACCTTTGAGCTACCATGGCCAACGCACCGTCCTGACATTAAATTCTCCAGTTGACTCGTATATTTTCCCGGTAGACCACAACTGGAGAATTTAATGTCAGGACGGTGTGTTGGCCATGGTAGCTCAAAGGTTAAGAGCGCCTGGACGGAAACCAGGAGATCCGTGGTTCAAATCCCGGCCATGGCATTGAATTTTTCATGTTGACTCTATCCAGCAAACATCTTAGCCTATATACGGCTAGTGTGGAAAAATGATGAATTTCCATCAATTAACTAAAATAATACAATGAGAACGTTAAGCTTAACAGGCTTTTCATGCAATATTCCATTAGGGAAGTAGACAAGAAATGGCATTTTGTGGACATAATGAGAGCGAGGACTCTTTAAATAAAGGTAATTTTAAGGAACTTTTGGATTCATATACAGAGGGAAGTCCTATCGAAATTCGAAACCACTATTCCCGTATACAATCTCTTTTTGCGATGCTGAATTTGCAACTTTAGGTTAGCCAATTTTCTGAGTCACCTAATCAATCAGCCCAGAGCTGCGCCTGAATAAATGTCATCTTCAGATTGGGAAAAGGAATGTCTTTACATATTTGAACAGGGGAATATCACCAAAATACACACTTCAAGTTCACTTATTATTCACCTTCTAAAATTTCAGCCCTTTTACTGATGGTTTGGTAGCCACTGGTTTTCTCAAAGAAAGGCTGGAATTTTTTTTCTTAACAACTTATGCTTTGGAACTTGAGATTATGTAAAGCTGTTTTTCTGTAAACTGTATCTCTTTAACTGAGTTACTTAATAAGTCAAGAGACGTTTCTAGTTTGTTTATTGAATGAATTAAGAAATAAAAATTGGAAGACATGAAGGGGCAGCCACATTTTAAATTAGCATCACATATTAAATTCCGCATAAACTTAACTGCGGAAGCATCTTCTTTATCCAGTTTATTTAATCCAGATGCAAATACTTCAAAATTACCTCCACAATATACCACTGCTTTAAGTCAATCAATCAATCAATCATCAATTTATTCGTCCTTTAAATCTCCATACAAGATTATGGACATGTCAAAACAAAAATATTTACAAAATTTAAATACAGAAATTACACCAAAAAAAATGTATAAGAGTAAATGCCAAAATATAATAATATAACTTAACTTTCCAAATACTCTTGAATAGAATAAAAAACATGCTTCACTTAAAAATTTATGTAGTTTCAATTTAAAAATCTTTTGGTTGTCAATCTGTTTTAAATAAAGATGTAACTTACTGTACAGCTGGGTACCACTATAAGTGAAGGAATGTTTATATAGAGTGGTATTATGACTAATTGCTAGTAGGTTTGAACTGCTTCTTGTATCATGATGGTGTGTCACTGCATATGTTTTAAAGCAACTTAAACTAGCTTTTACATGTAAAAGAACTTTGTATATATATAAACATGGCAGGGTTATAATTTCCAGTTCTCTACAGCTCACATGTGCAGGTTGGTTCACTATTATTCTTAAGGCTCGTTTTTTCATTCGAAAAACCTTTTCTGACATATTTGAATTACCCTAAAAGATACCATAATTCATAAGGGAATGAAAATATGCAAAATATGCCATTCTGTCTTTACGTCTACTATCATTTTTAATGTTTTTAAGGCATAGCACTGCTTACTTAACTTTTTAATCAAATCTTCTATATGTACACTCCAATCCAAGTTTTGATTTAACCACAAACCTAAAGTTGTTGTATCTTTTACATATGAAATGTTGATGCCATTCAAATTAAGGTCAGGGAAGGTAATACTTCTATTTACTTTATGCCGAAAACCTATTGCTACTGTTTTATCTTTGTTTAAAATTAGTCTGTTTTGATCAAGCCAGGGCATAATAGTTTCATTAATTTAATTTACATTTTCAAGTAAATGGCCTTTATTATTACCAGTGATGAGTATGTTTGTGTCATCTGCAAAAATAGTAAGTTTAATATTTTCCTTATCTACATTATGGGTTATATCATTAATATAAACTATAAATAGAAGGGGGTCCAAGATAGAACCCTCAGGGACCCCACATTTTATAATTTTCATTTGAGAATATTCATCATAAGGTGTTCTAGTCTTTGCATCTAAAGATTGTAATTCCACTATCTGTTTCCTGTCTTTTAAATACGAGGCAAACCAGTTGTTTGCAGTCCCTCTGATGCCATATGAATTAAATTTGGATAATAATATATCATGATTGACCAGGTCAAAAGCTTTAGACAAATCTAAACATAACCCAATACAAAGTTTACTTTTACTATCCATATGTTGTTGTTGTTGTTTTCTTCAAATGGTAGGCTTTGGCAATGAAGCCATTAGCTCTCTTGCTCTCCAATATTTCTGTGTAGTGGGTCCGGCAGGTAGAGCTTCACAGGTTAAAACATGTTCTTCAGTCATTTCCTCTTCTTTGTTGCACAGAGGACAATTTGGACTCGTATAAATTCCTATTCTGTGTAAGTGTTTGGCCAAATAATCATGTTCCGTAAGTAATCTAAAATTTGCTACTGCAGCTTTACGTGGGATTTCTGGAATAATTTCTAGATTTTTAATTAAAATGATCCATTTTTTATCTTTGGCTTTGTTAGATATTGATTGGTTTTGTTTTTATATTTACTTTTGATTAATCTTTTTATGGATGTGAAGGGTAAGTTTTTATTTTTGTTCTGAATTAAATTTGCAGCTTTTTTGGCAAGAAAATCAACTGATTCATTTCCAGCAATTCCACAAAGTGCAGGTATCCACTGTAATATAATTCTTTCTGTAGTTTTTGAAGTTGTTGGATCATTTTGTGACATTCTTTAATTTGGATTGACCTCATTTTATATGAACTTATTGCACATAATGCTGCTTTAGAATCAGAAAGTATGACAGAATTTTTGAATTTATCTATTCTGTATAGAAGGTGTTGGAGTGAAGTATGAATAGCAGTTACTTCTGCATCAAAATTTGTTGTGTGGTATCCTGCTGGTTGATAGAATGAGAACAGTGCACACTTAATTCCTGCACCTGAGTTGTTGTCCAAGTTAGATCCATCTGTGTAGATATGTAACCATTCTTCAGGTGGGTATCTATTGTGACTTTGTGGGTTCGTGAAATGAAAAGTCCAATTGCACCACTCAAAAATGTTCTTTATTTCCACTGACTCACAGTTAAACACTTGCCAATTACACAGAATTACGTAATGCAATTCACCAGTTCGTCCGTTACCGTTCCGATGCATGTACACAGTCTTCTTGTCCGTTCGCTAGCTCGTCAAGCACTGACTGACTCACTTTCCTCCAGCCCGACGTGTTGCTTATATAGGGTCAGCTGGCCAATCTAGAAGGTTCTGGATTAGATGAAATATACCATAAGTTCGAGAACTCAGGTGGAACAGAAAGAGACGGCGCAGTGATGTTTTTTTCCAGCCACCCCTCGTTACCGCTATAAGACAAACGAGTGGGCGTGGCGAACGCCGACCGTCTCCTGCTGCTGCTGCTGCTGCCGGTTCTATAGGGAGTTCCGAGTTCGGGTGACACTATTGTTCACAGTTTATAATGCTAGTGCTTTTAGTACAGGTTTGGAGGTTTCAGATTTTGTAACTATTTGTTCTAAATCTAATTGAATATTAATTAGTTCAAAAGTCAGTGGGTTTTCTTTGATAAAAATGTTTTCTTTAGAATTAGGTTGTTTACTATTCATATTGCAGTATACTTCTTCTAGAAATTGCATAATAGCAGTATCAGTCGATCTACCTTTCCGAAAACCATGTTGCTGGTCTATCCATAGATTATGTTTATTAGAGAAAGACATTAACCTTCTAAACATTATTTTTTCGATAATTTTAGAAAAAGTTGATAGAGAAATTGGTCTGTAATTTTCTATTTCTTTTCGTGATCCTTTTTTAAATAGTGGTTTTATTTTTGAAATTTTTAAGCTGTCTGGAAATTTTCCTATATTAAATGAAAGATTTATTAAATAAGTTAAAGGTTGCTAATATGCACACCACATTTCTTTATTATAAGACTGGAAAGTTGATCAACCCCACAAGATTTGTATTTTTAAGGCTCTTTATTACCGAGTTAATTTCATTAATATCTGTTGGCAAAAGAAATAAGGAAAAGGGAAAATATGGTAAATTTTTTAACTCATCTATTTTATTCTTTTGGCTAAGCTTAGAATAATTATTTATTTCATTAAAATAGGTGTTAAAAGAATTCACGACTTTATTAGCTTCAGAAATTAGTTCACCATTGTATTTAATTGAATTGATATTGTGCAATTCATTATGTTTGCTTTCTCTCTTTTAATAATGTGCCAAACAGACTTGGTTTTATTAGTTGTTTCACATATTAGCTTGTTTATTGATAACCTTTTTGCTTGCTTAATGGTTTTGTTTTATATTTTCTTATAATTTTGCAGGTACACCCTGAAATCATGAGTTGTAACATTCTCTTTAACATACTTATTTAAGAATCTCAGCCTCTTACTTGAATTTCGTATTCCTTAAGTAATCCAGTCTTTACTTGCTCTTCAGGTATCACAATGTGTCACTACCTGTGTAGGAGCCAATGGAAGATCAAGATTATAATGCACGTGATTTAACTTGGCACTTTTTGCACTATCACTGTCTAGCAAGGCCGCTGGGTTTCTTCCCTTGGTATGGTCAGTCCCTTATTGTATTCCCTAATTACCTGCTGTGGTATGAGGGTAAGCACAAGTAGGCATCAGTGGTGTTTTAAGTGAAGCATCGATTGTTAACATGTTGGAAACGTGAAAAATCTTTTTAGAAGTTGAACATTTTGTAATTATTTTAAACATACTACTGGGAACAGTGCTAGTGTATGCATTAGTTCTAGGAGGCGTGGAAGAAGGGAAAAGCTATAAGATCAGATGGTAGGGAAATTGTGATTAAGGATCATACATTTTTTACAGACGAATGTAAAGTCCTAAAATGTAGAAGCCAACTATATCTGTGTCGAGCATAATGCAATGAATTGCTGCACCTATAGGTGCTTTATCTCGTACTGTGAAAAGAATACTTAAAGAACAAAATGAAGTGTTAGGAAGTGGTAATTTTATGGAGACTCCTGGTAAAACACGTCCGAATGCAAAACCCACAAAAACAGCAATAGACACTTTCTGTGCCGCTGCAATAAGACAATCTATTTATTCACTCTATCGGACTGATTAATCAAATGAAATGCACCAAATGAAATTTAGATTTGTAAAGAACTCACGCGGAGCAAAGTTTCTGATGGAACAGCCAGAAAGCGTTGCCAAAAGATTCGCATTTCTGAGAAAAGTGAAAGAGGTAAGGACTTTCGGTGCTCCTATTATTTACTTAGATGAAACCTGGATCAATATAAATCATAGTAAAGACAAAGTATGGAAAAGTGAAGAGGACGATTTTGAATTTCCACTATGCATCCCAATAGGCAAAGGACAGCATTTTCTTACATGTGGGGAGTTAGACAGGTTTCATTTCCAACGCTCTTCTGAGTGTTAAATCAAAATCAAGCAAAAACAACCATGAAAAAATGGATAGTGAAACATTTAAAAATTGGTTTATTAATCAGTTGTTACCCAACATTCTCCCAATAGTGCTGTAGTAATAGACAATGCCTCTTGTCATTCTACTCAAATTAACAAGGCTCCGATATCATCATCACTTAAATCAGTAATGCAATCATGGCTCTGTATCAATAATATTGAGTTTGATCCGCGTACCACCAAAGCTGTACTTTACGAATTAATAAAGCTGAAAAAAAGACGTTCTCAAAATTTAGAAATACCTAGATCGCATAGCACAAATGCACAGTAATGCTGTGATACGGTTACCTCTGTATCATTGTGATTTAAATGCTATAGAAACTTACATGAGCACAGATAAAAAAAAGATGTCCCAAAACACAATATGTCATTTAAGCATAGTGACGTAAAAGTGTTGGTTGATAGTGTAGTAGGTAAAGTGTCAGAACGAAATTGGCGGGGCGCTTGTGAACACATTGAAAATATAGAACAGTTTTATTGAAAGATGGATTAACAGATGAAATTAGTGATAGGTTCATAATTAATTTAGAAGATTTAGAAGATTTAATTAGATTAATTTAGAAGAATCAGACAGTGAACATAAGGAAAATTTTGAAATTTCTGACAATGAAGGGGAACAGGAACCTAATTTGGAGGACGAAGAAGCATCATCTGCCACTGATGTGTCTGCTCTGCCTGGCTGGCCATAAAAGAGGGATGGGTTAGAAAGAGATGGTGACTACCTATTTCTTTTTCTTTCTGCAAACCAGGGGCCAAGTTAAATCTCGTGCATTATAATATTTCTGAAAGCATCAATCCATGATGGGACTTTACAAACACTTTTTTCTCATTGGAGACTAACTTGTTTAAAGCATTTTTATTGGTTCACACAATCTATGCAGAGGGTGACGAATGCAAGTTACATGAATTATATTCGAGAAATTTCCACCTTGCCTTGACAAAGCATGTGATGTGCTACATTCTTAATTCCTGACAAACACTGCACTATCTGGGAACACTGATTCACACTAATAGATTTTGATAAGGTTGGCAAAATGGTATTTTCCCATCAGTAGTAAAAGTGCTTTTTAACTCTAGTATATACTGAAGCAAATGTTCACATACACCTGATTTCACTTTTGGTATTTTTAATTCAAAATGGTATTTAGCATTTATGTGTTCTAGTTCTAACAATACTGAGCTCAGCATATTACGTAATTGCTTAGCCAGTCAGGGCTTGTAGAGACGAGCAGAGATCTCTCAGTTTGCGTAACATTTCCTCTGTAGTTTTTCTCAGAGCTATGCTAATGCTATGCTTGGCCTGTAAGTCAGCTGCAACCTTACGACTGTCATATGCAACAGGTGCAACCTTCTTCAGCTCCTCTTCAGCCTGCTCCAACAACATCAGGATTTCGTCCTTTTGTTCTTTGTAGTTTGTCCAGACTTTGTGTGTGCCTGCAGACAGCATTGTCATGAATATTTAACTCTTTGCTTCTTGTTACCAGATCAGAAAAGGAGAAGTTTTTACATACTCTGACCAAGGCTAGGCATACCAAACCTCTGGGGGAAGAGATGATGTTAACAAAGGCAGAGAGATCTAATGGCTACAGATATAGCTCAGTGGGGTTCCTAATGTTTCCAGAGTGAGCCTCCCAGCCACCTCTTTAACGGCACCCCGCTATTCTCATAGAGAAGTTCAGACAGAAGGCTACTGAAAATTTGGTGTTTGTATGACCTCAATTTTGGATTTTCTCTGATTGATGGACAAAGCCCATTCTTGCTTGAGCATGCATCTGTACACAGGGAACAAATGAAGTGGGGTAATCTGCCAGCCACCTACGGAGGAACTGGAGGTGTTACACAAAGAACAATATACAACATCCGCAATTTTTTAGTTTATAGATCATATATTGGAGGCTTTTGACAATGATAACAACTGTGCAGGCTTACTAATAGATTTAACCAAGGCATTTGACATGATTCATCATGAAATTCTGTTGCAAAAGCAGTACTATTATGGGATAAGGGGAATAGTATGGGATTGGTTCCAGTCATATTTAAAAAATCGGAAACAAATGGTGGAAATCACAAATGTTGATGAGCGGAACGTCATACATAATCACTATTCAAAAATGAAACAAATCAAATATGGAGTTCCCCAGGGATCCATACTAGGGTCCGTCCTCTTTTTAATATTCATAAACGACTTCCCAAATTATTTAAATCCAAATCACGTAACTATGTTTGCTGACGACACAAATGTTATAATAAAGGGAAATGAAAATCCAAAACATATAACCAGTAAAATTGAAACTTGGTTTGCTGAAAACAATTTGCTTATTAATACAAACAAATCTTCAGCAATATCATTTTGCCACAAACAAAATAAAAATGTTGTGAAACCTGACATCAAGTTGTATGATGTGTATGTCTCTTATGTGACAGAAGCAAATTTTCTGGGAGTATGGGTAGATCAGCATTTAGACTGGCAAGCACATGTAAAGAATTTAGTAATAAAGTTAAATAAATTCTACTTCTCGTTAAGATTAATAAAAAACGAGTTGAATGCAAGTGACATGAGAACCTTATATTTTGCATATGCAGAAAGTCTAATGAGGTATGAAATTATATTTTGAAGGGCGGGGGGGGGGGGGGTAGTAGAGACAGTCACTTGGTTTTTAAAGTACAAAAGAGAATTGTTAGATGCCTAATGTCAGGAAAAAAATATGACTCCTGCAGGAACTTCTTTAAGGAATTGAAAATCTTGACTCTGCCCAGTCTTGTATATATACTGTTTGCTATGTTATACAAAACAAAATCTTGAAAATTTCACCACAAATAATCAAATACACCATCATAACACCAGAGGTAAAACAGACTTAAGAACAATAACACATAGAACTACACTTTATTCCAAAGGAATTAGATATTCAGCAGTCATTCTGTATAATAAACTACCGGCCAATCAGAAAAACATAAAATCTAAGTTGTGTTTCAAGCTATTGTTGAAAAAAATTTTATTAAGCGATTCATATTATGACGTAAGTGAATTTCTAGATACACTGAAGCTGGCCATATAATTGTATATATTTGTGATACCATTTTAAATGCTGTAACTGTCGAGTCATGCAACTGTATATATTTATGAGTTCATGCTTAGATCTTAGTAATTACACTTGATGCAATTTATTTTTTATACTTTATATTATTTGTATTGTAAATATTTGTATTGACGTATCCAATGTCACTGTATTGACTTAACAGATGAATAAACCGTCGCCGCCACCGCCACCGCCAATGCCACCGCCACCGCCACCGCCGCCGCCACCACCACCACCACCACCACCACCACCACCACCACTACTATATTGAAGTTTTGCTTTTGTTTGAAAAAATTCTACATGGAAGCTTACAGAATGTTGTAGGAGGCATATGGGGATGATGTTCTAGCACAGTCCACAGAACTTCAACAGTTCAATAACAAAGCAAGGGGGGCCAGCAACCGCAATAAACGAAACCATGATTAATACAACTGGCATCATTGTTCATGAAGATCGATGAGAAACAACTGACAATCTTGCATAAATGTTGCAGATTTCCCATGGTAGTATTTTTTCAATTCTGCATAAACACTTAAACATGAGATGTGTTTGTGTGAGCTAGGTGGCAAGACTATTGACTCCTGAACAGAAGTTGATGTGGTGGAAGTGTGTATGGAACTGCAATGTCTGGTTGAGATGCATGGAGATACATACCTGAAAAAGGAACAAAGGGGGAAGTTCCAATGTGTAAGGATTATGATACAATGAAGCACAAAATTAATACGATTTTGAGTCGAGCTAATACTCAATGCTCCACTTATTGCTAGTATTTACCTAGAACGCATTTTGTTAGGATCTTCCTAACATCATCAGCTGTTGTCGACTAATGGATATTGTATAATATAAAGTATTAACCGGGCTTGTGGGCCTTGGTCTACTGGGCTCCTTCTTCATTTTCCCAGACGTTTCGTCTGCGGCTGCGACAGACATCTTCAGTGGCAGTGCGATCGGAGTGTCCCGGTGGAAGTCTCAACAGCCTCATTGGAGGCGATAGGTGCATCTCTGTCGGTATCTTGATGAACTTGAAGTTTCGGTTTTCTTCAAAGGTAGTGTCAAAATTAAACAATTTTCTTTCATATTTCTTTATGAAGATCTTTTCCCACGTGGTTAATGCAGCTGGACCTTATACACTTTTTGATAAGTGGATTTCTCATTCTATATCATGATTCTCCTTCCAAAAATGGTACGCTACCGCCAATTTATCTATTTCTTTGTTCCTGATGTTCCTAAAGTGCTCTTTAAGCCTAATGTTCAAGTTCCTTTTAGTTTTTCCAATGTAAGAGTTGTCACAGCCTTTGCAGTTTATCCGGTACACACCTGAGTTTTTGTCTGTGGGTATCTTCTTTGTATTATGTGATTTCAAAAGGTGTTGTACACTAAATTTGTTCTGTTGGGCCAAAGTAATATTGTGCTTTTTGAAGACTTTTCAGAAAAGGTGTGTAGCTCTGGGATGATATGTAAATTTTCTGTATGAAGTTTCATTGCTGATTGGGGAAAGAGTAGTTACTTGTTTGCATTTTTGTTGTCTTTTGAATTTATCAATTTTCTTTTTGACCAATTCAGCACTGAATCCATTGTATTCTGCAATGTGAATGATATTATTGTACTCTTTGATATATTCCATCTTGTTTAAAGGTGCATTAACCAGCCTGTAAGTTAAACTGTTGGTAACAGCATGCTTGTGTTGTCTTGGGTTATATCCATCTGCTTTTATGAAATTTTCTGTGTGTGTTCAACAAACCAACATCCATTAGTCAACAGCAGCTGATGATGTTAGGAAGATCCTAATAAAACGTGTTCTAGGTAAATACTAGCAATAAGTGGAGCATTGAGTATTAGTTTGACTCAAAATTAAATTAATTTTGTGCTTCATTGTATCATAGTCCTTACACATTGGAATACATTTATACATCTTGTTATTCATGACTGCACCCTTAATCTTGGAGTCTGTCGCCTTACTCATCTGCTCACTAGCATGTCCACTGTTATACTCACGCTATCATCCATGAGGTACTCATTCATACCGCATGGCACATGTGCCGTGCTACATAAATTGTTCCAGAATTTTCTAGAACTGGTTTACAAAGTTGCACGCATGAACCACTTCCACTATAATGCTAATAATTATGGAAGTTTTGTAACAAAATTGATAAATTTAGAATAAACAAAAACCTATATGTGACACTATTATTCAATACAAACACAAAAACATATATTACATATATAAGAAATAAAGTCAAAATGAATATTATAATAGGAATAACATGTAAATGAAATAAATATAGGGAAAAAGTTGCCTTAAGTTAGAACGCTAAGATGAGCCGGATACATAAACAGTAGGACAATAGAGGCAAAAATTCCTCTCACAGCCCAGAGCCAGAAACAATGTCGAGTTTTAAGGAAAATATTTAGAGGCAGGATGATGTACCGTTATGATGCCAAGGGGTCATACAACCCTAGGAGATGGACTTGTGACTGCTGCACAGATTAAAGTGAATGGAAATGCCCAATTAGGTAAAATCGTAGTAATAAACTCTCCCAATAAAATGCGGTGTAAACCACGTGATAGGTGTGAAATAGAGAACAAACAGAAAAGGGGTGGAGATAGACAAACAAACCTAGGAAAGAAGCTGAGAGTATATCGAGATTCAACTGTATTGGAACACCACAGTGAAGCGAAAAATTATTAAATTTTAGATGAGTCGCGTTTTTTACACATCTGCTTCACTTTCGTACCTATTTTGAGGACATGTTTCGCAAATCTTCGCTTGCATCTACGGCTCTTGTGCGACTGACGCTAGATCCAGCGGTGTGGGTAATTCTGGGGTTGTTGCTGCCATCTGTTGATTTAGTGATGAACTGAAATGTGGGATTCTCTTCTAGCGGGATTTCAAAGTTCATTAGTTGGTTTTTATGTTTTTCTATGTATATCCTCTCCCATATGACGAGTTCACTATGTTTTTGTACGTATTTTAGTAATTTTGTGCTATCTTCAATTTCATGATTTTCAGACCAGAAATGAGCTGCTATTGCGGACTTATCAATATTTTTGTATCTTAAGTGCCTGAAGTGTTCTTTCTTTCTAGTGCCTATGTTCCTTTTTGTCCTTCCTATGTAAATTTTTTCACAGTCTTTACACTTAATTTTGTAAATGCCTGACTTTTCCTCTGGTCACTAGAAAGAAAGAACACTTCAGGCACTTAAGATACAAAAATATTGATAAGTCCGCAATAGCAGCTCATTTCTGGTCTGAAAATCATGAAATTGAAGATAGCACAAAATTACTAAAATACGTACAAAAACATAGTGAACTCGTCATATGGGAGAGGATATACATAGAAAAACATAAAAACCAACTAATGAACTTTGAAATCCCGCTAGAAGAGAATCCCACATTTCAGTTCATCACTAAATCAACAGATGGCAGCAACAACCCCAGAATTACCCACACCGCTGGATCTAGCGTCAGTCGCACAAGAGCCGTAGATGCAAGCGAAGATTTGCGAAACATGTCCTCAAAATAGGTACGAAAGTGAAGCAGATGTGTAAAAAACGCGACTCATCTAAAATTTAATAAGCTGAGAGTAGGTTGAAGTGGAAAGTGTCACTCTGGTGTTTACAACAAAAGGAAGAAGATACGTTATTTTAATATCTGATGGAGAGATAGTAGCTGAGTTATGTTTCAAACATGGTGTGCTTAAGTATTGTTGAAGAGGCAAGATGACGCAACAAGAGTGATAGCAAGTGAGGAAAACAGAGAAATCCAACAAGTAATATATGTGGGAATAAACAAGTCAGGAAATTGAAACAGGACTTTTCAATGACTAGTGAGAACTGCTGGACCCTGAGAAAGAGAACTCCTGCTCGCCAATACATAATTCTAAACAAGCACAAAGATGGTTTGCAGTGCAGTACAAAACAGCCACATCCAAATGGAAACAAACCCAAGTTGGATTACCCCAAGGATCTGTTACAAGTGCTATTCTCTTTAATATATTTATAAACGACCTAGCAGATGCACTGAAGAAACTAGATAACATACAAGTGGGAATGTATACCGACAACCTAGTAATATGGACCTCGGAAAAGAATATAAGTTCTGGGAAACATTATAAAAAGTTACAAAAAACAATGGAGAATGCAATTATAGTACTGGAACAATGGACTAACCATAACAATATGGAGATAAACACAGAAAAAACCGAATATCAACTGTTTACAATGCAACACAAAACAGAAAATATATGTCTGCAAATCAATAACAAAAATTTACAAGAAGCATCCACAACAACATATCTAGGAATAGAACTAGACCGGAAACTATCAATGAATGAACATGTAAACAATGTAACAAATAAGATCAACAAAAAGAACAACATCTTAAAATGCCTAGGAGGGAAAAAATGGGGTGGAAATATGGATCTCCTTAACAACACATATAAAAAATACATAAAACCCAACTTACTATTTGGAGGAGAACTGTAAGCAACAGTAAGCAAGAAACTCAAAAGGAAAATAGAAACCTCACAAAACAATTCACTAAGAATAATAACAGGAGCTGTGAAAACCACACCAATTGCCATACTACAGAGCTTCACAAAAAATATGGCCATAGAACTGGAACATGATCTAAACGCAATTACCCTAGCACAAAAACTGCTAGTTAACAAAAATAGACACAAGTGGTATCACACAGCAGATAATATAAGCAATCTAAAAACCCAAACAAGCTTCAGAACATACATCAATAACTCAAAACACAAGAACATAATAACAACAAATATAACAAGAGAGGAAACAAGCCCAACAGAATATATTGACATACATTATAAGAATGACCTGTTATATACAATACATAAGCAAAACAAGTTATCAGATGAAATGAGAGCAATAGCAATAGCCACAGAAAATGAAAGATATCCAGAAAAAAAATGGCTCCGAATATATACAGATGTATCCTTTATAAATGAACAAGATGCTGGTGCAGCAGTATACTAAATAATCTAATTACAATAATAAATCATAAACTATACACTATTACACTTATATACATACTATTTATTTAGTCAATATTATCTAAGATATTCGTCAGTTGAATAATAGCAACGTTCCATACAAAATTTCTTTAATTTTTTCTGGAATATTTTAAGATTATGAATATTTTTCAGATAAATAGGGAGTTTATTAAACAGTTCATGAGCTGCACTGCAGCAGTAGGTCTGGTTTTATATAGTTCTAATATGTGTGAGTGTAAATGAAAATTTGTATTTCCTCTGGTGTAGTGCTCATGTATTTGTTTATTTGTTTTACCTTTATCTTGTCTGTTAAATAATTCTACTATTACTTCATATATGTAAAGTGAATATACAGTTAAAATATTTAGGTGTTTGAAGGTTTGCCTACAAGAGTCTGTTTGTTTCATTCCCATAATTAGTCTTATTGCTCTTTTTTGGAGAAGGAATACTCGGTTAGTGTGTTTTTCAGCACAAGGTCCCCACACTGTTAACCCATATGATATATGCGGGTATATCAATCCATAATATAACATTGTCTGTGTATTAACATCTACTATGTTCATCATTTTTTTCATTACGAATAACCCTGAGCTCATTTTGTTTCATATATGATCAATGTGTTTGTCCCATTTAGGTTTTTATCCACAATTAGTCCTAGAAAATTTGCGCTATCGGCTGCATTTATTTCCCTGTTTCCAATTATTATCTTTGTATTTGATGGCGACCTGTTCTGTGGAGTTTGAAACTGAATGTAATTTGTCTTATTTAAGTTTATGTGTAAGTTATTGGACCTAAAGTACTGTATAACTCGTGTTATATTACTTACTGTTGTATTTTCCAAAGCCTGTATTTACTATTGATGTGTCATCAGCATACATAAATATTTTCCCTTCACTGATATTTGGAAGGTCATTGACATGTATTATAAAAAGTAGGGGGCTGAGGACGGAACCTTGAGGCACTCCACATGTCACCAGTTTACTATTTGAATAGTATTCTGTGATGTTGATTCCTAGCATGTGTAATTTTTACCTGTTGGGATCTTTGGTTAAGATATGTTCTAATTAAATTGTTTGGAATTTCACGTATTCCATAATGATTCAATTATTCAAATTATTTAGCTATGAGGGTGAACAAAACACTAACCAGAATTATGTTTTTAATTTCTATTGAATCCACCAACTAAAACTAAACAACCACATCATTTTTAAATAGTCTCCTGAATTCAATACACATGCAATTGAATTTGTAATTCTTTTATGCCATCCTCAAAGAAAGAAGACTAACATGTGTTACAGCCAGTTATAGATGTACTCCTCTTACTACTGCATTGTCATTAAATTGTTTTACTCCCACTTCTACTTTTAGTAGCCCAAACAAATGATAGTTACTGGGTAACAAAACTGGACTATACGGAGAATTCTCCATAGTTGTCCAATGGGTTAAATTAAATTTAAAGGTGAGGAACATGTTTCAGAGCCTAATTTCCTCCACTGTCAACTGGACATTAACTGGTTCTCAGTGGTATAGCTGGCGATATTTTGTCATAAAAATATTTTGTTGTAAAAAATATTTTTTCGACAAAATATCGCCAGCTACACCACTGAGGACCAGTCGATGTCCGGTTGACAACTAAGGAAAGTAGGCTCCGAAACATGTTTCGGGAATGTGTGTTTGGAAGAATTTAGTAACAGTTACGTCAAAATTAATCATAAAAACTATTTTTAGTTGATTTATTGACACTCGTCACTTACTTTTTTATATTACTGAGGCACTAGTTTCAAAGGCTATTGACTCCATTTTCAACCTCTCTCCAACTAGCATCTGTTGTTGTCTGCTCTCCTCTCTCTGGTGGTGGATATATGACAAAAAAGTTCATAGTTCCACCACCAGAGAGAGGAGAGCAGACAACAACAGATGCTAGTTGGAGAGAGGTTGAAAATAGAGGCAATAGCCTTTGATACTAGTCCCTCAATAATATAAAAAAGTAAGTGACGAGTGTCAATAAACCAACTACAAATAATTTTTACGATTTCCAGGAAATTTAAAAGTAAGTGTTGTTTAGTGTCATTAATTGACTCACCTTTAAATTTAATTTATTACTACAACACTGTTTTCAACACTTCCATGAAAGGAAATTGTCAATGGGTTTCCTCACTTCAACTTCATGACACAAATTTTATTTAAAGAATCCTCACTTTCATTATATCCACAAAATGTCATTTCTTGTCTACTTCCCTAATGGGATATTGCATGAAAAGTCTGTTAAGATTCACGTTCTTTTTGTATTTTACAACATATAGACGTGAGCTTTCCCAAAGAGCGTCTGCAATTTTGTTAAGTGTTTTTTCCCAGCTACTTCAATCCGATACAATCATGTTCCTCATACCAATGAGTCTTAAATGTCCTGGTGTATTTTGAAGATGTTCAGCCACAAAGTTTTTCTAAACATAGCATTGGTGTTGGCCTACCGACATTTACCACGTTGCATTTGTCATCATTTTTGCATAAAGAAAAGGGTATTTGGAGACACACCAAGTCAGGTGTTGCATTTATTGTAAATCCCTTCAATATGAAAAATTAAACGCTTCACATATCAGACAATAATCACTGATCACATAAAATATTGTTTTCACACAGGATGCAAACTGATAATAAACAGTAGCACATTACACGTAGGGCTCGCTTCAAGCGGGTTGCCACTTCCAGCAACAAGTTCTTTTCAAATAAACGAAAAAGTAGGAAGAAAGCCCAGTATTATGTTGGAAAAATGAGTTGGTGCGGAGTATACGGCTTCTATGAATAGCATCTGTAGCTATGGTAACCAGCAATACATTCTGCCCCTCCAACCTCTCCTCTCCCGCTGAAGTGTTACGGTCACCTTGGCCTTTTAATAACAAACCACTAGTCGGGAAGTAAGCTAGCTGCATTATCGACACATGAGTGCCAAGAGAGCTGCTCCATTACAAAATATAGCTTAGAGAACTTTTATGAAGGAAAATTAAATGCTAGAACATAAAACACAACATGACATTAGCACGTTGGCCATAGTAGCTCAATGGTTTAGAGCAACTGGACGGAGACCAGAAGATCCGTGTTTCAGATCCCGGCTATGGCATTGAATTTTTCAGTCTGGCTCTAGCCTTTCATAGTGTGTCCTACACACGACTAGTGTGAAAGAACAATTAATTTCCATTAATTGTACCTAATAGTGGTCTGAGCTATAAAGCCCGGGCCTTAAAGTACTAGCAGCATAGTAAGTCGCCATTAAGGTAGTTGTCTCATGTGTTTATGAGAACTCCTAGTTGCTTAACGGGAAAAAACTCGAGTCAGTTGGAGAATTTAGTGTCATGTTGGCACGTTGGCCATAGTAGCTCAATGGTTTAGAGTGGCTGGACGGGGACCAGAAGATCCGTGGTTCAGATCCCAGCTATGGCATTAAATTTTTCAGTCTGGCTCTACCCTTTCATTACCATGTAAGTTATTAAAAAACAAGTAACTGACTCGGCGAATCAAACGCATCAAGGAAGAACCGCCCCTGCTAATTGATATATAAGAAAACAATTTTACCTTCAATTTGGCTTGAAGTTTTTCAACTGTTGCATTTATAGGTCCATGTTGTTCATGTGGAAGACAATTCCTCAGATCCTGAGCGGTGTTTACCAGATCTTGAATCCATTTCTCATTCACTTTTTCAAAGAAATTCTAAAATGGAAAGAATAAACATATCAGTGAGCTTGACAAGGATGTAAATATAACTGTAACAAAATTTAAAGATAAGCTAAGTTTTTACCTTGTGTGACTCCATGGTTCGTTTTGTATCTATATGCTTCTGAGCAATAAGTTTCTCAGCCATCTGGAGCCATTCTGAGATGTTCTTTTCACTCTCTCGGAAGTTGTGCCAACATCTTATGGCCTCTTGGAGTTTCTGATAACAAACAACATTACAATTAGTGCATGGTGGGTAAACATTTAAAAGCACACTAAATGATAAAAATTGTCAAAAATGACAAATTTAGATTTTTGTATGGTTTTAATAACTACAATTTTCTTTTTAATTTTACGTATGTTTTATGGTTTTAGACAAAATACTTAAATTACAAATGTGAATTCATAACACTTCACAGAAAAGCAGTGAAACACTACGTGCTTTGGATCACAGAGGTAAACTTTAGCCTATCTTTTAGGGAAAGTTTTGCTCCCCAAATGAATATCTCATGAATATCTCATCCACATCATCAGCTTGAACCATCAACAAACTTGTTTTTTATTTTTGAGTTTCTGAGTCACTATGTTTACACTCAACTTTACTTACTATGTTGTTGTATATTTGAAACGTTTTCAAGATCATTCGATCTCATCCTCAGTTGTTTGGTGACTAAAGGAACATTCTTCCTCCTGCACTACTATGGTGCTCTGATCCCTTTGCCATCTGGTGTTAGGGGCACTAAGTTTTAATAGTTCATTTAATGCTGGGATTTCAAAATTTATTACTTTATCCCGGTTTTTGGATATGCATATTTTTTCCCAAATATCCAATTCTATAGGTTTACTTAAAGATTTTAACAGTTTTCTGTTATGGCCAATGTTGTGGTTTTCTGTCCAAAAATGGTGTGACACTGCAGATTTTTCTGTTTCTTTCAACTTTATGTTCCTCTGGTGTTCTTCTTGCCTGGTTAACAAGTTTCTCTTAGTTTTTCCTATGTAGCTTTTATCACAGGTTTCACAGTTTATCTGATATTTTCCCAATTTCAAAGTGTTGAGGATTTCATATTTTAGTGGCTTATTTAGCAGGTTGTTCAGACTGAATTTGTTTTGGGGTGCTAGTTTTAAGTTTAGTCTTTTGAAGATTCGTTAAAATTTTCCAAAAGCCAATAGATGGTAGGTGAATTTTCTATATTGCCAGTTTGTGTTTTTAAGTGGTGTGAGAGTGGTGTTTTTTGATATTATCTTGAGTTTTTCCTTTCTTTTCATCATGTTCCTTATGATGGCTGGGTTGAATCCATTTAATACTGCTATCTCTTTTATGTGTTGTTCTTTCAAAAACTCCTCCTTACTCAGTGGGATGTTGTATAGCCAGTGAAATAGACTTCTAAAGACAGCTAGTTGGTGTGAAACTGGGTTGTATTCATTTTTCTTTATGTAATTATCTATGTGTGTGGGCTTCCTATATATTCCAAAATCTAAACAATGACAATTTCTAGTTATCTTGAGGTCCAAAAGGGGTAGGATATTGTCTCCTTCTACTTCCATTGTAAACTGGATATGATTATCTTGCAGGTTTAGTAATTTTAGAGAATCTTCTTTAAGTTTCTCCAGAATGATAGCAAAAACATCATCGACATATCTCCGCCAAAATTTGTAAATCTGTGGATATATTTGGGAAAAAATATTCATAACAATAAACCGGGATAAAGTTATAAATTTTGAAATCCCAGCATTAAATGAAGTATTAAAACTTTGTGCCCCTAACACCAGATGGCAGAGGGATCGGAGCACCGAAGTAGTGGAGGAGGAAGAATGTTCCTTTAGTCACCAAACAGCTGATGATGTGATCGAATGATCTTGAAAACGTTTCAATTATACAACAACATAGTAAGTGAAGTTGGGTGTAAACATAGTGACTCATAAATCAAACTCAAAAATGAAGAATACTTCACTGTTAATAATGCTCCTGCTTATAATATTTTTAACAAACTTGTTGTTAACGTTACTGTCGCTAGATGTCACTATATTACTGTTACTTTACTGCATTTCTCTAAGAAATATAAAATTCCTGATAGTAAAAGATCTGGTATTTATCAATTTAATTGTTTCGATTGTGATAAAGTTCATAAAAGACAAAACGTAATTTGGAAACCAGAACAAAAGAGCATTTTCGTAACATTAAGTATAAACAGACTGATAAATCGGCCGTAGCAGATCATTTTGGTCATTTAACCATGAAATAAATCCAGACGTTAAATTGTTAAAACAATTAAATGGTCTGATAGATTTAATGGTTTGGGAAAAGATATTTATTTTAAAAAATAAACATCGCTTAATGAATTTTGAAATACCGGTAGTTGATTCTGATTTTAAATTTGTTTCATTTCAGCTGTTGGTAGTGCTAAGTATTCAAGTCATGTTGTTTCTTACTTTAGAAACATATGCCAGTTGTTTTCTTTGTTCTTGCTTTAAAGAGCCTTTTGTGTCAATGACATTTTCTGCAACACATGATCTTTTTCTCAGAAACTATTCGGAATAGAAAACTCACATTTTAGGATAATAAAAGCAACCTCTATGTGCTGTTTTAGATTTCTTTTGGTTTCAGTAACAATGTTTCTTTAAAAAAAAATATATGGAATATATCAAAGAGTACAATCATATAACTCATGTTGCAGAATACAATGGATTCAGTTCTGAATTGGTCAAAAAGAAAATGTATAAATTCAAAAGACAACGGAGATGCACACAAATAACTACTCTAAAATAAGACCTGAAGCTTTCCTGGCGATGAATATGCTCAAGTTCTTCTCGGGCAGCAAGCCTGGTGAAAAGACAATTAGAAATCGACATTTTGGGAGTGTGCATTTCTCCCATCATCAGGATATTTAAACATCTGTTGAGACCAGTGAAAGACAAACTGGACTTCCAAGTTCTGGGAGTGTACCGCATTCCCTGTGAATGTGGGACACCGTATATAGGACAAACTGGAAGGACCATCTCTACCAGAATAAATGAACATGAATGAAGCACTTGTTTAATGCAATCTGAGAAGTCTGGGCTGGTAGAGCATTGTTTTTATAACGACCATAGAGCCAATTTTCGGGAGACGACCATCTTGGCAAAATGCAACAGTTACTGGGAGCGGAGAACAAAGGAGGCTTTGGCCATTTCCTACGAGAGGAGCACGCTTAATAGTGATGCTGGATTTCAGTTCAGCTCCTCTTGGAAACTGGCCTTAAAAATGGAAATCCATTGACTTAAGAAGCACAGATGAATACAGCTTAATAATCAAGTTAAGTAGTTACGTTTCTTTGACCAAATTAATTTTCTATACTCATGCCATCTCCTGACCTGGCATTTAATTTACTGAAAACAGCCTTTTTGTTCAGTAATGTGAATTTTGATAGTGTTTTGTCTTTATTTATATTTGTGTTATATCCAGTGATTCATTTGTGGTTAGAACATTTTATAAATATCCTGATGACGGGAGCAATGCACACTCCCAAAACATAAATTTCTAGTCATCTTTTCACCTGGCTTGCTGCCCGAGAAGAAATTGAAAATAACTACTCTTTCCCCAATCAGTAATAAAACTTCATACAGAAAATTAACATATCATTCCAGAGCTACACATCTTTTCCAAAATGTCTTCAAAGAACACAACATTCCTTTGTCCCCACAGAACAAATTCAGTGTACAACACCTTTTGAAATCACATAAAACAAAGGAGAAATCCACAGACAAAGAAATCAAGTGTACACCCAATTAATTGCAAAGGTTGTGACAACTTTTACATTGGCAAAAGAAAAACAAATTTGAACATTAGGCTTAAAGAGCATTTTAGGAACATCAAGAACAAAGAAATAGACAAATTGGCAGTAGCACACCATTTTTGGAATGAGGATCATGATACAGAATAAGAAATCCATTTATTAAAGTGTTGAGGGTCTAACTGCATGAACCACATGGGAAAAGATATTCATAAAGAAATAGGAACGAACACTGTTCAATTTTGACACCATCTCTGAAGAGAAATCAAAGTTCAAGTTCATCAAGATACCAACAGAGACACCCCTATCGCCTCCAAGGAGTTCACCAAATCAACATTCAATAGTCGACATTAGCTGTAGATGTTAGAAAGGTCCTAGGAAAACATGTTCTAGGTAAACACTAGCAATATGGAGCATGAAGTACTATACCTTGTTTCACGTAAGCTTGCCCAGTATCTCTTAACGGTCACGTGACCTATTCACCTCTCCTTGGTTGCTGTTGTGGTAATGACTGTCGTGCGGTAAAAATTAGTTCGTTATTTAACATGGTGATATATCATTATATGTTGGAAGAGAATTGTCAAATTTATATTTTCTTAACTGTTTTAATTAAATATATTACACAACAGTTGATTTATCTGAAATGCATGTTAATTCTTAAACGAAGTAAAGAGCAGGTTCCTTTGCTCTCAAGCACATGGCACGATAGCACGTCATTTAGCGGTAGTGGTGACATTTGTTTATGACTTTTATCACTGACCTTGTTTTGAACTGGATTAGTCATGCATCGCCATTCGAGAGTGCGGGAGCTAAATTATTTTATTGATCGTTTACTGCGCATGTGCTTATTATATGTATAATGGCAGAGTCTACCGCCAGTTTTTCGCTGAAGTATCGCAAGGATAATTATTTACAAACAGGCGAAAAAAGAATTGTGTTGCATGTGTTTAATGCACTCACAGAGAAGAATTCGTCTTTGTCAGTGAGAGAAGTCGAAGAGCTGTGCTCTGAGTTACAGGTGTGAGTGTTAGATCCGTAGGAACATCGCGACATGAAATTGAGGAAACAGGAAAACTTAACACTCTAGGCAAAAGCAGGAATAAACAAAAGTGCGTGCTCGGAGAAAATACGTGAAAAGTGTTGTGCGTCGTCATGTGTGTAGTTTTTCTTTAGAAACGAACTCCCTGACATAAGTAACATTTCGTCTGCTGTAATTGAGGATACAGATTTACCAAATTTCAGGAGATTGCTTATACAGCTGGGATTTGTGAATGAAAAAAGAGGCAAGAAAAATGTGCTAAAAGACAGAGGCGATATTGCTGTGTGGCGAAGACGCTATTTTAAGGACAACCACACTGCACCGAGATACAAATCGCTAAATATACACGAAGAACACACGAAAAGTAAAGTATGGTGTGACACGACTTTTAAGACTGAAAGACAAGCATTTTTGAAAGATATGTGTTCTGGTTTAAAAATCTCAGTGGAAAAGGCCAAAGGCCTTTCATTATAAACTCTTTCAGTTTCATTGCTCAGTCATTGTGTTTCAATTTGCTCAGTTCATTATAAACTTGTATTTTTGCATGCCTTCATATCCTTATTTGTATGATTTTTGTATGATTTTATTTATCTTCCTGGCAATTATTACGAAATGTGACGGGAAGGCTCCGCCTATGGCCTATTACGCGAAAGCATTAGCCAATTAGGGCGAGGGGGAGGGCTGTTGAACGCGGAGTGATACATTTCAGCCGGGCAAGGTTATATGAAACAGATATTAGTTTGACTCAAAATTATATTAATTTTGTGCTTCATTATATCACTGTACTTACTTTTCAAGATAATAATTGATAAATATTAAAAGCAGAAGCATTATTAACAGTGAAGTATTCTTCATTTTTTAGTTTGATTTATGAGTCACTATGTTTACACTCAACTTTACTTACTATGTTGTTGTATAATTGAAACGTTTTCAAGATCATTCGACCTCATCCTCAGCTGTTTGGTGACATAGTAAGTAAAGTTGAGTGTAAACATAGTGACTCATAAATCAAATGCAAAAAATAATTCATGTTAGATTTTAATCCTAAGACAGTATAATTGTGAAGAAAGATCATATATTTCTTAATAAACAAACTTTTTGTAGTAAATTTGATCTGTAAACCTAAGAGACACATATTTATAACCTGTAAACATTTCAATTTGATATGTAGAATAGTTTCTGAGACAACGGTTCATGACATTTTAATGTTGGAACTACCCTTAGCTGACAGCTTCTCTAAAGAGAAGATACCAACCATTTCCCACTGTTGTGCTAGCTGTGTGACTCTAGCAAATCACTCATTAAGCTGCGACATCTTCAGCCGGAAGTCTCCTGTGTATATGCCTTCGCTGTGGTCCACAGACTTCACGATACTTTGGAATACTTTGTTCTTGCTTTCAAACATCGACTTGTAGTACAGGGTTCTTGAAAATAATGCCTACAATATAAACAAACAAAAATTGTATATAGACATTTGTTTAATATATTTATTTACTTGCATAACCTACTCTTTTTACACAATATTTATCATGTGAGGATAAACAAAACTCCTGGAAAGAGCTCACCCCAACCAAGGTTTCAAACCCCAGTCATCTTGAAGATAAAGCACACGTTATCCCCGTAACACAAAGGTGGGCATTGGTTACAGTGATATATTAAACAAACTGTTCAGCCATCCATGTGTAAATAAAAAAATTCCCAAAATTTTTCAAAGAAGTTGGTATAATACTGGCACTTCAAAATAAATACAGTATAAAAAATTTACTACATTTTTCTAAAAAAGACAAAATTTCAGATAACAAACAATCTGGTATTTATCAAATTAATTGTTTAAAATGTGATAAGATTTACATTTATAGGACCAAATATAATGTAGAAACCAGAGTGAAGGAACAATTTCAGAAATATTAAATATAAACAGACAGATAAATCGGCAGTGGCTGATCATTTTTGGTCATCTAAATATGAAATAAACCCAGAAGTTAAATTATTGAAACAACTGAACGAACCGATAGCTTTAATGATTTGGAAGAAAGGAGAATCTTTTGTGCGACGCGAGAATATTTTCTAAGTCCAAAGGTGCACATATACTCATGTGCAAGCAAACGACCAGCCAATTGTCGCGTTGCAGCTAACATGAGAACGATATGTAAAACTTGTAGCCAACCGCTGCAAAAATGCCCCAGACATAATCGACGAATGCAAAACAGGACAACACAAGTTTCATCGTGGGCATGTCGTAGAGGGCAACTGGATCTTGGGAATGATCGACTTGGAAACGAATGAGGTGCGGATGACGATATGCCCCAACAACAGGAGGGATGCAAATATGCTCTACAGTCTAATTGCAGTGCCCACGATGAAACTTGCATCATCCTATTTTGCATTTGTCGATTTGAACGACATAACCGAGACCATCAATTTTCCTCCCTGCAGTATACTTGGTGTCATTTGGCATCATGCACACTTCGCGGCAGTAGCCGAACCAGTCCAATACAGTCTGTGAGCTCATACATATATTTCCTACGGAGCACTTCATTATCATCGTGTCGTAGGATTGTTTATGTGCAAAGCAGTGCATGAGTAACAAAATTTGACCAGGTGATAGTCTGCTAGATAGTGTAATTTCAGGACAAGTAAGACTGTTGGCAGCCTTGCGTTCAGTGGAGAAACAAGCCTAGTTTGGCTGCACTGAATTCTTCAATATGGCTCCATTACGCAGTAAGTAAGTAAATAAATAAACAATTAATAATGTTAAAAGAATGCCCTTCAACACGAAATTGCACTAAAAAGTTAAGAAATCATATTAAAAATCATGGGTGTATATAAAAACATCAAAAAGTGTGAAGGAATTGGAAAAAAATTGCTGCGTCGCATATTAGAAAGAAGAGCTGGGAGAAAATATTTATTTTGAAAAATAAAGATCATGTGATGAATTTTGATATCCTGCCAGTAGATGTCATCAATAAGTTTGTGTTGTCCCTGATAGATGGCAATAAGACAGTGAGCTATTCTTCAACTTCCGGGATTGGCCAAGGTCAGTCAGTCGGTCAGTGTCAGTTGGCAGGTTGAAAATGGAACAGAGAATAAATTAAAAAATTTATGCCAGAAAGCAGGCACTTTTAAAAAGATAAATCAAAAAGACAAACATAACCTAAAAGATCATCTAAACAATGTGGTAAACCTATCAAACCAAAATTTTACAAAAACAGAACTGAATATGCTGAATCTAGGTTTAAAGACATGTGTAGATTATTCCAACCAAATTGAAGATTACATTGCTGACATCCAAATTGCTACACAAACACTTAATGAAGAAAGTAAAAACACAGTAAAAAACAAATGCTCCAAAATAGTAGAAGAGATTAAAAATGAAAAGAAAAAGAATTTTAGTAACCAAATCATAATAGCTCTTAAAAAGAAACCGGTTATTTATACTAAAGCAGACAAGGGAAATAAACTAGTAATTCTGGAAAAAGAAGAATACACAAAGAGGATGGAAGATTTGTTAGAAGACAGTAATTACCAAAAAGTAGAAACTAATCCATTAAAGTACTGCATTGAAACCACAAATAAAACGCTAAAAGAGAGCAAAATAATCAACAAAAAAGAATTGCACAAAATTAAAGTAGATAATCCAACATTACCAAGAGTATATGGGCTGCCAAAAATTCATAAAACAGGGAAAGGCATGAGACCTATTACTAGTAGCATAAATGCCCCCACATATAATTTGGCCAAATGGTTACTAAGTAAATTTAATAGTTTTCCAAAATTTGAAAGTGCAAATTTAAGAAACTCTTTAGATTTAGTAGAAAAAATCAAAGATATAAATTTGGACAAAAATGACAGACTGGTTTCATTTGATGTCACATCTTTATTTCCAAGCATACCAACAGAAAAATTGCAGACTGTGTTAAAAAAAATGGCTAGCTACAATTGATATGGAAGCAATAGAAGCAGAAGAATATATTTCTCTAACAAAAATATGCATTGAACAAAACTTCTTTAGCTTTAATGGAAAACACTACAAGCAGAAATCAGGACTATCAATGGGCAATCCACTTTCACCTTTTTTGGCTAACTTATTTATGAGTGCATTTGAAACACAAATTAAAAAGTCCTTCCCATTGATCTTCAAGGTTTGGTATAGATATGTTGACGACATCTTTGCAATTGTACCAAGTAAACATTTAGATGATGCATTAAAATTACTCAATCTGCAAGAAAGGACTATCAAATTCACAATAGAAAAGGAAATCAATGGACAACTACCTTTCTTGGATCTAAATATCATCAGGAATGATACAAAAATAAAATTTGGAATTTACAGGAAGCCAACACATTCAGAAAATTATATAAAAAATAATAGCCACAACCCAATTACACATAAACATGCAATAATAAACAGCCTTAAACACAGACTAGTCAACATACCCATGGAAAAAGAAGAATATTTCAAGGAACAAAAAGCAATAATACACATAGCAGAAGAAAATGGATACAACAAAAGTTTGGTGTTGAAGAAAATTAGAAAATCTAAACTAAAGAAAACCATTAAGGAAACAACCACATTTATTAAAGAAAAAGAAAGCAACAGCATATTCAGTTCATTCACATATCATCCAAAAACATTTAATAAATTTAAAAAGATATTCAAGGAACAAAATATCATCTTGGCACCTACTAATAGATACTCAATTTTAAAATTACTAAATTCAAAAACAAAAGATGAAATTCCTTCAGGTAACAAATCTGGAATATACCAAATTAATTGCAAGAATTGTGACAAATGCTACATAGGTCAAACAAAAAGAAATTTAAAAACCAGAGTCAAAGAACACTTTAGAAACATCAGATTGAAACAAGAAGACAAGTCAGCAGTAGCATTTCATTTTTGGAATGAAAACCATGACATTGATCCAAATCCAAAATTATTAAAAGGAGTGATAAACCAAAATAGATTGACAACATGGAAGAACATATTCATCTGGAAAAATAAGGATCGCGTAATGAACTTTGAAATCCCGCCAGCAGATAATTTGACAAAAAAGTTCATAGTTCCACCACCAGAGAGAGCAGATAACAACAGTTGCCAGTTGGGAAGAGATTGAAAATGGAGGCCAGGGCCTTTGAAACTAGTCTCTCATAAATATATGAAAAAGTAAGTGACGAGTGTCAATAAACCAACCACAAATAATTTTTATATGAAACAGAGTTGTTTCAAAACTGGTCCCAAATGAAGATATTAAATATAGATAAGTAAAAGTGAAGTTGTGTTGCTATAGTGTTTAGTTACTCTTAAAGCTTTTCAGCTCTCCTTTCCCCTGACCCAGTTTCTCTATGCTCTCTGTTGATTAGATGCTGGTCCACTAATCCCAACATTGTGGGTTCAAATCTTGCCCAGACCAAAGTCTTTTAAATGACACTGGCATGTAAAAGAACTCCTTCAGGACAATCTTCCAGCAAAACAGTGTTATTGACAAGATCAAGGCAATGACAACTTCATTAACAAATGAAATATCTTTTTCTTCCCTCTCTTTAACACTTTTTGTAAGTTCTTAGAACTTCTTTGTAGAGATACAACCAAGGAGTTTTGAGTATACAGTATGCGCGCGATAAGAGCGATCAGGTTCCACGTCCTCATTCAGTAAGTTTCGTTTAACTCCGTAAACACAGATGACAACTTTGAAATTTGAAATGCGCTATACACTGACATCTAGTGGCTAATACGCTAAGCTTTATCATATCTGCCATATTTCGTTTTGTTCAATTTCGAGGTTAATTAGCTAACCAGTTTACAACAATCGTATGTTAGAATTAGAATTTTAGTTCGTCCTTGGCAACATATACATGTTATGAGACACGTTAAAATGTATAAATACAGTATATATATATATAAAGTCAAATTGATTACAATATACACAGTAAGCAGCTTTTCTATGGTTTCATGTGGTATTTGCATAGACTAATGTACTACAAGAAATATCATAATATGAATATTACAGGTTTGTGAATGTACTATGCTTCCAGTGCTCATTTACATGGTTATAGTTCTAAAAATTCATTAACCGTATAAAAACAGTGCGCATGAAAAAATTTCTTAACCTTATTCTTAAAGTGTTTTAATGATGCAGTTTGTTTAAATGAATTTGGAAGTTTATTATATAACATCCCTTTGTAGTTAAAGCTTCCTTCATAAAGGCTCGTTTGGTGCGCTGGAATTGCCAATTTAGCCTTGTTACGAGTGTGGTGGTAATGAACATTTGTCTACCTCCGTATAACTGTGATCTGAGTGCAATTGAGCTGGCATGGGCAAAACTAAGTAATGTTTTCAGAGGATGCAATGTTACTTGTGATATCTTCGCTTATCTTACATGCTATTTTGCTGAACTGTGTTTTTCAAGGTTGACCACACTGCAGAAACAAAAGAGCATTAGCTCTCGATTCTTCCCTTCTGCCTGCACCACACTGTAAATCCAGCACTCAAGAAAACATGTTGACTATTCTAAAATGTCCTCTTCTTTGGTTGATTTATTTCCCCTTTTAGTGTTTTAAGATCTTTCATACCTTTAGAAACATTAGTTTTATTTGTCTGTCTTATTTGAATAGTCTTCCCATCTGTTGACAAAAACTGACCTTCTGTGATAACTAGGGGCATATTTCTATGAAATAAATATATATGATATTTCCCCTCATGTTTTTAATAGATTGAAGTATATAAAGACATTTCTATAGTGTGTGGTTAAAAAAATAAAAAAAGCTGTTGTAATTAAGCATATCAATGCACATATTGATTGAAAAAACTAATTGTAGTCGGTAGATACAGTCAACATGAAAAATTCAATGCCATGGTATTGAAATATACGAGTCAAATGGAGAATCCAATGTCAGGACGGCACGCTGGCTACGACAGCCCAATGGGCCAGAGCGATTGGACGGAAACCAGGAGATCCGCGGCTCAAGCCCCGGCCACGACACTGAAACCCCCATATTGACTGTATCTATCTTCGTCCACAGGATTTTGAATAGCTTACATTATTATTCTTACATTGCTGCCTATGTAATGGTGGTGTAACTTTATTGCTCTCCAAGCAAGATTTATTTCACTTATAGTTTAAACACTATTTTCAAACTGCACCAAGACATTGGCAAGCAGAATAATATAGCAAGCTTCTAAAGCAGAAAGCTGAATGCTGCAAATTACTATATATTGTTGCTGTGACTTCCAGTTGTTAAATGCATAAAGCAAATGCTCTTTGTAGATAATGGCCAATTTCCAGTTACACATAGAGCCATAAAATAAATCTATATGAAAAATACATGAGTCATTCAAAAATTAATGGCAACATTGCCTGCATTTGAAGCCATCAGCAGTAAATCATGTAAGCTGATAACAGTAAAAAATAAGAGCTTCTAATGTTTGTTAGCTGTGAGTTTGAAGACAATAATTTTAATTAATAAGACATTTTTATTAATTAAATTTAAATTAAATTTAAAGGGAGTCGATTAATGAAGAAAGGAATTGCATTTTTATTAAGTTTGACTGTAGGCTGTTATCTTTAGTGCTCTAAATATCTTTAGTAAATATGAACAAAGATAGATACAGTCAACATGGGGGGTTCAGTGCCGTGGCCGGGGTTTGAGCTGCGGATCTCCTGGTTTCTATCTGGTTGCTGTGGCCCATTGGGCTGCTGTGGCCGGTGTGCCGTTCTGACATTGGATTCTCCATTTGACTCATATATTTCAATGCCATGGCATTGTACTTTTCATGTTGACTCTATCTATCAAAAACCTTAGCCTGTATATGGCTAGTGTGAAGAAATGATTAATTTTCATCAATTAACTATTTCTAGTCAGTTTTTTGACACTTCGTCACTTACATTATTATATTATTGAGGGACTAGTTTCAGAAGCCATCACCTCATTTTCAACCTCTATCTAAATAATATAAAAATGTAAATGACAGTGTGTTGAAAACAACTGACTACAAATAGTTTTTCAATTATTTTCACAGATTTCCCTCTATCTTAGGAAAACTCTGAATGGCACTGTTACTGTCATGTTTTGGATGAAAGTACAGTTAAAATTTGTTTTTTGACAAAAAAAAAATGTTTTGTTCCATTGCCTTTAACAGCAATGGTCATATCGGCCCCTTTCTCCTTTGGAACATATTGCCTATTGACAATGGTATTATCTTGTAGATGTTGGGTTGCTCATACTTTGGAATTTTTGTTTTAATCATTAGATCACGCACACATTTACACTCTCATTCATACTTCTAGGCTCTGGGGAAGATGGAGAATTATCTTGGTCGGAGAAAAATCCCCACCTCCAGCCAGGAATTGAACCCGGAACCCCTCACATGGTAGGCAGGTGCTCTACCGACTGAGCTAATGTACCAGCCAAAAAAAACAAAAAACAAAAAATCTTTGCACTCTTCATTACCCTTGATCTGTTTGTTCCTGGCTGCTGATAACGTACCTTGTGTTTGTCTAACTGTGCTTGCACAGGTTCTTTGCCTCCAGCTAGTGAATGTGACGCCAATACAGCTTCAGCCTCATCTAGCCATTGTCCTATCTCAGCTTGGCCAGCCTCCAATGACTCCTGCTGGACCAGAATTTGATGGAGCAGATGTAGCAGCATTGGTATCAGAGCACGTACTCTCACCAACGCCTCTGTAATGCAAACATTAACACTGTCAGTTCTGCAGAAGTGATATGTCACAGAGATAACAGTTTTACATCATAATATGCAAGTATAAAACATAAATTACACATCACTTTTTACTTCAAGTATTTGCATCTAGTATATTTATAGAAGTGAATTATTTGAGTATAGAAAAATTATTAGTTATATTTTATTACTGGATAATACCCTTGTATAGATAGAATAACTATTTTGTATACATGATTAACACAATAGTTGTTAGTACATGCTCTCTAAATTATATAAGTACTGCATAAGCCTAAAAGGCTTAGTCAGTCACATAACAATACAGATGCAGTTGTACAGTCTGATTTTTAAAAGAAGATATACAAAGGTCATCAAGCAAGGGACATGAAGGGTAAGAAGGGAAGGTCATTGCTATGGTAACGTAAGCAAAGGTTGCCAGATTGTTACACTGATGAATCACATACTCCTCAGGTCAGTTATCGGTAGTTGTGTGTGGGAAACAGAGTTTGCTTGAGTACTCAGTTGCGCTGTGTATTGTTAGCCTACTTTGTTAAAACACAATGAAAATACATTTTTATGAAAGCAAGACGTAGTGGCAGTAGGATTAGAGGTGAACCGAGGAATCGTGGCCCTAGGAAAAATCAGCTTACATCCAGGTGTAACATTGCACAGCCAAGCTAGAGAATTTGTCTGTTCGCTTAGGGAATTCTTCCAACAGGAAAATGAGAGTTCGCTCCTTATCAATGAACAACTTATATCCGTTCAGAGGAATTTAGTAACAGTGACGTCAAAATTAATCCCAAAAACTATTTGTAGTTGGTTTATTGATACTCATCACTTACTGTTTTATATTAATGAAAGACTAGTTTCAAAGGCAAATGCCTCCATTTTCAATCTCTTTCCAACTGGCATCTGTTCTCTCTCTCTCCCTCCCTCCTCCCTGCCCCCTCCCCCTCTCTCTCCCCCTCCCCTCCCTCTCCCTCTCTCTCTCTCTGGTGGAACTATGAACTTTTTTGTCAAATTATCTACTTTGAAATCCCACTAGTCGATAATTTGACAAAAAATTTCATAGTTTCACCACCAGAGAGAGAGCAGACAACAACAGATGCCAGTTGGAAAGAGACTGAAAATGGAGGCCATTGCCTTTGAAACTAGTCTCTCATTAATATAAAAAAGTAAGTGACGAGTATCAATAAGCCAACTACAAATAGTTTTTGTGATTAATGAACAACTTATTTCGTTTATCCAAAAGCGACAGCCCCATGTCAGTAGATATGCTTGCACATAAAAGAATTCCTATGGTCGAACTTCCGATATATCGGCAGCATGGATATGAACATGTCAATTAACAAAGTCGTTAATAAAAGTATATTGCAATACTAATGTGGCAAACACTTAATACGGAATGAGGAAAGGTTTGAAAAAACTAGCCGCTTGCACTGAGTTGTTTTTCAATTCTCGAGATTCCATTATGTACTTACCACACGTGTATTGTATACTATTTTTTGCACTATGTGTATTTATAACAATCTGAATTTTAGTAGTTAAGATATTAGCTGAAATATTAATAAATATAATTGAAGATAAATGTTAGATTTTAGAACATGGACCACGTATATGTGTTTCTATGGAAAAATATTTACCGCACTGTGCGGGAATGTCAACTTAAAATGCATAGCAACAATAACGGTATGTGTGGAATATTAGTTACATAGTGCAAAAAATTATTTAAATGAAATCACACATGTGAAGATGCTGCAACGAGAGAATGCCTGAACAACTTATTTCTGTTTTTAAAGTAGGCTAATACAGATTAACTGTACATATTTTTGTTAAGGTGAGATAACTCAAACCCTTGTTTATGTTTTGAGTGTTGAGAAAATAGAGAAAGGGGATCTGCTGGGCAGCACCCACGTGGAGAAACAGATGACCTTCACATTCTTCTTTTAAAAATCAGACAGTAGATGTCACGCTTATATTGAAAAACTCATCTCTAAACAAGCACAGGAGTGTAAATTTGGCTAAAAATCCTAAGAAAATTTCAATTCAAGCCAAACATATTGAATCAGAGCTTCTGCAAGAAATTTCTCAGCAGCTGTATTAAAAGGATTAATTATAATAAACAATAAATATAGCTATAGACATCCCATAAGTGCAAAGGCCTCCTGTTTATACAGGAACGAGGTCATACTTCAGCTCCAAAGGCGAGCAACTCCTTGGAAGCTTTGTTGTGTTGTTACTGCTTCTTCTTTTCTCAATTCCTATTCTCCACTCTTGTATTCATTTCCACTCTACTTGTCCCCCAAGCACTTCTGCATTGCACTCGCTATCATTGTCTTTTTGTCCCCCTTGGTACTTGTTGATTCTTGCTTGGTGCCAGCTGTCTTGCCACTCTTGTCCATTGACTTCCCGCTTTGGTTCTGAAGTAGACCGCCCATCAGGTTCTTTGGTACCCCATATTTCTTTGTTCCTCTCTTGGATCCCATATTGTGGTCTGGTGTATCCATTTCTGATGATCCATGTGTGATAAGTATCCACCCCATTTCTATCTTAGGCTTTTTGCCCTTTCTACCACATTACACATTTTTGTTCTACTTCTTAATTCTTTATAATAATTCTGTCCCTTAGAGAAATGTTTAGGATTTTACACTCCCTTTTCCTTTAACACATCTGTACCTGCTTTTCATCTTTTCTGTCAAGGACCATATTTGATAACCATAGAGTAGTGTTGGCATTACACATTTATCTAGGATTTCTGCTTTGTACTTGCTTTTTGTCCCTCATCTGGAATCGGTGATGAGAGGACTGACTTATGACGCGTGCCTGATATACCTGGACAACATCATCATCGTCGGCAAGACCTTCGAAAACCATCTCGACAACCTGAGTAAGGTGCTACAGAGAGATGCAAAGAAGTGCCAGCTCTTCCGCAAGGAAGTCAACTACTTGGGCCACATAGTCTCGCCAACAGGAGTGGCCACATACCTGGAGAAAGACAGAGTCTGTGAGAGATTGGCCTCGCCCAAAGGATAAGAGAGAATTGTGCAGTTTCCTGGAGCTGTGCAGTTATTATTGCCGTTTCATAAAGGTGTTTAGAATGGAAATAAAGTACTATATTAGCTTAGCTTTAAAACACTGAAATCCAACTTTCAATTTCATTATAATGCAAGATATTCATTACAACACCACTCTATTCAAATATTTCCTTCACACCTTTTACATGCACAAACTACTTCTATTGGTAGTACTGGGAGTCTGTACATCCAGTGTTGTGGTCAGGAAGTTAAACAGTCTGCTAGTGCCAATCAGCATTGTCCCGGCAAGTAATGGCCTCTGATTCCAACACAGTGTTGCCAAAAAGGAACGTGAACATCAGGCTTAAAGAGCACTTTAGGAACATAAGGAATAAAGAAATAGATAAATCGGCGGTAGCGTACCATTTTTGGAAGGAAAATCATGACATAGAATGAGAATTTCACTTACTAAAAAGTGTCCAAGGTCCAGCTGCATTAACCACGTGGGAAAAAATCTTTATAAAGAAATATGAAAGTAAATTGTTTAATTTCGATACTACCTTTGAAGACAACCCCAATTTCAAGTTCATCAAGATACCGACAGAGACGCACCTATCACCTACAAGGAGTTCACTGAACCGGCATCCATTAGTCGACAACAGCTTATGATGTTAGGAAGAACCTAACGAAACACGTTCTAGGTAAATACTAGCAATAAATGGAGCATTGAGTATTAGTTCAACTCAAAATTGTATTAATTTTGTACTTCATTGTATCATAGTCCTTAAACAACAGAATACAGTGTTGCCAGTTTAATTTGTTTGGACCATGTGGCTTCAGTTGCTTTTGGTGCTTGCACAGGTGAAGTTTCTTTGCTATTTTGTGCATGCAGGAATTCCGATTTTTAGTGTCTGTAAGTCCTATTATTATCGCTGTTACAATGATATGTCTACTGGTTCGTGAAATATGCAAATGCGTGAAATATTTAAAATACGTATGTTCCTCTGCTTGAAATTCCTGCTTCCCCCTCTCAAGAAATGTCAGAACCGGAGAACGGCTGGCCAAATTGTAGACACCTTTACTTTTATGTGTGTAAGTTCTGTTAAGGTTAGTAAAATGTGAATTTGGATAACCTGCATCTTATTGGCTGAATTGCTACATCAATGTTCAGTTACCAAATGAATCCAAAGTCCACAATCAACTTTCCATTTTATTGTTGATAATAACAAGCATAAGAACAGTAACCAATAGCAAAAATTGCTGTTGCTTCATGATAATACAAAACACTAATCCATTGCCCCTTTTGAACAAATAGATAAGACTCAAGTTTAAAGCCAATGCATAAAGTAAAAAGATAATATACTAAACAACATACCTTTTTCCTTTTACAGGGTATTCATTATTCTTCAACTTCTTCCCTTGAAAGATCTTGAATCATTGCTTGAAATTTCTTGCTTACATTTTTGAAAAGGTCTTCTATTCCTTCAACCTCGTTTTGCAATTGCTGAAATATGTGAAATAAACTGATTAGCTGCCCTGAATGTGTGATCTTGTGAACTCATACAAGTTTAAAATTATACTGAGTTGACTGAGACACTCTGTACTTCACATACCACAAATTTTCTTTCAACACGTTCTACCTCCACTTTTAAGGCATTATCAAGAAATTGTCAACTGGTTAGAACTTTGGTGTTCCAGCTGAACATGGTTCTCCAGAGACAAGACATTTGGCGACGATCCAATGAGGCTAAGTAAACTATTTTCTTCTGATGGAATGTCAAAATTCATTAACTGTGTTTTAAATTTCTTTATATAAGATAGATAGAGTCAACCTGAAAAATTCAATCCACCAACATGCCATCCTGACATTAAATTCTCCACTTGACTCATATATTTTCCTGGTAAACCACTAGGGGCTCTCGTATCCGAGATATACCATTTGTGGCGACTTACTACTGTAAGTACTTGAGTCCCAGTCTTCATCATTAAACTCTTATTATTTAAGTTAATTGATGCAAGATAATCATTCCTTCACACTAGCCATGTATAGGCTAAGGTTTTGGATAGATAGAGTCAACCTGAAAAATTCAATGCCATGGCCAGGATTTGAACCACGGATCTTTTGGTTTCCATCCAGTCACTCTTACCCATGTATAATATTATTGCCATGTCTCAGCAATTAATTCTATAAATGTCAGACTTCTATACCAATTTTGTCTATTTTTTGTTTTTTGATGAGGTTTCTGATACTGAATTTTATACTGGTGCCAGGGTGATGTTAAATTCACTGCAATAAGATATACATTGGAAAGATGAAATGTAACATTGGAACCAGATTAAAAGAACACCTTAAAAACATCAGGCAGAAAGAAACAGATAAATTCGCAGCAGCAGCACATCTCTGGGATCATCACCACAACAAAGAACATAAAATTACAATTCCTTTCTTGGAAGTGTTGAAAACAGTGTTGTTGTAATAGAACATAAAACCCAACTAATAAAATTAGTTCACTTGAATCAAGAATTAAACATCTGGGAGATCATTTATATTAAGAAATTTGAAACACACTTAATGAATTAAATATAAACAGAGTCAATTAATGTATGTATGTATTTATTGACTGCAATTGGGTACTACCCGGTGGCAGAGTTAAGAATACAGATCAAATTACAATTACTAGATTTACAACAATAACACAGTAAACAATACAAACATGATATTATTTTACTTTAGTCACTTAAAACATATCTAATTACTTCTCTATTTACATATTATACCATTATAATTCAAAAGTTAAACTATAAACCATCTAGATTTTTTCTAAATTTCTTCAGCGACAGGGGACGGCCCTGAAAGACTGCTACAGGCAATTCATTCCATTCTTCAATGGTTCTATTAACAAAAGAAAATGTTCCTACGTCGGTTCTGTATCTTCTACCCTTAATTTTATACCTATGATCGTTTCGTCCATAATAATCCGGATTATCTAACCTTACACTAACGTCCTTACATGCCTTTACACCAGCATTAGCTTTGAATAATGCTACCAACCTATGTTTTTTACGCCTAATTCTTAATTCCTCCCATTTAATCTCATCTCCTTTTATAGGCCCAAAACACTTGCCTCTTTTTATGAATTTTTTTGCCCTCTTCTGTATTTTTTCTAATGGATCGATTTGGTTAGCTCTATACGGGTCCCAGCATGCTACTCCATATTCCATAACCGGCCACACTAAGGCCTTGTAGGCAATTTCCCTGGACCTAGCACTCCCATTTTTCAATATTCTCATTACGAAATGTAATGCCTTCCACGCATTCCTAGATGTGGAATTTACTTGTTCGTCCCATCCAGCATTACTTGCCAGGTACACTCCCAAGTATTTGCATCTGTCCACCTGTGGAATTTGCACCCCTCCCATGTGATAGTTAACAATAATTTTGCCCTTAGTGCTACTAAAAACAATGGACTTACTTTTCTTGGCATTAATTGACATTTTGTTAGCCGCAGCCCAATTACAGATTTCATTTAAATCATCCTGAAGAGCGGTTTCATGCACTGTATTCCGAATTTTATTATAAATGATACAATCGTCTGCAAACAACCTTATCTGGCAGTTAATATTAACAGCAATGTCATTAACAAAAATGAGAAACAGTAAAGGCCCTAGTACTGAGCCTTGCAGCACACCCGAACTTACAGTTCCACTATCGGACAGCTCTTTACCTACTTTAACTTTTTGCGTTCTCCCTTTCAAAAAAATGTTTAACCCATAATACTACGCGTTTATCAATTCCTGTATTAGCTAGCTTACAAATAAGCAAACTATGTGGCACTACATCAAAAGCTTTAGAAAAGTCAATTACCACTGCATCAGTTCTTCCTCCTGCATCTACCTCATCTGCCAAATCTTGAAATAATGAAGTAATTTGACTTTCGCACGAATACCCAGGTCTAAATCCATGTTGCACTTCATTAAACCACTTTTTATTTTCTAACTCCTCTCATATATATTCTGCAATTAAATGCTCCATTAATTTACATACTACTGAAGTTAGACTAACTGGCCGATAATTATTTATTTCTGTTTTATTACCCCCTTTATAAATCGGAACTATAATAGCAGTTTTCCAGTCTTCCGGTAAGGCACAGTTGTTAATTGACATGTTGAACAACAGCATTAGATAGGGAATCATGGCTTCACCCCCAAGCTTTAATATTTCAGTAGGTATATTATCTGGTCCCCTTGATTTTCGGTATTGCAGCATCTTAATCCTTTTGCGTAATTTGGGCGCCATTATTTGAAAAATCGTTTCTCCACTCTCCCCAATTTCCTGTTCGGAACTATCGTCGGATTTGAGAAAAACCAATACAAAATGCGAATTTAATATATTAGCTTTGCCCCTATCACTTAATACATCTATCCCATTAACGTTAAAATCTGGTATGCTCTCTTTATTTCCCCTGCGTCTTTTTACATAATTGTAAAATGATCTCCAACAATTATTTGTCCCGCTAAAAACGTTATCTAAGAATCGTTGCTGCGCTTGCAACTTTTCGTCTTGTAATTGTTTAGCTAATTCTTTAAATTTGTTAAGATGCCATTCTGATATCTTCCTTTTATTATAAGCGTACCTAATCCTTCTTTTAAGTTCCCTAATACATTTTGTATAAAATTCTGGATCCGCTTTATGTTTAATAACTTTAAAAGGTACGTGTTCTCTAATTGTTTCCAGGATAAGTGTTTTGAAATTAACCCATGCTTCATTTACACTTGTGGCAGATTTTACAAATATCCCATATTTTTCCCGGAGAAATGTTTGGATAGCCTCCCCGTTCGCCCTATGGAAATCCCAACTAATTACTTGTTCCATTTCAAACCGGTTTGTCTGCCCTTTCCAGTTTAGGTCTAATTGCACACACTGATGGTCACTTATACCTGGCAAGACATCGCATGCAGAAAACAATGACTCAGATTTGCATAAAAATACGTCCAGTAATGCTGATTGTCGAGTAACAGTTTTCACTACTTGAAATAACCCCTGCTCCCAAACCAGAAAGTTAACGAGCTTTTGAGCTTCACCTCCTATTAACTGTCCGTCCCAGTTTACATTTGGCAGATTTAGATCCCCTGCTAATATAACATTTTTTTCCCCTTCGGAAGAGATTTTCTCCACTAGTTTATGAAGTGTAGCATAATCAGTTTCTCCAGGTGGTCTATAGCAAGCTATTATTGTTAAATTATTCCCTTTGTTTGCTTGATCAATAATTTAGATTGCCATAATCTCAACCTCTTCTTCTACCCATAATGCTTTGCTGTTTAGCTCTGATTTAGCACAAATAAAGATTCCCCCTCCCCTTCCATCCCTGTCCCTCCTAAACACCCTGTAATCTGTTCTGAATACTTCTGAATCATTAATGTCAATATTCAGCCATGATTCCGTACCTATGACACTTGGATTGCATATTTCTACTAAATTCCAAAACTCAACAATTTTATTCATAATACTACGGCAATTTACCTGTAGCAGCCTTAAGGAATCAGCCCCTACCTGAAAGTCTACGTTTTCCTGAAGTTGGTGTCATTGCTGCCCTTGCTGCTCGTTGCCGTCAGCCGAGTTCGTCACCCTCGCGAACAAAGCTGCCAGCTTTGACGACCCTCTTCGGTTCAAGTGTACTCCATCCCGTCCATGGTCCCAGTCTTCAATCCACGAATTCGGGTCAAGAAACTGAGCACCCAGTCACTCCGCTACCCATGAAAAAGCTTCATTTACCTGCATCACCTTTCTCCAGCTGGAGTCGCGTCATCTTAGTACTCCACTGACGACTATTTTTGCTGAAGGAAACAGCTAAATAACACCTACTTTTAAATTTTCCCAGAACATGTTTCAGAGACTATTTGCCACCATTATCAACCAGACATCGGCTGGTTCTCAGTGGTGTAGCTGGCGATATTTTGTCATAGGTCTCCTCTGATGGTGGTTCAAGGAACTTGCTGAACAAATCTTTCAGGGGGATATCGAAATTAAATAATTTGTTCCTATTTTTTGAAATGAAAATTTGTTCCCATGTGGACAGTTCTTGTTTTCCTGTTGTATGTTTTAGTAGTTTTAGTTCTGGATTTATGTTGTAGTTTTTTTCCCAAAAATACGTGGCATCTGCTGATTTTTCTAATTGTTTGTATTTTATGTTCCTAAAGCGTTCCTTTTCTCTTGTTTCTAAATTCTTTTGGTTTTTCCAATATAAATTTGACTACAGTCACAGCATTCAATTTGAAACAAGAGCAAATGAACACTTTAGGAACATAACATAGGAACATAAAATACAAACAAATAGAAAAATCAACAGTTGCCACGCATTTTTGGGAAAAAAACAACATAAATCCACAACCAAAACTACTAGAACATACATCAGGAAAACAAGAACTGTCCACATGGGAACAAATCTTCATTTCAAAAAATAGGAACAGAGTATTCAATTTCGACATCCCCCAGAAAGATTTGTTCAGCAAGTTCCTTGAACTACCACCAGAGGAGACCTACGACAAAATATCGCCAGCTACACCGCTGAGAATCAGTTGATGTCCGGTTGATGAAGGAGGCAAAGTCTCTGAAACATGTTTCGGGAAAATTTAAAAGTAAGTGTTGTTTAGTGTTATTAATCGACTCCCTTTAAATTTAATTTATTACAACACTATTTCCAACACTTCCAAGAAAGGAATTATACTTAATGAATTCTGACATTCCAGTGTAAGAAAATGTTTTACTTAGCCTCATTGGATCGTCGCCAGATGTCTCATCTCTGGAGAAGCAAGACTAGCTGGAACATCAAGGTTCTAGCCAGTTGACAATTTCTTGATAATTAATGCCTTAAAGTGGAGGCAAATTGTGTTGAAAGAACATTTGTGGTATGTGAAGAACAGAGTGCCTCAGTCAACTCATTGTATAATTTTTATTATTACATTACTTCACAGCGTTAATTCTAATTTACCTTTATCATACAAGTTTGTCATTCCTTACCTGTAATTGCTCTCCATAAACCTTGACTTTCTGCGTAGAGCTCAGCTGTGAAGATGAAAGAATGGACTCTGCGTTTCTAAGCCATTGTTGTAAGTGTTCAACACCTGCACGATAGTCCTTTCTGTGCCTCAGGATGTCACCTGCATGCATATACTGCTTCACATGCTGTAACATCAAGTAATGCCACTATGTTATCAACTACATTTTTGTTTGAGTCTCTACAAGCAACTTTATCACTACCATCTTATATGTCATGTTCCAGGATCACAGTGTGATATGCATTTTTCTATGTATAGCTGAACCTGATTTATATCAAAGGGAAGACGAAAGATTATGTATAACTCAGAATTACTTACAAATAAGATTTTTATAATGCATCATCTTTTTAAAGCAATACAGTGTGCCTGCATGCATAAAACTTTACAAACAATAAAGATATGTACAAAGCAAAAGTTATTTAGAAGTTGGTCCCACTTTAAAGTATTTGGTTAATTTGGCTTGTTTCACTTTTATTGCATTAAATGCATACAAGCCAGTCAAACAACATTCCAAAGTTAATAACTCAGATGTAGATATAATAAGTGACTATCAATAGTGCAATCAGTAGAAAAGTTTGTTGTTACATACCTGGAAGAGGTCTTCCCATCAAGCTGAAATTCTGAGATACCGTTCTTTCAGTTCATGGGCCACTTGATCTTCACACGTAGCAATAAGGAAGCTGACAGTATCTCCCAGCAGCTGGTACTTTTCTTTCCACACACTCACATCCTACAAACAAAGAAACATCACTAAGATGTGAATACCCAAGTTTTGGTCTAGTCTATGAGAAGGTTCAGGGGAAAGACTTAGCACCTTAAAGAGGATCTATTGTACCTATGTCCCAAGTGGAGCATCCCCAGGAGGAAGGATGAGGCAAGACGAGACAAAGGGCATCCAACCCAAAGAGGCATGACAGTGCAGAGCTCAGGATCCCTGTTACTGACCAGCAGAGCTGGCATCCCTCCCATCGTGTTCCTGTAACGGCCCACTAAGTCGGCCCGGCGACCATTCTACCGGAGGAGTAGGTGTTTTACCAGGAGGATATCATCCTGCCATGCAACACCTAGACTCCCACAGACACTTTCTACTCTGAAAGAGACCACCAAATGAGAGACAATGTAAAATGATAACGGAGATGAAATGCATGGACAGGAAATTTGGGCGATGTAATCAAGCTACCCACAATTCACCTGGCAACCTGGGAAAGCCCCCCAAAAAACCCATGTGTCAGGCAGGCCAACCTTGGGAAGTGAACCCTCAACCTCCCAAATGTAGGCCACAGATGAAACCACCTGCGCCATCCCGCTCAGTACCTTTGGAAGATACTGAACTTAAATACCAAGTCTGGTCACGTAGAAAATAAAAAATAAAAAATAAAAAATAAACATCTTGTAATATTTACACAAATAAAAATATTTGTAAAAGAATCTCCACTTAAGAAGTTGATGTTAATACTTTTTTCTTCTTTATAAAATCAATTTCAAAAGCATATCGCTTTCATCATCAGTTAGTTCCAAACTCCATTCTTAAGGAAATGTCAGTTATCATGTTTTTTTCTTTTTGTTATGTTACGTTTTCAGCATTACCAACATCTGAAGACGAAACAAACCTAAAGACAGAATCAATTGCCAGTATGTCAAAATTCATTATGCACAGTTTATTTTTTAAAATAAATATTTTTTCCCACACTATTAACTCTATGAGACCATTTAATTGTTTTAATAATTTAACTTCAGGATTTATTTCATGGTTAAATGACCAAAAATGATCTTCCACGGCCGATTTATCAATTTGTTTATATTTAATGTTACGAAAATGTTCTTTCTTTCTGGTTTCCAAACTACGTTTCGTCTTTCCAATATAAACCTGATCACAATCCAAACAATTAAATTGATAAATACCAGATTTTTTACTAAAATTAGGCAAGTGAGTCAACCTTGTATATACTTTTCTCCACTAACTTGTAAGTGGAGAAAAGTATATACAAGGTTGACTCACTTGCCTAATTTTAGTAACAATGGCACTCCACTTTCTGAAATACTTCTTTTTATTCTATACCAGATTTTTTATTATAAGAAATTTTATCTTTTTTAGAAAATTGTAATAAATTTTTAATACTATATTTATTTTGAGGAACTAAAACTAACAATGGAGTTTGGAACTAACTGATGATGAAAGCGATATGCTTTTGAAATCGATTTTATAAAGAAGAAGGAAGTATTAACATCAACTTCTTAAGTTAAGTGGAGATTCTTTTACAAATATTTTTATTTGTGTAATATTTGTTGCTTCACTGTGATCTCATAATGAATTTTGAAATACCAGCAGTTCATTCTATTTTTAGGTTTGTTTTATTTTCAGATTTTGGTAATACTGAAAAAACATAGTATCCTTGCCGACAAAGTGTGTTGACTGACAATACGAGCAAATGTTTCTGAAATTGATCTCAACTAATAAGAAAAATTAACATCATTTTCTTAAGATAAGAAGTTTTTGTTACAAATAGTTATATTTGTCTAATACCAAGTCTGGTATTTAGCTAACTTTTTATTTCAGAGTTATGCCATTACATGACCTGCAATAACACCAAATATATTGCAAAAGGCAAACTTGGTGATCCCTGCCACATCCTTCAAATCGACAAATGTAAGGCACAATGATGTGATCATAAATTTGCAAACGAATGAGATGTGGATGATGATGTGGACTAATACCAATAGGGATGTGAACAGGCTATATAATTTAATTGCATATAATATTGGTGTCAATTCCAATTTGATTTGATTTAATGCAAGAATCTGCATACTCATATTTGGAGTATTTGTGGCATGCTGACTGCAACAACTATTCAGCAGACCATTACCAAGAACTTACTAAAGATATTAGACAGATCTAGCCTGTAGTGTAACAATTTGATTTAAAGTTTAGACTAGAAGTGGTTCAGTTAACGAATTGGTATTTAGTATACATAATTAGCCAGTATAATTTAGGAATAAATAATACTGTTGGCTGTATTGTTTTAAGTAAAGCAAAAACAAGAATTTGGTTGCAATGCATTCTTCAATATGGCTGCATATGCAGTAAGTAAATAAATAAATAAATAAATAATAAATAAATAAATATATAAATAAATAAAGGATTAAGAAACTTAAGCTTCTTTGAAAACGTTGTAAATCTATCTAATCAAAATTTCTCCACAAAAGAATTAAGTCTTCTAAACAAAGGATTAAAAACTTGCGTAAGTTTTTCAAATGAAATTGAGGACTACATTGCAGATATAAACATTTCGGCACAGTGTCTACCAGTATCAAAACAAAATCCACTTAAAAGCCAATGTGAAAAAATTTTGGAAGAAATAAAAACCAGATCCGTTCAGAAGAGCAAACAAAATATTATCTATTCATTGAAACAAAAAAACGTCATATACACCAAGGCAGACAAAGGTAACAAAATAGTCATAATGGATAAATCTGATTACCTTGAAAAAATGGAAGAAATGCTAACTAACAGTGAAAAAACAATAGCAAAATCAAGTATAATATCAAACAAATATACAGTTAAACCAGATAACCCAACCTTACCTAGACTTTATGGCTTACCCAAAATACACAAACCATCAAATTGGTCTCGATATCGATGAGAACGCAGTTGAGCCGAGTCAGTGGAAAGAGCACAGTCACTTACTGTGTTCAGAGGGGTAGTTATCCCATCTCTGAAGGAGGGATGGAAGGAGGGTGGTTTGTTGGTGAAAATCCAATGGATCATAAAGGGCGGCAACGCGTTCCCTCAGGGGCAGAAAATCACTGGCCAGTGTCCGTTTTGAGGAAAACCTCCACAGATCAGGAGTCCTAAATCACAGATTTTTATGGGGATATTCCTGAATATTTCCGGGATAGGAAGGAGCCCCATATCTGTGTTGTGAGCCAGGGGAAGGCAAGTAAGGTAAGTCCTGCAAGTTCTAGAAACAATGAACCAGTCGATGGGGGTAGTGATAATGTACAGGACAAATACTTATGTGCTTTATGTGAAGTAGAGAAAAACGTAAAGAGGTATGTACATACTATCAATGTGACCAAACCATTGTTATAGGTGAAGAGAGGTAATTGTTACCAAAGGTAAAATTTAGAAATGATGCAACCTAATGAATTATTGCAGAGAAAATTAGCTCATTTAAGAGACAGGGAAAACCAAATCATAGAGGAAATATTATATGATTATTGTCCATTGTTTCTGGATGAGTCAACTAGAGAATTATCTTGTACCACCATCGTAGAACACAAGATTGATACAGAGGATGATAAGCCAATTAGGCAAGGGCCCTAAAGGGTGACATTTTCCCTACAGGGTGAATTAAGAAAACGAATTCAGGAGATGTTAGAAAAGAAAATTAAAGAACATACAAAATCAGAATGGGCTAGTGCATGCCCATTTATGCCTAAGTAAGCTTTAGATGGGGAGGTAAATTATCAGCTGTGTGTCGACTATTGCCATCTTAATGCAGTTACAAAAGTACCTACGTGGCCTATACCTGACATAAAAGAGAATTTGTCATTGTTATCTGGCAATATGTATTTTACTGTTATAGACATAAGCTCAGCCTATCATGCCATAATGGTAAGGGTAGATGATAGACCAAAAAAAGCATTTATTTCTAGTGAGGGTAGTTATCAATTTGCTCACTTACACTATGGACTACTAGCAGCCCCCAAGAGGTGGTCGAAAGCCACTTAACTTATAATGGGAAATCTAAAAGGTGTCACCTGTCTTGTTTATATGGATGATATTCTGGTTTTTGGAAAAACAATGGACGAACATGCTCAGAATTTGAGACAATTTTTTGGGAAAATACTCAAGGCAAGTTTAAAACTGGGATTAGAAAAATGTCACTTTGCATTACCAGAGGTTTTGTATGTCGGGCACATTGTTAGTACATAGGGATTAAAGCCTGACCCAAGTAAGGTGGAAGCAATAAAGAAACTTATTCCTCCTACCACGGTAAAGGGTGTGAGATCCTTCCTAGGAGCGGTTGGTTACTAACGGTTATCAGAAATTTTTCAGATACTAGCAAACCAGTGACAACTTACTACAAAGAACCAGAAATTTGAATGGAATGAGTCAAGTGACAAGGCTTTCCAAACTTTGAAAAATATATTAACTTCATCATCAGTACTGGCACACTGTGATTTCTCGTTACCTTTTATATTGGCACGTGATGCCTCAAATTATGCCATTTTGGCTATATTAAGTCATGAACAAGATGGACAAGACCGACCGATTGCTTAAAATAGCTGTTTGCTTACAGCTCCTGAGATTAATTACACTGGGACTGAGAAAGAATTATTGAGTGTTGTGTTTGAGGTCAAGAAATACAGAATACATTTATTCGGACATAAATTCATAGTATTTACAGATTACAAGGCACTAACATGGTTTCTAACCACTAAAGGGCCGCTAAATGCACGAATGACTAGGTGGATGCTTAAGTTAAGCGAGTATGATTTCACAATTAACCATATGCCAGGAAAATTAAATGTCGTACCTGATGTTCTGTCCTGTTTGGAGGTGGACACTGGAGCGACCAGGGTGCAGGCACTAGCTGGGGCTGCATCTGTGTATTCGCCTGTGAGTAGTACAAGGGTGGCATATGTCCATAATACGTCTGCAGCGAAGGTGTCAGAGGGAGAGGCTCCATCACGCAGCATGCTGAAAGAACAACATAATGATGAATATTGCCTACAGTTAGTAAAAGAAATGCAATTGGGATTAAATAATTCAGTCTTTCAAGATTCAGATGAGGTATTTATTATATTTAAGAGATGGAGAAAACTCGAAAATTATCATTCCTGAAAAAATGGTTCAAAACATAATATCCATGCACCGTGATACCACTTATAGTGCACATCAAGGAATAAAATTTAACTCAGTCTATTATAGTACTAAGATATTTTTGGCCTACACTAAGAGAAGATGTTAAGACTTATGTTCAAAACCTGTTGCACCAGACACTGCAGTACGACCTTTTCAGACTATTTCTATTGATATTACAGGTCTGTTAATACTACATGTATGGGGAAATAAATATATTATGACAGTAATAGACCAGTTCACAAATACCCTGAAGCAGTTCCTATGAAGGATCAGTTGGCAAATACATAGCACGTGCATTAATTACAGAAATATTTGGCAGGCATGGGTCTCCCGAGAAAATCCTAACAGATCGAGGAACTAATTTTTAATTGGCACTAGTCACTGAAATTTGTAAATTATTTCACATATAACATGTTAACAGCAGTCTGATGCATCCGCAATAAAATTCTATTATTGAAAGATTACACCGCTATTTGAACAATGCTCTTTCAATTATGGTAAATAGATATAACGATGATTGGGATAGAATGGTACCGTTCATATTGATGGTATATAGATACACACCTCATACAGTAACTACATATAGTCCATTTTACTTGTTGTATGCTAGAGAGATGCACTTACCTACAGCTATAGAGCTCGAGCCAAAAGAAAGTGAAAGACGTATATAGAAAAGCAGTAGACAGAGAATTCAAAGTAGGAGAATTTGTATATCTATATCATTTTCTTTCTTTAATAATAACCTAGATTTAGAAAAAATATATTTACCTTATTCAATACCCAGCTTTCCTCCTCAGGAGCACCTATCACTAAAATACAGTGGAACCAAACATTTCAAGTACCTTAGAAGGTCTACCTTTCATAATTTTCAGACCACAAGTCGTTGGTGTCTGTTTCTCAGCTAGAATTAGATAAGGCATCATCCATACAGGCCTCTCGATTACAATACACTGCAGTGTATCCAACCACTGTAAAATACATTGCTGGCCAAGACACCATTGTGGCTGATGCCTTGTCATGTTTAGCCACAGCAAAATCCCTGTCACCTCTATGCTATTGTTATGTATAGGGTTGTAAGGAAGATAGTGACAGGGATCTTTTACACTCCTAGACAGCAACTGGGGACATAACCACTGGGAAGTAGGAATTATAGGATGGTAGGGCTACATGAGAGGGAAGTAGAGAAAACACTTAAAGTCAGACCCAAACGAGTAAGTATATTCTAAGTGCTTAACAGAAGTACAGGATCTTTAAGACATCAGGGATGCAGATGGAATATTAAATACATGATGACAAAAGTAGCATTCACAGCTATATGAATGAGACACTGCCAGTTCCGTTGGTTTAGAAAAATAGGTAACTCATAAAATATAATTACAATTATAGCATTTGAAACATGAATATAATATGCAAATATGCATGTTGCAACTGTGACTTCAGCAACTGCATTGTTATAAAACTTTGGAAAATTCAGTTTGCATTCCCTTACATCTACCACAAGAAGACTCGCATGTGAGCGAGAGAGAGGGAAATATAAAAAGAGTGGATGTAATAAGGTGGCAATGCTGAGTGTGCTAACACATCTGATTTGCTACAGGCCAGAACTCTTCCCACTAGAAACAAATATTAATTCCAGAAATTTCAAGATATGCATTTTATATTTCAGTAGATGTCTTAAATATATGGCATTTTAATCAAAATTGTTGGAACCAGTTTTTAGAAAATCAAACATTTTGAAAGACGTTTCACGTAAATGATAATTTGAAGCAATATGGTTTTCTTAAAACCTTCATGTCACTAGCTACTTTGGATACTGAACTTAAATACTAAGTTTGGCATTTATCTATTTTTTCATTTATTTCCAATGTGTAAGAACTATGATAAAATGAAGCACAAAATTAATATAATTTTGAGTCAAACTAGTACTCAATGCTCCATTTATTGCTAGTATTTACCTAGAATATGTTTCATTAGGATCTCCCTAACATTGACAACAGCTGATATTAGGAAGAGCCTAATGAAACATGTTCTAGGTAAATACTACATTGAGTACTAGTTTGACTCAAAATTATATTTCATTTTTTGTTTATGCTGTTCACACACACATCATAATGGTCTGTGGATTTGACTCATTAGGCATTACCCTAATGATCCAAAGGTCACAGGTCCAAACCTGACCCAGACTGACAGTTTTTAAATGTGCTTAAAAGCCCCAGCCCCATTTTAGTAGGTTCACTGACATATAGAGAAACTCCAGCTCTTCTCATGCACGCACACACACACACACACACACACACACACACATTTTTCTAAACACTCTCGGTGCACTGTATGGAATGTAAAAGTATTAAAATCTACAAACTATACTTTGTAGAAGTTAGTATATTTATACTGACATCCACACAGAAAGATTGTAACTATAATTACAGATGTGTGTTTGGGAAGAGATTGAAAATGGAGGCCAGGGCCTTTGAAACTAGTCTCTCATAAATATATGAAAAAGTAAGTGACGAGTGTCAATAAACCAACCACAAATAATTTTATAATTACAGAACTTATATGGACAACCCTCCCCCTCCCTACCTATCTTCCTCATTCCTGTACACATGCACTAACCTACTCACATACAACAGGCAATACTTAACCCTTTCAGTCCCGAACTGCTGTCATTTATGCTGGTCTTCCTCTAACTCAAAACCGGTTTTCATGAGACAGTCTGGGATACTTTAAAGCAACTGACTTGAATAACCATGATCGTTATGGCGACACTGCAGTAGACTGGCCATCCACTCAAAGCCAGAGGTCTGAGTTCGAGTCTTGGCAAATGCAGCCAAATGTGCCTGTGGTAAAGGCTGTGGGAGGGTCCAAGTAAAATTATCAGTGTGATGGCTCGCTTGGTTGCTGACGGGGTATCATTTGACTACAGTTACATGGATTATGCTCCTTTTCTTATTACAAACAAAAAACAAAACAACCATGCAATGTAAATTGTGAAAAAAAAGTAATTTTTTACAATTCAGAACATCTCTATTGCATATGTTTAATTGGATAAGGACACTATGGCAAGAATATAGCAGAACAAACTGTTAAAACTATTACAAACAGGAAAAAAAGCTCAGATCCATTATAATGGATGCCGGGACTGAAAAGGTTTAAAAAGTATTACATTATTCCCATTGGTGGAGCATAAACAACCTACAAACTACAATAAATGCTACTTCAAGAAGATGGAGCTGTGGATTGTGGATATGGCTTAATAACTACACTGTCCAGTTTCAGAAAGAGAGGAACTGACACAATATCCTTGACACTATGAACTTGTTCAATGAACTGAACTAATACAACAATAATCAAGATACACTACAAGCACAATGTCATCTGCTTTTCTTTTAATATAGAACCTGTGAATGCATTTCAGTAAGTATGTGTCTTTTTAAAATATTGTAATTCTGTTAATTATAGCTTAGACAGTATGCCTGACTGACCCTGACTGTTGATCGGGCATGTAAAACGACATGTAAATGACTGGTAAAAGGATGGCAAATTCTAGTATTGTTATAAATTAGGTTAAGTGTGCTGGAAGAAATTTAATCTGATTTATTAAATGATGACCAATATCTACTAGTTTCACAGCTTCCCAGAAAACCTCATGGTTGTATGAACATTTTTAGTTTCTACTATAAGTCAAGCAAAACAAGATATGGTAACAGTGAACTCAGAAGAAAGAAAATCTGTCTGAGGAAACCTCAGAATCTTGAGATATGAAAATATTCATCAAATGAAAGAATTCTTACAGCAAATTAAGATAGCAAATGAAACTAAATAGTTTCCATGAGCAACTATAAAGTTAAAGGTAATCCAATCAGTGTCAGACATGTCTTCAGCCAGTTTGGTGCTTTGCCATTCTGCATTACATATATGAAATTCTTGTTCAACATTCTGCTAGAGCTCAGATACATGTCTGTATTTGACAACTTATTTAAATAGTGATATGGTTTTGGAAATGCTGCTCACAAAAGCATATTAATCTGCTATGTTATGAAAATATGTAAATAGGTTTAGAAGTAATATTTTTCATGACGACCATAAGATATTGTCTTGCTAGGTATGTGAAAACAGAGTGACTACAGATAAAAAAGTTATGCAGCTCCTAAATACAGCATATCATAAGGACCATGTTAAGAAAAAGTCTAGTTTAAATCAAAAATTTATTACATGTAAAGTAGGTGAACAATCAAGTTCGAGTGACAATTTTTCTAGAGTTTTTAGACAGTCTATAGCTTGTGACAACATTCCATTGTGGAACTGACTAATGTGCAATTTCGAAGTTCTTAGAAAAATTCACTAACAAATAGGTCTTGGATGAGTCTATACTGTGCGAAAACTATGTCCCACAATGTTTTCAGGATATAGAATCTGAAATTCAGGATACATTGGTACACAAAAAAATCTGGATTTCCGTAGTAGAGATGCTAGAATTGCAGGAGAATGTGTTGCTAGTGCAACAGCTGGTGCAATAATTGAGGGTAGTGAACTATTTCTAACTTTCTCATACATAAGTCATATTGGACAATGAATGAAATGGTTGAATTGATGCTTAATAAGTCCAGGGTCCTCAGAGCTTAGAGGTACCCAACATTCATCTTTTAGGATAAGGGAATACCCCAGAAAAAGCTTATCCAAATAACACCCTGACTGAGACACAAAGTTGGAACCTCTTAAATGTGAGGCAGACATGCTACCCCACACAATAGAGGCAGGCAAACCATTCTTCTTGAAAACTCAAGTACTTATCTGGGTAATCATATCACAGTTGCAAAATATTTCAATAACTAGTTACTGGGTTGCACTGTGGTCGAGTGGTTAGACACCTCGACTTTCGCCAAGGTGGCCCTGGTTCGATCCCAGGCGACTGCACAACAACGTGGCACTTGGGCAGGTTTTCACTGGGATCTCAAGTTCCCCCACCACCATTCTACCTATTACTCCATCATCATTCTCGCCCACATACTATCATTCACTTCTCTCACCCTCACACCAGGCATCGGGCTGATCACCCATCCTGGTTTTCTATCAGATCCAAAGTTTCAGTTCCTCAAACCCAACCTTAAGGGATAGAGAAACTATTATGTGTTCAAATGGGAAGGTGTTTGTCCTTGAGCGCCACTAGGTGAGCAACCAATCGGAGTCCTGCTGTGTTGTCATACTGCATTCCCCCGAAGTGCTGTGTGACGAGCGGCAAACTAATCAATCTCTAATAAATACTATTCGCGCTAAGACAAAAATTCAGATTTTGCAAAAATTGATCCATGAGGAAGGAGATAGTAATGTATTTAGCATAACCGTAAGAACCCCATATTTTTAGCTTAAATAGTTTTCCTAATACAAATAAAGTAGATACCATTATATTATAACAATGCATTGCAACGTAAGCACTGTAATGAACGCCATTATTGGTTGGTGTGTACATGTGAACATATATTTGAAATTACTTAGAACTGAAACGTTAACATTTGACATGACATGGTAAAAGAAATATGTACTTTGAATAAGCCAAGGTGTTTGTTAAACTTGAAGAGAGGAAACAATACCTTCTTGCTAGTCTGGCAGAACGCGTCTGGTTACATTATATCTTTGTTTATGAATGCTTCGTAATCTCTATTTACTCTAGAGTTCAAAGCAGCATTATTCAGTTACTCTTCCATGAAAAAGTGTATCAGCTGGATCAATGAGACACGATCCACCTTTCTCCCCCTTACTACTGCTAGAACAATCCAAATGAGTTAATATGAGCTCAAATTATGTTGCAAACAGAACTATGTTTAAACTGACTGACATTGAACGACTTATTTATGAAGAAATTGACAAGGACTGGGAAAACTGCGAAAGACATCAGATAAACTACAAAATGACGACTTTTGGAAAGAAATAGGACATAACGAGATTTTGGAACCTATCATCATAAATTTACAGTGCTCAGATGTTGAAGACAATGACAAATTATCTCTTAACGTAAGTAACATTCACGGCTATACAGCTGCACCACTGGTATTTTCGTTGGATTAGAAAAGTAAGTAATTTGTAAACTATAATTAACTTTAAACTAAATATTTAAAACATTTGCATAATATTTGAATATTCATGTTGCAATTGTGATTTCAACAACTGCATTATTATAAAACTTTGGAAAATTCAGTTTGCGTTAGCGCCAAGAACACTCGCAAGTGTGCAAGAGAGAGGAAAATAAAAAAAGAGTGGGGATAACGCGGTGGCAACGATGAAGGCTCTAACGCATCTGATTGGCTACAGGGGAGAACTCTTCCCATTTGAAACACATAATAATATTCCCTAATACCACAATAAGGGGTATACTAGGGAGGATAAAGAAGAAGAAGAAGAAGAAGAAGAAGAAGAAGAAGAAGAGGAAGAAGGAGGAGGAGAAGGAGGAGGGG